>VFLP01000023.1:283426-587099 GCA_007182795.1 Xylaria flabelliformis | reverse complement strand
ACTTGTTTATAAGTCTACAATTTAGAATGACAATAAGGGACTTGATATTACCATGTGCTCGATCGCCTTCACTTTAACTCCCTTTTAGTTTAGTTGTTAGGAAATATAGAACTGTTTTAGCCGGCTTATAGGTAGTCAAGCTCATATGCTTTGTCTTGGAGGAGTTATTCGAGAAGTAACTTGCGTTCTTACCACCGGCTCTCTTCGGAGTCTTCTCGGAGGGAGGTTTCTAGCGCCGCCTCGCTCAGCCCGTTTCTCATTTAAAGATGTCCTGGTTGACCCACTCACGGCTTCTGAGATTCACGGGGTTTGAGGGAGGTATCTGTATGTTGAAGCAGTGGCATTATATAATAAGTACTAAGTAGTCAAAGTAGTTGTGCGTAGAATAGGCCAGTTTTATAGGTTTTGTATAGGTACGGGGAATTCTTTCCAACGGTAAAGAATCCACCATACGATACGGCAACGCTCATATTTATAGACGGGTTAAAGAGCTGTCCTGGCTTAGAAGAAGGAAAATCCGTAGTCAGAGTAAAGGAACAAGATGGACGGTAAGTAAATAAATTCAACATAATATCAAATTCGTTGTACTTCTTACTTCAAAATGGTAGGTTTATAAAGCCTAGAAGAAAAATCAGATACTCTCATTGCAATATATGCAACCTCCTGCAGGTGTTCTCATTCAAAGATCGTGAAGAGCAAGTTACAAATCCCGAGTCAAAGTCCTGTGCAGCATGTAAGACATTTCTGTGGGTCCAGGGTACTTACACACGCCATCGAGTTAGCTATTTTGAAACAACCCCGCGACCGGCTCGAGTATATATAATCTACCCCACGTTATCACGATATTTCCGTAAAGAAGTGTTAGCTTTTCATCCTCATCATCACGATTAGAACATGGCGACTACGGCTAACCAGGTGTTCATTGCTGTTATTGGTAAGCATATACGTTAGGATCAGAAGCATTGGTGCGATTACAGCTAACACACGCGCAATAGGTGCAGGAGGAGTTGGCAAATGCTTCTTGTCCCAACTCTCGGCGCTGGCGAAACGAAGACCGACGCCCAAACTCAATCTCTGCTACATATCTTCAAGCAAGAAAGCTGTGTTTAACTCTGATTACTCTGTTGGAATCGAGAATGTGCTCCAGGAGCTCGCCTCGTCCTCCAAGTCGCCTATGGCGCTGCCACAAATTGCAGACTACCTCGCTGCTGCGCCCTCCAAAGCTATACTAGTGGACAATACGAGCTCCCAAGATATTGCCGATGCCTACCCACTCTTCCTGAGCCGCGGCATCAGCATCGTCACCCCCAATAAGAAAGCTTTCTCAGGCTCTTATAAGTTGTGGCAGGACATCTTCACTGCTGCCAGTATCTCTGGGGCCAAGCTTTACCACGAATCCTCTTGTGGAGCCGGCCTTCCCATTATCTCAACAATAAAAGACCTAGTGGATACAGGGGATGAGGTAACCAAGATCGAAGGCGTTTTCAGCGGAACCATGTCTTTCTTGTTCAACTCGTTCGCGCCGGTCGAAGGTGCCGGCGGGCAATGGTCTGCCGAAGTCAAGAAGGCAAAAGACCTAGGCTATACGGAACCCGATCCTCGAGATGACCTGAACGGTTTAGATGTAGCTCGGAAATTAACCATCCTAGCCCGATATTCAGGTCTTCCGGTCGAGTCCCCTACATCATTCCCAGTCCAAAGCCTTATTCCGAAAGAGCTCGAGACCGTCTCCAGCGGCGATGAATTCTTGGAGAAGCTGCCCCAGTTCGATTCTCAGATGGAGGAGATTAAACTAGCAGCGGAGAAGCAAGGGAAGGTGGTACGGTTCGTTGGAAGCATCGATGTGGCGTCTAAAGCCGTCAAGGTTGGACTGGAAACGTTTGACAAATCCCACCCAATTGCAGCGCTCAAGGGCAGCGACAACATCATCAGTTTCTACACCAAACGATACGGAAGCAACCCGCTTATCATCCAGGGAGCTGGCGCAGGTGGTGATGTGACGGCCATGGGTGTGACGGCCGATTTGATAAAAGTGATATCGCAGATCGCATAGGGCTAGGTATAATTCGCCAGATCCATTATTATCGCCTCCAAAACAGATTGTATGATTACTATTTTTCTTGAATGGGCCTGTGTCTACCGTATGATTTATCAATCACCTGTTATCGTCCCATATGCAGCTCGTCTCTCGGTGACTTGCGACTTTGTCTCAAGTTCGATGACGGTGGTGGAGGCACTAGTCGAACCAGGAGAAGGACGTTGTACGTAGTCTCTGGGTACTCGGCTCGAACGAGGAGAATCGGCGGGCAATGAAGGACGAAATAATCTCCAAAGCCATAGGCAGAAGTCGAAAATAATTAGTCCGATGATGGGGACGACGAATGCAAGGCTGACGAGTTTCTGTACAAAGCAGAGAAGTTAGCTAGAGTAGACATAATGTGTATTGCGCGCTACATTCTAACTCACGAAGAAAAAAGTAACCCAGCGCACGATGTTCCATAAAGTTGAAGGAAGACCTTCAGTAAGCCAGGCAACGACGCGCGCCATTGCGATCTTGCTAATAACGGTAGTGTGGATTTGACGAGTAAAGTTCGAAGTTGTCGAGGAGCGTACAATATGGCGATGCTATCAACTCAGCATTCTAGTAGGTCTTGTTGTAGATGAAAGATATTTTAATCATGCTGTATAATTCGATCGATTCTATTGTTGAGTTTAGGCGATCTCGACGAAAGAGCTATCTATTCGACAGATGAGAGGCGAATGCAGGTCCGGGACGCAGGAACAGGCGCCCAAAAGAAGTACTTGAAACGGATGAGGTATGAATGAGGTTGCAGGCCGGACCGATGATGTGGGCGAACCCTGTTCCAGCATCTGACAACCGCGTCATTATTGCAAGATTCCTACACCATCAGCGTTCTTCCAGGTTAGGTCAGCGATCTTGGGCAGCCACCGTTTTAGGTTCTGAGATGCGCTATCGCTCTAGTAGGTGTGTGTAATTGAGTTGGCAGCTGAATGGTACATCAGTACCTAGATTAAGTGCTCCTCTAATCAGTAATGGGGGGCATTTGGAGGGGTCGGTGACGGGGGATCGGGTCGTCCAGGCCTGGGATGCTTGCAGTACTTCCCTCTCCCCAAATTATTACCAATGGCATGAATTAAATTGAATGGTAAAATGAGTAAGCAATATCTTGGCGATTTTGCAGGCAGAGAAGTAATCTTGTGAATGGGTTTTTGGAATATCAGCTCGATACATTTATGTCCCGTATGAGAAAGCGAACACGAAGACGAGGCAATAAATCTATACCTAACTGCCACTGTAAATAAAATGACGTCCCCTCCCTCCAATCTGGGGTAACTGTATGCACAACGCAAATAGCTTTATACCGCCCCATTTGACCGCCTGAACTTCATATTAGCCAGCTCAATGATCTGATACTATACCACAGTCCTTGCTACCTCTAAATTCCTCAATTGATTGGTTTTTGGACTTTGGCGTACTATTTGCAGCCGCTGGAAGAAGCGAGCTGCTTCGGCTCCCCTACTGTGTACAATGTCGTCTCCTCCGTGGGCTGGAGCTTCGAACGACGACCTATACTTCGTTCTTCTAACAGGAGCCAACAGGTAAGTGCTACTCTTGAGTTTCTTCAGGCCGGTCGGCTGATGGACTTCCAAAGCGGCGTTGGCGTGGGTATCGGTCAACGAATTATAGACGAGTTTCTCAGCTCGCGGCCTTCCTCTTCCCACCTGATCTTGATCCCAACGACACGTTCAAAGACCAAGTCTCGCGATACCGTGCTGGCTCTGCGGAGGCACGTTCACCAGGCTGCCCACACGTCGAAACAGCTCGAGACTAGCTTAGGGCCTAACTATGATCCCCAGGCAGCCATTGCGAGGGTTCATGTCTTGAGTGTCCAGGTCGATCTATGCAATCTCCGGTCAATACACGCTGCCGGCGACCAGTTGATCAATGGCAAGGTATCCGATCCGACGGGCGTCATTCAAGACGTGAGGATACCTCGCATTGACGCAGCGCTCTTTAACGCAGGCCTTGGAGGTTGGGAAGGACTCGACTGGCTCGAGTTTGCTCGCCAATTTTTCACTCTTGGACTTATCCAATCTACCACGTTTCCCTCTTTCAAGAAAGCCTTACCAGCAGCGATATTAGACTCGCAGAAGCTTCTCGGAGGTGATACCCCCAAATCAGGTTCACCGCCTGAGCTTGCCGAGGTCTTTTGCGCTAATGTCTTTGGGCATTATGTTCTCGCCCACGACCTAATCCCTCTTCTGAGCCGTGCAAATGCAAGCGAGGCACCAGGTCGGGTGGTATGGACGAGCAGTATAGACGCAGGCTATGAGCATCTCGATTTCAACGACTTTCAGGCGAGCCGATACATGGCCCCATACGAGAGCAGCAAACGCATTACGGATCTCCTCGCCCTGACTGCCGATTTGCCTAGCGTGCAAGAAGTCTCGGCCTCCTATTTTATATCACCCGCGGCGGCCGATAAGCCCGTAAAGCCGCGCTTCTATCTCTCACACCCGGGAATCGTCTGTACGCCCATGTTCCCGCTCAATTGGTTTCTCTTCTTTTGGTACTGGGTTACGATGCACCTGTCACGCCTGTGCGGTTCTCCCTGGCACACTGTCGATATATACAGGGCAGCATGTGCTACGTCCTGGCTCGCTCTGGCCGACCAGTCGACACTCGATGCCGTAGATGCACAACATATTAAATGGGGGTCGGGCGTCACGCGCACTGGTTATGCAGCGCCGAAGAAGACCGAGGTCGAGGGTTGGGGGTGGGAGGGCCGTATTGACGATGCCGAGGCACTCAAAAGAGACGACGCCAATGGTGTCCTGCGCAAGGCTGTAGGCCGAAAGTGGGATGCCACCACTCTGACCCAAGAGAAAAGGGAAGAGTTCGAGGCGGATGGGCGTAGGTGCTGGGCAGAGCTCGAAAGGCTCAGGGTTGCATGGGAGGCTGCCCTTGGCCGGAAAAAGACATGATAGGCCCCATGGATGAATTATATATAGAAAGGAAGCGGGGAATGCATCTATTTGCAAAATGAATATTACAAACAGGCATGATAGGCATCCCCAACAACATACACAAATTATCTTAATTAATTGTTAACATACAGTAAGCCAGGAGGTCTAAGTTCCTGGTATACGGGTGATTGCATTCCCATATCTGGAGCCAGTCCGTGTGACAATTTCCATCATTCCTCATACTCACAAGCCTAACTGTGTTCATTCTTTGCATCGTAACATTATACCCTTACCCCTACATCTGATACAAAAAATAAGGCTAGCAAAACCAAAAAATGCACAACATTCTGTCTCTTACAGCGCAGCATACAGCAGGGGCGAGCCGGTCGTCACCAATTACTAACTATTCCGACCTCCATCGTCACTCCGCAGACGTCTCAGAGCAAGTTTATCCCGACGACCGAAGAGCCCAAGGGAGAGCGGCAGCGGGACGACAGCGAGGGCCAGCACGGCCGTGAAGATGAGGGCGTTGTTAAGATTCGCGGGCGGATCGGCGGTGGGGCCGGCTTTCAAGGCATCAGAGATGACGATGAACACGCCGCCGAGCAGCTGGCCACCGCCCCAGGCGATGGTGGACGTGACCTCGGGGCTCATGGGGTGGCCGAGCTCGCACAGAAACTCGAGGGCGACGGGGACAAGGGAGAAAGAGGCGGCGCCCAATATAGCGAGAACGACGTAGGGCCCCGCGAGCTGGCGCGTGGGCGGGACGAAGACGAAGACGAGGTACGATAGGCCGATGATCGGCACGGCGACCTTGATTGCGAGTAGAAAGGCCTTGGTGCGGTCTAGGATGGGCGATGTTATCGCGCTCGTGACGAGTCCTACTACGATTAAAACTGCGCCTGCGATTCCGGCGTCGTCGGAGCTGAAGCCGTATGGTAATAGGATCTGGTTTAGGAGTGATGATATGCTGTTGAAGAACCCCACGTACACGGCGTACGGGATGAGAATGAGCCAGAGCTCCACTGACTTCAGGAGGTGCAGAGAGGAGCGGAGAGAGGCTTTCGGCGTTGTGCCTGATGGCCCTGCGGGTGTGGGTGGACTGGCTGGGATGAAGAAGGCTGGGAGAGAGACGACTACGGACTGTGGAGTAGATTAGCAGGAGTGTGGTGCAGTATAGGGGGGGCGGGAGATGGGTAGGAGGACAATAAGGGGGAACACATACAATAATGGTCACATAGAGGACGGCACTCGATACCTCGGCGGGCTTAGTGGCCAGAAATGGGACGATGAGCTGGCCGAGGGCGGCGCCGAAGGGGTTCGCGAGACTCGGGAGGGCGGTGGCGGCGACGCGACCGCGATTCGTGAACCACAAGTCCGAGTAACGCGTGGGCGCGCTCAGCACGAAGGGCTGCGCCAGCCCGATGAGGATCTGTCCGAACATGACAACGCCGTAAATCCCGCCATTACGCGAATGCGAGCCGGCTACGCGCACGATGTTGCCCAGGATCGTGAACACGGCCGCCGTTACCATCGACGGCTTCGGACCCAAGTGCAGCATATAAATGGTCAGCGGCGAGATGACTACGAAGGCGAACAGGAACGCCGTCGAGAACCAGTTGATGTCTGACTCTGATCGCCCGTAGTACGCGGCCGCGTACTGGGAGACGGGGGAGAATGTGAGCCACTGGGAGGGAAAATGCGTTGTCAGCATATTCCTGGACATAATTTCCTCCTTGCGATATAGGCATGTAATCGCCCATGATTTGTTTTTGGGACGTTGTCCGCGAACAGGCGTTGCAATAAACCAGCTCTAAGAGAAAGAAAAAAAGCTGAAGGACTTACATCCCAGCTCACGACAATGTTAATGAGCGTTAGCTGCGCCAGTCCAAACCACCGTCTCTTGTAGACCTTGTAGACGGTCCCAGCCCCGGCCCCGTCGTCGCCGCCGTTCCCCGCTGCGCCCCCAGCATCCTCAATGGCCTCCGCGCTGGCCAGGGATTCGGCGCGGTCCCCGAAGTTGTCGTCGACCTGCGACGGCAGACGTTGGAGGCCGTCCTTCCGCGCCCCCCTGTTAAAAGGGGACACGTCCCTCTTACCGTCACCCCGCATCTCCACGTCCCGGTCGTACACCTCGCGGATCTTATCATCAAAGTCTACGTCGCCGCCGTCAGAATTGCTGTTTGCGTTTGACTTTGCGTCGCTGGTGGCGCGCAATTCTATCACTTTCCCGGGCTCATTGGTATATGCGGATGGAGCCATTGCTTTCGTAGCGAAGTGGAGGCTGCAGAACCTTAGACAGAACGTCGGACTTTGCGACTAATTCCTTCGTCCTTATGCCAAGAAGCGTATCTCGTTCCTGGTGTATAAACAGTCGTCCTCCGTTGCGTCAACGTCGAATGCGCCTCTTTGGAGTTTAAACTGGACAGTATGCGACAACCTAATAGTCAACCTAATAGTCGCGCCTCAACATCGACATTTGCGACATGAGAGTCTCATTTCAAACAACAGGAGACGTAGGTTGAAAAAGAAAGTCAAGGTGCGTCGCAGCGTCACATCCATCTATGCCGTGTAGCATAGCTGTCTTCCACCCTTCTTCGGGTCCAGCCACCTAGGGCGATCATTAATAAAGTAGGTATAAAGAACGGATGGTAGCATTGCTATGTCTCACCGGCTAAGTAACAATATCTAACGTGCATGATACAGGTTAGGCGGTAGTATTTCAGGGGTTGCCTCACCCACTTCCAAGACGTCGCCTGACTGTTATTGGAGTGGTAGCTGTCTTCTAGCGTTGGATGCTGTGATACCGCCCTGTCGTGTACCTACATACAGGTCTACAGGATGATAATTGTGTAGCGCCGCGCTAGTAGATTAATTGCCCAAAATGGTTAACATGTACCCGCCCACCCAATTTGTATGGTAGGATACATAGGGGTTATTTGCCACCGCCAAATTGAAGCTATTTTGAAACCTCTGCTGTTCTGCTGTTTACTACCTAAACCTGTGATTTTTGAAGCTATTTTGAAGCTATTTGTACAGTTCTAGAGCCTCGTCCAATATCAGATCATCGATTAAGATACGTACAGTACAGAGACCGCCACCCAAACAACGTTAGAGCCTCAAGAAAAGACCTCACACGCGACGAACGGCTTGAAATAGAGCTTCAAAATCAAGAGTGTTGCCTTTGGTGTTGTGGCGAATAACCCCTATGTATCCTACCATACAAATTGGGTGGGCGGGTACATGTTAACCATTTTGGGCAATTAATCTACTAGCGCGGCGCTACACAATTATCATCCTGTAGACCTGTACAGTACCTAACTAAAGTAGATCCCCGGTGCTGCGGGGAACTCTAGGTACTTATCTATGTCCTTCTCAAACATTCTCAGCGACCATAAATATTTAGATATTTTTATGTAAAACCTCATGATTTAAAGCTTTCATTTCTCACAAGACTTGGGTTTATAAAAAACAATTGCAGTAACACTTGCACAGACCCGGTTCTTGTACCATATTTAAGACAAAACCAGGATATCACATGTAAAAGCGGCACACGCAGAGTTCCATCCCAAACAGCACTTGCTGCAAGACAAGGTTCGACAACGGGAGTGTTGCTAACAGTGATTGGACAACTTGTTCGGAGCAAGCGACCGAATCGGGACGCTCGCTTCGCAACTCGTGACGATATGCAAGCTGCGACCTCTAGACTTAATATTCTACAAGTAACAGATTATTACATTGAATTATTAGATATTAGGGATGGAGATAGAGATAACCATGACGAAAACAAAAGCTAGAAAAGACCGTTACATGGATCTTAAAGGATATGAGGCGTTTTGCCTCAACCTCCACCACTTCACACTTAAATATCAATTGAAACCTACAGACACACTTCCCCATCGTCACTTATTACCTAGCCATCGTAAAACACCTCTATCCCTGTAGACTCAAAGCAGTCTGTCAAGACGCCCTTCAACGCGGAGAACACTGTCCCCTCTAACTATCGAATATTCCTCCAGGTACTGCACGCTGAGCTCTCAAAGAGGTCTTACTCAAGCCAGCTTATTCCCCGAACTACCTCCAACAATCCGTACGGAAAGTCGACCTCAATTATGTCAAAATGGGACTGTGTCAAGTAGCTACTTCATGTACTGTACGAGATGAAGGAAATACGAGGGATACGGACGTCCCGTTTGTATATATATATGAGGTCTTCCCACCTTGCCATGAAGCAGTCAAGCTGAATGTAACGCTCATATACCTACCATTTCACTAAATTAGCAGAGAAGAAAGCGTCCATGTGTGAAGCTGGAGGTCAACTCTAAGAGTCAGTAGGGAGGGATGTTGATGTTGGCTGGCGTTCGCCGCGCTATTCATGTAAAAGGAGCTTGCATGGCAAAGACATCTTACGTCGAACTTTCCCCAGCCATCTGCCCACGGATAAAGGAGCAATGTATATTGAATGCGAGGCGGAAGGTGGGTGTGCGAGGGTGGTTTCGTAAGGGATACGTACATATGATAATTTATCCTGCAGGATAAGTACTAAGTTGCCGCTGTTTCATACCCCTACAGAGTGCTCACTTAAATTCAAAGAGACTCTGAGGAGTGCTTGTCACTGCCATATTTCAGTCATCATAAACCCATGCAATTCTATCTTGCCTATTCGCCTTGGATCGCAGCCTTCCATGCCAATTTTATTGGTAGAATCTCTCTGGTCGAAAATATTGAGATACCGTTAACCCTACCCGGCGGCGTGATGCCTCTCGATGCTCCCGGATTTGTGCTATCTCTTATGCCCAAATGTCTTGCAGTAACACGGTGAACAGGGTTAGGATGGTTCTGTCTACAGCGACGTCAGAGGAGGACGCAGTGATGCCTTTGGCTCGATGATACCTGTCTAAGCGAAGCCTGCCTAATAGAAGGTTTTAGGCAAGGGACGTGGGCTAATCACGAGGGCTCGATACTTTAATGCCCTTTAAGAGAGCTACCGCAGAACCAGTTCTCTACCGTTGACAATCTGCTTTTCTATAGCACGCATCATCGATCTAGTTCACGGCTACCCTATGGTGTAGAACTAGTGGATTCTGCGTATATAAGTAACTGAACCCCCCTTGATTTAGTGGTTCAGGAATCAATTGATCACTATATTATTGAGCCCTAACTACTACCTTCCTGGCTGCAGACAGGTCTCTCTATTCACTCCGGCACCTACTTTCTGACACATCGAGACACCATGTTACGGAACAGGACCACCGTTGGAAATCATCCACATTACACAGCTCCATCGGAAAGTAGCCTCCACAAGTTAATTCAATAACGGGGAGTTTGGGATGCTGCAGTCGGATACGTAGTTGGTGAACAGACTTGAGTCAACTCGATAACAGGGAGTTTGGGATACTGCAGTCGGATACGTAGTTGGTCGACAGACTTGAGTTAACTCGATAACAAAAAGTTTAGGATGCTGCAGTCGGATACGCCTCTTAATAGTGCTGCTATACAGTAGTTAGTTAAATACTACCATCAGTACAAACTTAAGTCGACTCAATAGCAAGGAGTTTAAGATGCTGCAGTCGGATACGCCTCTTAATAGTGCTGCCAAAGTCGTTAGTCGAACACTACCATCGGTACAGGCTTGAGTCAACTCAATAACAGGGAGTTTGGGATGCTGCAGTCGGATATGCCCCCGATATTGCTGCCATACAGTAGTTGGTTGAACACTACTATCGGAAAGTAAGCTCCACGAGTCAACTGCAGTCGGATATGCTTCTTGATAGTGCTGCCAAAGTCGTTGGTCGAACACTACTATCGGAAAGTAAGCTCCACAAGTCGTCAAGCAGACTGGAAACGAGGGACATTGTGGAGATCTCTAGCTCGAATTCTTGATCGTCGCTAATGCCGTCGTCTGCTCTGGCATCTTCTTGGGGAACTCGACGTTCTGAGAATTGCCACTTTCTTCAAGATAGAAAAAGCCTCTGATTGTCCAGACACAGTCATTTTATTCTTTTCGATAGCTAGCTCTCAGAGAAAACTCTGTTTCTGTAAAGCTGCGGTTAGTAAATAGAACAAAATTAGAAACAGCCATGATGTAATACTTACCTAGTCCCTTTGAGACAATCAAGCAGACTGGAGACGACGAACATTGCGGAGATTTTCAGCTCAAATTCTTGATCATCGCTAATGCCGTCGTCTCCAAGCGACACTTATCCAGTCCTCTTGAGACAATCAAGCAGGCTGGAGACGAGAGGGATATTGCAGAGATTTCTAGGTCGAAATCTTGATCGTCGCTAATGCCGTCGTTATGCTACAGGGCTAGGGTTAATGGATAGAACAAAATTGGAGCCATGATGTGGTACTTACCTAGTACCCTTGAGACAAACAAGCAGACTGGAGACCAGGGTTTTGCTTGCGGAATATGGGTTGAATTGATTATCATCAAAGTCTCCTCGTAGCAATCAAGCAGACTGGAAACAAGGGACATTGCGGAGATTTCTAGCTCAAATTCTTGATCGTCGCTAATGCCGTCGTCTCCAAGAGACAACTCTGTGTGCTTCATTATACCTATAGTTGTTGTTTACTTTAAACTTTTGCTGGATCTTAAAGATATGGTTCTTTAGGAGAACAGCTGTCAGATATAAGGCCGGTTGTTTATATTCGGCATGATGAATGTAAGAGAAAAAGAGGGAAAAGCAATGACAAGAGAGAGGGGGAGGAAGAGAGGGAGGAAGAGACAATGGATGGTTGCCTTACGTAGGCAGGTACCTAGGTACCTAGTTACTTGACCTCACAATCAGAAAACCAACGTTGCAAATTCAAGTAAGTATCTAAGTACCCAAGTTGCAACCTGAGATAGAAACAGAACTTCTCAGAGCGCCTGTTTATAAAAAAACAGAGACTTCAGCAGTATGCACGAGCCGCTTGTAATAGAACAGAGGGGTAAGGTTACGAATGGCCTTAGTTGTCTTTGAACTGTTCGAATATTTTCACGTACTTCGGTAAGATGCTTAAAATCACGAGGGCTCGATACTTTAGTGCCCTTTAAGAGAGCTACCGCAGAACCAGTTTTTTACCGTTGACAATCTGCTTTTTTATAGCATGCATCATCGATGGCCGGGACAGGCAGTACTCAATACTTGGTGGCTTCGATCAATTCCCCAGACAATAGTTGAAAACGACAGGCACTGTTGTTGTTTTTGTGCTATTTAACGCCGGGGAGTACGTCGCAGTGCTTATACTCCCACAGAGCCTCCCGAAGGGCATGCGGGCGTGTCAGGCTATTATCTGACCAATCTAGCACTAAGGGAGCTGTTTTTGGCCTTTGCCTCGGCCGTAACAGCTATTTTCTTTGCCGTCCTTTCCTTTGTTCGAAAAGCGTAAGCAATAATATTTATACTTTGTAAAGAACATTTTGCTACTACTTTTGCTACCCCTATTGAACGTTCGCTTTAGTAGTTAACCTCATTCTGTCCGGATCAACCGGTCCTAAAGACAACGTCTGTCCTTTCCGAATACCCCGTGCTTACGCTAGTAAAACCTCGTAAAGAAAACCCGGTAATGACTTAAACGGGTGCCAATAAAGCCTCCTGCCTCCGGTTGTAGAAAGGGCAGCATAACGTGCCGCGGTTGTCGCATTCGCCGGCCGCCTTCTTCGCTCCGTACTCGTCTAAGTCTACGAGCGTTAAGCATATAATCTGTCCCCCAAGGTAAAAAAACGGCCTGTTGTCAACTGTGCCAAAGCCGGAACTCCTTGGTGTCCTCCTTCCCAGTGGCCTGTTAGTGCAAGCAGAAAGTAGCGCATACAAATTGTATGGGCAATCCACTTTTGCACTAACAGTAGGTGCGAAGACTGGTAGTTGAAGAAGGGAAGTTGACGACAAGCACTGGTGCCGGCCTTTGGATGACTATCCTCGGCAAGACTCGATAGGATGGGACGAGTGTCTCTTAGTTGGATACTAAAACATACAATGATAATCACTGTCTTCGTCGCTATTGCACGGTACCTGTACTTGGGAGTGTTTATTGCTCACCGCAGTTACAAGGTTACGGACGCGACAAATTGCGAGTACCGGGTTGAGCTGAAGAGTGGGCGAAGCAATAGATAAACATTGGATTGGAGCCAGACAAAGCCTAAGAAAAAGTCGAGACACTTGTCGATTTCAGGAAGCGTCGGCCCGGACTGCACAATTATAATTAGGACATGTGACCAATTGTGTACCCAGGGGCAAAACACCAAGAGAATGATGGGGAGCATACAATCATGATCCGGCGGGCGTTGAATAGCTAAAAGCTGGTATAAAATCCGGTCGGATGAAATGTGTGTCCACTCTCAGGATACTTGCTAATTCTGTGAGTCAATTACTCTGAGCAAAGACTTCATTGGCAAGTGTTGCAATCACGCGCCGTCCTCCAGATCGCCGGCATCTCAGGCGATGTGCTGGGCACCAACATCGGCTGTCCGGCTAACGAGTACTAGTATGGCAAGGGGGAAGAGGCGATGAATTAATGACAAATGCTATATTCCTCGATTTCGCCCTGTGCATCTGTTCCGGGGAACACATCACGGCCATTCAAACTGCGAGCGAGAGAGAAGAAAGAAAGCAGCTAACTACAGAGCTCCAACAGCTATTGGAGAGCAACCAAACACCCGGTCATTTCGACGCCAAACAGACCAATTTACTTGTCCTCTAGATCCTCAGGCTTCCATGTCCTCTTCATCATTCCTACCGTAAACAAGACTTCCCACGCGAGGTGTTGTACCGGTAGATCTTTTTTTGTCTGCTCCCTCAAGTAGTCAATGTAATACTGCATCTTCGCTATCATCTCGGCTTTCTTCTTCCCTGCCTCAGACGATCAAGCCGCAGCGATAAGAGGTTCAAAAGGTCGACGATCGCCAGATTCAGATGATGATGCCGCTGGTTCAGACGGCGGTCCATGAACCGTAACAGATCCACACTCGGGACATGAGCTGCTCTTCTCAGTCAACCAACCCTTCATGCAGACGACATCTGCCCAGTGACCACACTCCAACACAACTTGTGCTGTTCCAAGAGGCATGGGAAGTTTGCATATGGAACATGGATGGCCATCGCGAATAGTGCTCAGTCCTTTCCCGCCCGTTCTGTGACGAGGTAATAAGTTAAAGAGCTCGACTGCCATTACTGGTTGATCCTGTTCAGATGACGTATTCGATTCGGCTGTCGTAGATGATTGAGTCGGGGCTGGGGCTCTTCGTCTCCAAGTATTGATGAGTTGTACCGGCATGCATGCACGATGCTCAGATGAACTAATGTCCCGGTCGACTAACGGTGCATTTGGATCAAGAACGCGTCGCACATCCCCAATTGCTTCGACGGTTTCTACTACAGTTGGTGCGTGAGTCTTGCCCCCGAATCCATTGGGGTGTCCACTGTTGTAAAATGGTTCATTCTGGGAACCTTTTAGATCTCCCGGCAAGAGATATCCAGATATCGGGAAGCCTTCCCCGCCACGGAAGAGATCCAGAAGTTCATGGGATAGAAGAATAAAAGGATCGTCACTACCAACTAAACCATCCCATGTGTTCATGTATATGGGACCATCCCATGTGCTCTTGTATATGGACCACCGTTTGGTCGCGAGTGCTAAGTTGGGGTAGAAGGGTGAACCAGTCTTCTCGGTGAAATCCAGCACGGTTGGCATCTGTGTAACAAATTGCTTCAGAGGAGATCCCACTCGAGGGTTGAAGGTTATCCCATGGTGGACATGTTTCTCGAGTTGATAATGTGCCCACAAGAACATGTAATAATGAAACTGCCGATAAGTGATATGAGGATAGTGATCTCGTATGGCGTGGAGACAGGTTTCGACCATCTTATGTATCTTGGGACTTAGATGAGTAAGATGAAATGCCGGCACCTTGTCGTAAGCAAGATCATTACGTTGTAAACGCAGAACAGGAATTGGACAGGCAAAGATACTGGCCTTTTGGAGGCCCTGACCGGGTTTGGCCCATGTGATCAGACGCTCGTTTGTATATCCGGTTTGGAATGGATCCTCCCAGAGACGACGATCTCTTTCACCAAATTGAAGGTCTTTGTCTCCAGTCGACTCGCGCAGCAATTGCTTTATGTTTGAGACGACTTGATTTCTGAAGAAGGCAACATTAGGGATATAGAACTGAATAGGTGTACCTGAATTAGAGTGTGATTGGACAAATGGATTTGGACCCAGCTGCCCTGAGTACACCGCACCAGCTCTGGGGCGATTTCCCCGAGCTGTGATCCAAACAGGGTCGATCCCGGTTAACGCGTCTCTTCCCACCAGGATACAATTGCCGGTGGGTGGGGTAGGCGGCATGGTGACTGGGGCAGAGCTCAGATCATGTATACAGTAAGTAGAATGAAGGAATACTGTCGTTCGGATGGGGCACTGGCTTGTGATGGTACAGATAACTACCTATCACCAGAAAAGTAAGGGCTGAGGAGAGTGTGTACGTCTGACTTGTTTAGAAAACTGTGGGACGTGTGGGTGGAGAGACAGAGAGAGAGACATGGGTTGCCTGCCAATAAGACTAGGTATTTGCTTAATTGAGGTGTGTGCACGAAAACTTGGCAAAAAAAGGCGGTGTGCGGGACTTTTTCGCAGGGATTGGCAGAAAAGGTATTTGTGGGAGTGTGGGCTTGCCCACACTCCCTAGCCACGTATTAGCCACATTATCATGCCACAGTCAATAGGTACGTCCCCACCAGTACCTTATATTTCCAGGCAGTATTTGTAGCCTTGACAAAAGATTTCGCGGCAACCGTTAGATAAAGTCCACTGCTAAGACTTAGTAAGGCTTGCAGATAGTAACAGGCTAGAGCCTTAGGCTTTGTAAACATCTAAGCGTAATAGTTAATAAGAAGTTGTTCGAATTTTTTTTTCTGTCTATTTCCTCCTTTTTATGGTGTTTTCTTATAGAGATTTATATCCATCTCTACGGAACCATTATAGTTATTATAACTACTATCCTTAAGTAAAACCGAAGTCTTATAGTTATTATGATTGCTTATCCTTATGAATACAGGCCTAATGATGACTGTTGTTTTTAACAGAAGTGGCCACCGTCATCTTAAGCCAGGTTTAGGGCGTGTGATATTTCCTTTAAAAGGTATCTTTTTTATTTAAGATGGTTACTAGGAGCTATTATCACACGTTAGAATACTAGTTAAATTTGTTATAGCGAGATGATAATAGTGGTGCCTTGGTTATATTGAAGATCTGGAACGCTTGCGGAACAACTAAACGTAAGATGAACGACCTATAATTAATAGATAACATAAAGACGCCCGTGAAGCTAATGTATCAATTGTCTTTTCTTTACCCGCTTTCGATAGAAACTTCTCATATCCACAGACTTGATGTTTAGTCCATGTGTTCCAGCGAACTCTACTATGCTATAAAACTCTCTCTTGTACGTGAAATAGTTTTGGTAAGTTAAGTATTAGAGTAGATAAGAAGCCATGGTATAATATCTGTTACAGTGCGATGGCGACAGCTACAGACGGCCAAGTCACTCGATTTAATAACCTTTTATCTTTTAATACTGTCGTGGTTTAATGCTGCAGTTCTTTTCCGGGTTGTTAAGTTAATGAAAGGTGCGCGATCTAGTCTATTCAAATCTTTATACTGACCTACTGACCTGACCCCTGAAAAGTGAACCCATGTCAGGTATTCTGGGCGCGCTAACCTACGGCCCACCGCGTAAGAAGTATCTCGCCTCATAACTAAAGTATTTACACCAAAAACTTCAGTGCGAGAGCCATCATCTAGCTCGTGTGCTGAGCTTTGTCTAGCTAAAAATGAGGTTATATAACTTACTATGTAACTCAGGTACATCATACCTTTAATTGATTAATTGATTGATTATCTTTAAAGTTGTGAGGGGGACCTCTGTACTCCTACATCTCTGATCTCCTAAGGGGTACTAGGACGTGATACGCTCTTATATATTATAATAGTACCAGATTATGCCTTCGTAGGCTTATTATACTAAGGCTTATAGTTTTTACGTTTAGGTACTTTAAGTTAATGTTTAATTTATACCTTTATACCGTTTTACTACGCCTTTGAACGCTTGCCTTGCCGGTATACTTCTTTTTATTGTTTTAGGATAACATTGTGCTTACGTTAATAAAAACTCCGTGGGAAAAAACCCCTTAATAACTTAAACGAGTGCCGGCGTAGCCTCCTGCCCACGTTTATATTTAGATTGTAATTTAGTTCGGTACCTTTGCTTTGCGACCTTATGTACCTTCCGACTCCGAGTCCCTTATTCTGTAGTGTTTTAAATCCGACGATTTAATGTACGGCATCGCATAGTCGTGTCGGTGTACGTTAGGCGATTTAAGGTGTTAGTATTTGTTCCCGAGGATAAAAATACGGCTTGTTGTTAACTGTGCTAAAGCTAGAACTCTATGTTTTCTTCCTTCCTAATAGCCTGTTAGTACGAGCAAAGACTCCCGCATATAAATTATATAGCAGATCTACTAATTTTATTAACAGTAAGTGCGAAGACTGGTAGTCGAAGGAGGGAAGTTGTACATTATACCTTTGTTGGGCCAAAAACGCACAGTTTTTATCTCGCGATTTACCCACCCGCCTCCTTTTAATAAAGTAGATAGTTAAATAGATTAGATAGCTTGTGTTTTGTTGTTTTATGTTTTTGTTTTTAGCTTTAGGCAGGTTTTAGCTCGTCCGTAATACGTTAACGCATTAAAAATACTAAGTACATAGATTAGTCTTTACCGCTCACGCTCCCCCTAATTTAAGTACTGAATATTACCGACTTATTTGCATTGAAGTATGCTGTAGATAGCCCATATGCTACCAAGTACGGTAAGGCAGTGCGTTAATCCCATCGATAAAGGGTAATACAACACCACTGTTACATTTCTGGTTGCGAGCTGTCATCCTTTGAAGACCCCCTGTGTGGTTTACCCCATTGCTGTTTACTTTGTCACCGAAAGGAGTCTCCCATATTGCTGGGTTGTTGTATTTCTTGTCCCTCTTTGCCAAGTGATCGGGTGGTTGTCTGTTGACTGCAGTCCAGAAACCCCGGCAGACGCAGGAGGAGAAGAAGGCACCAAAAGCATATAGGAGTCCCCTTTATTTATTCAGTAAAAGACACTTAAAAGGAATTCGTCATATTAAGAATTCCTAGCTTTACTTAAGAATGTATTTTTTAGTTCTTTCATTATATACACTTAACACCGAGACTAACTACTAAAGTGGCCTCGTTATCTGGCTAAAAGACCGCCGAAAAACACTGGCGGAGTTCAGCATAAGCTGTTTTTAAGACAATTAGGTCTTAGATCCGATCCGATTTAAACGATTTACTAAGTCCGTCAACTTATTACTACGAACTTGGTACCACGGATTTCCTAGGCTTTAATTAGAGCTTTTTACTATTAACTAGTCCTTCCCCTGTATCGCCTTTACCTCGCTATTTTAGGGGCACACCTATACATTATTTTAGGTTGCTACCAAAAGACCTACCTTAGACACTCCATTTCCTTGAGTTCCGTTTTGGCTAGCTTAGTGAAGAGGACTAAAGTAAGTACTCGATGAGGTTAATTTTGCAATGTTTAAACTCACCCGGTTGATTGGCGTCGCTTGGCTATGATTATTGAAGCAGTGTAAGTGGTCTGCTTCTGTAAATTACTTACTAGGGGTAAGATTTCAAATGGGGGGTTCGTGAATACGGGACTCTTTGTGATTAATATTGCACTGACTTAGCCCTGAATACCTCAGTTTTCCAATCGAATTAATCGTTGATTTTCTTTTAAATGCGGAAATGTCAAGTAGCTACTGGATATACCGTACAGATTCAGAGGACAATAGGGGGCGCAAACATCTTGTTCGTGTATATATGATCTTTCCACATCACTCACAGCAGTGGTTAGTTGATCAATTAAGCACTCATATTGTCACGAGGCACGAGTACGAAACAAAGAGACCTATTGTATATAGCGAGACAGCGTCTACGAAGGAGTTTAGAGTCCTTTGCGTAACAACAAGTGTCTATTGCCTGCCCTAGGTACGGAGTCCTGACACATATACCTTCATCTCAACATTAAAATACTTGTTTATCTACTGCTTCGTACGATAACGCGAGTCCCCATGAATGTAGCTGGATAATACCAGTCTGGGATGCGTAATATTTAGATTTCCTACATGATTGGATTTCACGGAGTTTGCAGTCACTCGTGGCCGTTTCAATTTGCAGTTCAACTGTCACCAAGTTCGTCGCGTAAATCCTTCGACGTGAAGTTATTTTCAGCATCAATAGAGCCGAAATACATACCTGGTTCGATCCACGTGATACCGTTGTGGTAGAATCAGCGTTGCTTGGACTGGAACTAAAGAAGACCGTTCAGAAGCGCGCCGGCTATTTGCAATGGCGAGCATCAAGTTGAAGCGCCGGTTTGTGATGGCACCAGAACTGTAGCGGAAAGCGAGGATGGAGGCTGCTTATAGGCAGAGCAGAGCCCGATAAACATGACGGGAGAGAACCTGGAGTTGTCGGAATGGGCGAGCATGGTCCAGAGGCATTCGGTGCCAGATTGTTACGGTACATATACGTAATAGCTGGAGATCGTTGAGTTCGAATAGCCGCTTGTGTCGGCTGGTGTTCCGCTTGATGATGGTGATGGTCTTTAACGTCTATTGGGGGTATTCAGACTGTTTAGGCATCTACAGCGTTCCCAAGCCTCCGTAATGGCATGCAGATGTAGCAAGCCGTCCGCTATAATAGCGGTTTTGGACTGGTGCTCCGCTTGGCACTTCAGCAGGCCACTCTCCGATAGATATTCATTGAATCTTTTGAGATGCTTCTGGACTAAAGTGGCCTGTGCCCGGGACTTTAAGAATGAGGTGCGCCCTGGGACAAGATCGAAGTTGTTCTGGACCTCTTTTATCATGACGTCTCGTTGGCGGGAGGGGAGTCCAGAGAGAAAGGTTTCGTGCCCGCTTCTCGCATCAAATTCGACAAGCCAATCCCATGCCTTTCGTCTGCTCTTTCTCGTTGACTGGAGAATCTCTACCCCGATGTCTTGATGGAGGAAGTGTAGAGATATGGTTGATGGGAAGCGAGCTCTCGAGGTAAATTCGAAATACACAGTGCAATCACCCTCTAATGTTCGGCTTCGAACGGTTGGGTGTGCATGAGTTGTGCTGGTCGCGCGGCGCGGGTTCGTCGTTGGTCGTGCTGGTGAAGAGGCAGCTGATGATGGGGTAAGGTGGCTGACAAGGGAATCGCGGTATACGATGCCAAGCTGAGAGTTGTAGTTCATAGCGGAAGACCTTGGATATGGAATCTTCGGAAGTAGCCGCATAGTCCTATCATAAAAATCTAGCAGTAACTTAATAGCTTTTATAGCTTTTAAGGTATTAAATACGTTTTATAAAGCTTTTTAAGGCATTTAAGGGTACTAAACATTAAAAAAGACTTTAATTCTATTATTTTTAATATTAAAAAAGCTTTAGTTATAATATTATTGTTGTTTATAGATTAAAAATTGCTATTGTTAGTAAAGCTTAGGAAATTAAGTTGAAACTCTGTTTAAAAGTGAGTAAGGCGCAACATTTCGATTCGAAGTAACAGTAAGTAGTGTGGGGTCCTAGTACAGGTACGTAATCACCTATAATGGCACCTTCGGGTATTGAGGCTTCGAACGTCAACTACCTCAAGCTTCACTTCAATTCCTCCTCCATACTAGTGATGTCTAAGGACTGCGCGTATTGCCAACAGTGATAGCATTCCAAATCCAAAATGCCCCAAGACCCAAACCTATACGGGCAAAGGCCGGCCAAGAAGCAAAAGAGAGAGATACCGCTTTCCAGCTCGCTGGCTTTCACATCGCAACTCAGTTCGCTAATAACAGCGCCCACAACCAGTTCCCCGTCGACCGGTGGCGGCGCTTCATCCTCCTTCTCATCGGGACGTCCGCGCCCTTCCAAGTCAAAAGACGACATATTCTCCGTGAAAGCGAAGCGGAAGCCGGGGGCGACAACGACGACGGCCAACGACGATGATGCAGGCAGCGACAACAACAACAACAAAATCAGACTCAAGCACGTGCACAACACAGAAGAAGAAAAGAAAGATTTCGCCCGTGCCCGGCGCAAGATGGAGGAGAAGGCGCGGTTATACGCAGCCATGAAGCGCGGCGATTACGTCGCGAAGGAGAACGAGGCGGCGCCCCTCGTAGACTTTGACCGGAAGTGGGCAGAGCGTCATCCCGAAGACGACCACGAGCGCTACTCGAGCTCGGGCAGCGACAACGAATCCTCGGACAACGACGACGGGCAGGAGATGATAGAGTACCAAGACGAGTTCGGGCGCACGCGGACCGGCACGCGGGCCGAGGCGCAACGACAAGAACGACGAGCCGCGCGGGCCGCGCTAGGCGCCGCCGAGCTGGAGGATATGGCGGCTGTTCCGACGGCCCGGCCGCGAAACCTGATCTTCGGCGACGCGATACAGACAGGTGCGTTTGCGCCCGAGGACGCGACGCTGGACGCCATGGCTACGCTCGCGGCCAAGCGGGACCGCGAGCCCACGCCGCCTCCCGACACGCATTTTGACGGGAGCGCGGAGATTCGTACGAAAGGAACGGGGTTCTATCAGTTCTCGCGGGACGAGGAGGCGCGCGCGAAGGAGATGGAGAATCTCAAGGTCGAGAGGGAGAATACAGAGCGTGTGAGGAGTGATCGGGAGAAGGAGAAGGAGAGACGACGCAGGGAGATCGAGGAGAGGAGGAAGAAGATTGGGAAGCGACGCGCCGAGAAGATGGCGGAGAACTTCCTTGATGGTCTTGCGGGCGAGATAGGGATCGCTGCTGGTCGTGCTGGGAAAGGTGATAAAGATGAAGAGGAATCGAAGTCTGTATCGACTAAGGCCGATCCTTGATGAGATTCCATTCGAGGTAGGATATGTGTCTTAGTACATAGGCACATATACCTAGATGTCAGCTATTTAATAGTAACTCTTCCAGGAAGCGGATAGGAGTAACCAATGGTAGACATAAAATTCAGAGATACCCCCAAATATAATAAACTTTTCAAACTTACCTGCCGTATTCTTGATACATTGTAGAAATCGTTTCATATCTTTACATGCAATGATCAAAAGAAAGCTTGAGCATTTGTAGACATTGCCGACTATCTCTATATATGTGATTACCTACTCGTGACGTGAACCAGATATATTCCCCTTTCTTTAAAGTACCGATATGAGCCTGGGGCTCTAGTTATAGTTGTGAGTTTCTCTCATATTGGTTCAGTATCTACATACAATATCACTATTCCAGTAAAACGCGTATGTAAAGCACCATAGCCCACCATCATAAGCATCTGAAGCGGAACTGGTTCAATCTAGCGACACACAACTAGGGACTCATATTTCCACAATAAATTATCACAAGAAACACATTTGAGCATGATATAGACAATTGTCAGCTATATACACCTAAGATAAGTGACTATATAGTGGTAGTAGATAGGGACAGACGCAGCCATAATCAAGATATGTAGTAGGTAGGTTGAAAACCAAGGTATATCCAAGCAGAGCAAGCAGCCGACCCAGAGAACCTCGAGACGATGAACAAGGCTCATAATGACACATATTTTTGTCTAGTACAAACAAACAGCAACAAAAGACATAAAAAAACCCCTCTCAGTACCCAATAAGATATCATTATGGCCACATAATGACCATTTCCCGCGCAAAAAAGTAAAAAGATTCATCCAAACGCCGGTATTTGATGCCCGTGCTTTGTCTCCGTCCCACGCTATGTACAAGTCCTCCAGGCATGCGCATTTGCCGGACTCAAAATCAAAATATATTCAAGAGGGATTCGTGGCCAAGAAAAATAGCAAAAGCGTAACCTAGAGTTTAGGTTATCCACCATATACATCCGCAATCACTTAATTCGTTGCCTTCCGATGATCCATCGTCTCGATTCCATAGATGCTGGTCTGGAGAGCGTCTCAAATAATAACTACTCTCTTTCTTCTCATTGTCTGCTGCTACTTCGGCGATTTGGATCTCGACCGGTTCTCCCTTTTTATTTCGAACAGGTAGAGCTGGTACTCCTTTGTCTATGATTTCTACTTGGCGGCATACTGGCGTGGGCCCGTCAACTTGGGAATTGCGTCGCTCCTCAACCTTAATTACTCTCGGATAAGGTGGGAATAGAGGGGGTGGCAATGGGGGCCATTTGAAATAGTCTGGTACGTCCGTCGACGATGACTGGGGTGTTGTCGACGATGCGGGTGGCGGCGATGATGAACTTGTGGGCGACGGAGGAGGGGGGGTATGTGGGAACTCATGACCATCGTATGGTTGCCCTCTCGCCTCCCTATGATATCCAGTGAACCCCTGGTCTCTGGTTGGTGAATCAGTGGGTAGTGGGCTATTCGATGCACTCGTGCTGTCACTGGAGGGTGAGGGGAACTTGTAGCTACTATTTTGGCCGGCATAGATGAAGACCTCAAGAAGTGTGCCCGGCCATGTGCAAATCCACGGCTTTTCGCCAGTTTGCGCCAGACCTTTTCGTCTGAAGTCAAAACCAAACATCATACGCCGCTTTACCTCGTCTGATGATGAGTTCGGAGTCAAAAATTCCTCGGGTAGAATGACAGTTTTGTTGTAAGGAAGTGCGAAGGCCCAGGCTGCACCTCGAGAACGTTCGAATGTATCGTTGACCAGTTTGAGTTGTTGGTCACTAATCCGCGGTGGTTGTACACCGTACGTATATACATTAGAGTCAAGCGTATACGACTGGTTGTACGCAAAGTCCAACGTGTATGCCGTAAGTTCATCTGCATTCAGCCTCCGGTGAATAGACATGGTGAGCTGAGACATGATGGCATCGCAATTCCATGCGCGGCCTTGACTCGGGTCTTGAAAACATGTGTTTGAATAGCGAGGGCCCATGAGCGGAAGAGAGTATGGCCCCTCGGCTAGAGGTGGCAGGCCTGGCGGAACGGTAGGCAACAGCACGAAACCAGGGGTAGAGCTCGTGTCTGGATAAGGGGGCCTGCGAAATAGGTTAACGTGAGTTCTATGTGAGCATGAGAGACTGGGAGGTTGTACTTGTTGCGATCCGCGTTTTTGTTCAGATGGGACACATAGACCGTGCCAATGACTGTTCCTACAACCACACCCAGCATGACCAGTACAATTACGCCCAATACTACAGCCCAGCAAGGGACCACACCCCATACCTTTCGTCTTGCGGCTACTTTCCAGTTGGGCTCACGCTTCTCATTCGTGACTGCAAGCGCCGCAGTGTTGATTGAGTGATGGCTAGCCTCAGATGCAAAACTCCTGATGGATCGACGAGACTGAGGAGAACTTGCTTGATTTAAATCCTCCGTCGACGAGAATTCGGGATTGCGGGTAGCCAAACCAATGCCACCTGCGCCTGGAATTTCGAGATTCTGCTGCGAAGAAGATGAGGGCAGTGCTGGCTGCGCTATGCTTAGACCCAGAGCTTTCTGAGCATAAGCCTCCGTTGGATACCTTGTGTAGGGTGGTAATTGTTCCGTATGTCCATCAGGACCTATCATATCCGCCGCTTCTTCTCCATCTGGGCCAAGCCTTCTTTGATAGTCGCTAGATGTACCGGGGAAACCAACATTGATCTCCCTCTGCGGTGAGGGGGTGTCGGATTCTTCAATTCCAGTAGCCACATTCTGTGGATAAATACCGTAAGGATGGGTCGGACGACCAGGCCCGTTATAAGATCGCTCAGAGATGGGTGCGGTTGATGTGGTCGCTAAGCTGGCAGTTCTAGCTAATCGAACATCCTGCGGATACATCTGATATGGATGTGACGGGCCCGAGGGTCCTTCGTAGGGTGTCTCTGCAGCCATTATGGGAGAGTCGGTAGATGCGCCCGACAGTCTCGCGGGTGACCGTTCCGACCGACTGTACGGGAGGGAGAAAGACTCGTGCACAGGCGGCGGCTTTGACACACTCGAGGGACGTGGTGACATGGCGGGTGCGACCGGTGGCTCTAGGGATGACACGGAGGGCCGCGAGATGTGGGACACATTGTGATTCTGTGCAACTTCAACAGGTCGGAAGCCGTCTGAGATGGCCATCGCTTGCAATACATAGTCGTCATCGTCATGGTCTCCCAGCATATTTGATAGTCTCGTAGAGGCTCTCTGCGAGCTGCGACGATCCAATTCGGACCCGTTGCTTCTGGGGTCACCCATCGCTGCAGTATTTGAGACGGGGCCGATGGGGGCGACGGGGACGACGAGGGCGACAAGACAGTGGATGGGCCGGTCGGTCAGATCGATCGGACGAGCGTCGACGCTTCACAGCACCCAGGCTTGCCAGACAGGGAGTTAACTCGCCGGCACCATTGAGGAGGATTCTTGGTCGTGCTGCAGTTCTTTGGGGGCCAATGGCCGGGTGCTTGGAGCGCGTTTCTCGGTGGCGTCGATAATTGAGCGACCCGTGGGGCTGTGCTATCGAGATGCAGACGTCGTCGCGGTGCCAATGTCGATGGGATGTTGGTAGTGGTAGTGGTAGTGGTAGTGTTGGTGTTGTTGTTCGATGGTGGTTGGCAGTACACAGTAAGGATCTGACTAGCAACAGCGGCTAGCAGGGCAGAGAGTGGCTGTACAGCGCAAAGGATAGGTATGCACCAGACAGGAGTTGGTAGAGTCAGAGCCGGCGACTGTTAGGACGGCGGACGATTGGACCGTAGCAGACATTGGAGGGAAAGACACCTGCGCACTCCACCCTAGTCTAGGTTGCAGGTTGCAGGTTGGATCACCGGAGACAGGCCCAGAAGCTAGGCCAGGTGTGGACTAGACGTATCACTGGGAGTCAGGGGCGCGCGAAGGGGTAGGTACATAAGGTAGCGAAGGCGTTGAGGGGATTGGACGACACGAGGAGCGGGCACAGCAGCGGGTTTCGGAACTGGGTACTCTTGATACTGCATCTAGTCGAACCCTACCGGGTTGGGACCTGACTACTGCTCACCGTAGCCTATGATTGGCCTGTATCTCGCCCGCTTCCCACTTTTTCCGTGATGCACGTTTGGTGTAGCGCTGCTGAATACCTTAGGTCTTATCTTTCTCTACATCATTGTCCCGTAGTACTACCACCTACCATCTTGGTATACACACGCACAGCACAATGTCCTTCCTTGATAGTAACTTTAAATGATTACCCTGACTGCGAATTAAGGTATATATATACACGACGGTAGTTGATTGAGCTCATGTGCAATTAGATATGGAGTCATAACCAGGCTCTATATTACTACTGTGATCTTGAACACCTACCACCATCCCGAGTTATATACTACAGTGCCTACCCATTCAGCGAGAGGCTTGCCTATAGGCTTTCGAATCTCACCAGGACTGATGGAATGGGTCTCGGGGTCAGAGATCGCGTCTGTGTAAAACTGTTTAGTGTATATGTTAGTCTGTTTCTCTCACCGCCGTGATCTAGAGGTAATCTATAACTCGGTCTCGCGGCTCGGTTGACGGCCCTGGGGCGGCGACGCCAATATCGGAGAGGGGAGGATAAATTCGTTCCGTGAACACTAAAGTTCCCCTTCGCGGTACGCTACGGCATACAGCCGAATACAGTACTTTGGTAGCGTTCCAGTGAAGGTGGGCCAGCGATCAGAACATAGAAATCTGGATTTTATTCAAACGTTAAAGCAAACGCACAAGCGGCCAGCTTCCTAAAAATCCAGCATATACCTACCACTCTCATCAAGGATGGGATCAAACCCTTATTCATGTTGGCTAGTCTCTTTGATTTTGAGTAAAGTACTTTACCCTGCTAGACCAAAATATATACCAATCAAACAGTTGACAATTAAACCAATCAAGGTAAGAATGTCTCAACTATGTTACACTTATGCTTGGCGAGTGATTCCCGGAAGAACATTTGAGCGACGTGAATTGGATGGGTAGATAATGGCGAGGGAAGAAAAAAAGGTAGTAGAATTTCTATTATACCTACCAACCTGTAACTAGTAGGTATTTTGATGAACATTCTGGCCGGTTAAAATCTCCGGCTTTTTCTGGGCCCGTTGCAAACGCTTCCCAACACAGTTCCCGATATGGGGTTGAACTTTAAAGTGCCTGGATACTTAATATAAGGCAGTGCACCCAATGTAGAATAAGCGCCTTGCTTTCCAATGCCTTTGACCTCTTCTCTGTATCGGCGGGTTCATGGCCAGTACATTGGATAAGAGTCGTGTAATACTGACCTAATACCTGTCTCGAGGCTGGGCAGGATGACTAACAGTGAATATAGCATCGGTCATGTTGCACCATAGTAACGATGCATTACCTAGGTGTAGTACTGCAAGTGTATAGTATGCCACACTACAGCGCACTACAGCCGGTTTGATATGGCTTCTCTTATTTAGCTGCCGGAGTGGAGTGTCCGTTTTGCAATGTGGACCGAGCTAAAGGACATTTATCGGCATCGACCGCAATGCCGCGCTATCCGGCATCTACAGCATACTCAGAGGCAGCTATTGACACAAAAGCCGTGACCAGTGCAGCTTCCGATGAAACAACGAAGTACCCCCGGGGCTGCCACAGAAACTGATGTCACCAAGACCCAATTTGTGTCGCCCAGGGATGATATAATAATTGTATAAACAATTCTTCATGTTCAAATCGTATCATAGTAGGGCTTGTAAGTATAGGTATTCTGGAATTCTTAGCCTAAACCAAAATCAATGGGAACTATTTTAGCTAACTAGCGTGCTATATAAATTGCTCCACGCTGTGATGTGGTTGTATTTAGTAAGCAGCATGTCCTAAGTAAGAAGCTGTTCAGTAGAGTAACCAATCTAGATCTATGTGTGTCTGGTCGATTTGGATGACGCCATTTCCCGCACGTCTCTCCGTCTCTCCATGCTCTGTCAACCCCTCTCTGTGTCCGTTGTTTAAGCTTTGTGTTGCTATTCTAAGAATTTGACAACCATCTACCCCGTTGCTCGGGAGAACAGCTTTGACTAGTCTAGTTAGTGGTTATGGTATGTACACAACTTACATTGCCGAATGTTGACAGTTGCCTGATCTAGAGTATCTCTATACTTATTGTAGAATGGCACTAACGATTATCCGGCTGCTAGTAATCAGACGACGGCTTTGAGCACGGCGTCATTATCACACGAGCATCGCTACACGGTTTGGTGTAGCCCTACACGCTAAGTAGCCATGGTATCCTTCGGCAAGGCGATGCGCGATGCCCATTTCAGCTTCGCAGCTTCATATGTGCCGTTAAATCATGGGTCATTTGGGACATTCCCAAACACAGTACGCCACTATCAGCGAAGCTTGCAGAGCGAAACCGAGGCCCGTCCTGACACCTACATCAGGTTCACCTATCCCAGTATGCATCCCGAAACCCTCAAGAAGATGCCAATTCTGTACTAAGCTGTAGTTTCTGACGTACGGGTCTTATAGAGCTGTTGCTTCAAGCAAGGTCGGCTGTAGCGCCACTGCTCGGGGCAGATGCAGAAGAAGTGGTTTTTGTGCCTAATGCTCTCACTGGTATCAATACAGTTTTGAGAAATCTGGTATACGTAGAAGACGATGTCATTTTGCATTTCAATACCATTTACGGCGGTTGTCTTAAGACGATACGCTCACTAGAAGAGACGACCCCTGTTCGAGGCTATGATATTGACTTAGACTATCCTATCGAGGATGATGACATCCTCCGCAAAGTAAACGCCGCACTACTTGCAATACATCAGCAGGGGAGGCGAGTTGTGCTCGCCGTGTTCGACACCGTTTTGACATTTCCCGGGGTCCGGTTGCCCTGGGAGTCGCTCGTCCAACTCTTCAAGCAGCGAGGGATTATGACCTGCATCGACGCGGCTCATGGCATAGGACATATCGACTTGACTCATCTTGCTCAAGTCGGCCCCGATTTTGTCATCACCAACTGTTACAAGTGAGCTCGTTTCCCTGCTTCACTACAAATGTTTAGGTATAAGCCTCTCTAACGGCTGAATTATATATCAGATGGCTCATGGTCCCTCGCGGTTGCGCGGTTCTATACGTGCCTAGACGTAACCATCACTTGATCAAGACATCATACCCGACCGACGGTCCCTATTTACCTGAGGCAGATAGGAAAAAGCTTTCGCCAACCCAGTACTTCGGCCATCTCTTTTCATATGTTTCGACAATAGACACCTCACCTTACATCTGTGTGCTAGAAGCCTTGAAGTTCAGGAAAGAGATATGCGGCGGCGAGGAACGTGTGCGTGCCTATTGTGCAGGACTCGCAAAGCAGGGAGGTGAGCTGATGGCAACACTTATGGGGACCGAAGTTCTCAAGAGCGCAACCGGCACCCTACAAGACTGTTGTTTTACCAACGTAAGACTCCCTCTTGAGATTGAACAAGACGGCGAGGAAGCCGTTCCCCGACAAGGTAGCGGAATTTCTCATGGAAATGCCGATGCCGTGGCCAATTGGATAACGGAGAGGAGCGTCAATGAATTCGACACGTATATAGCAGTCAGACACTATGGCGGGGCTTTCTGGACCAGGTTGTCGGGCCAAATCTATCTCGAGAAAGCTGACTTTGCATGGGCTGCGGGCGTATTACTCGAGCTTTGTGCGCGAGCGCGACGTGGTGATTGGAAGTCAGCCGCAGATGTTGCGCCTGTCTCGTGGTCAGCAAACCGGTAACCGGGCGTCTTTTAAAGACCACTGATAAAATACTCCAAATGCATGTTTCGCATTCCGCGCTACTTTGCAGTTGAGATTGGGCTGACAGAAACTTATGATATGCTTGGCCAAGCCAATGGGCTTGGAGAATTGGCACACGATCCTGACGATGATTGGCGTGGTATGGCGGTGGGAGAAGGAGGGGAAAAGGAGGGGAACAAGACCAAGGGTTCAAAGCTTCACTTTCTTTAAGAGACGAGGCTGTTACTTAATGCTTCTCCAACAGACCCTGATACGAATATGCATGGGGGGAGAGTAGCATTGCCATCGTTCAATAGGCGGGGAGCTTCCGAAGCTTGTCTCGTGCTCACCAGCGGTGCAACTCGAAGGCCAATGCAACGATCGACAAGTACATACATATGTGCCCGTATCGCTGATTCTCATTGACGTCGTGGGGTGGCAAACGAGTCACACAACCCAATCCTATGTACCGGGTAGTAAAAAATGTCTATATCTCTCCCTCTCTCTCTCGGATGATGACTGCTTAAGCTCTTCCGCAACCTTGCATTCGATGTGGTCACAAGCCTGAGCACCCCGCGCCCCAGCAATGACCTCGATATCCCGCTAGCTCAGTGCTTGTGCTTTGCATTGCCTATCATCGTCCCCGAGTCCTCTGTCTTACCTCACTTTCCCCGGGCGGATGCGGCTCCGGGTGAGAGAGATCGAGTCAGCCTCGGTGTGGTGGATAGGTATAGTGCGGAGGGTTCAGGGCCTGTCGTGCACTCTAAGCTGCGGTTGCATGTGGCCGCCTGGAAACGCCTCGCCCGACTAGAAGGTGAGGAACAAACGGGGCGAAAGGCTCTCTAGAACGTAACGTCGGGCTGGACAGTAAGTGATTGGTTGACGAGTCATCACGGAAGCTGTGGCAATGCATGGAAAGAAACGGGGCTAGCAGCAGTCCAACGGTTGGCTGTTGGCTGGGCTACAGCGCTGGGCTGCTGCTGGGCTGCTGGGCTGCTGGGCTGCTGGGCTTACTTACCGACGCACGCAGCGATCCCAAAAACCCTCCACTGAGGCTGCTTCGCCCGGCCCTGGTTCGAGCTACCGTCATCCACTGGTTCACCTCCCATTCCCTCGCCAATGCGCACGAACATATGCAGGAAAACCCGGTCCATGTCAATTGGCGTACCGTGGATGAGACCCGATTGTCTGATTTTGGACGATGTGATTTCAGTGATCATCAGAGTGTATACCTATTCCACGACCCATATTATTGATGGTTGCACGCTTGGATGTGAGAAGCCCTGCGTGCATAACCATGATGTAGGTAAGTACCTAGGTACAGGGGAAGTGAAAGTAGGTCATGTATGTATGTAAGTGTGTATGTATGATGAAAAATAGGGACAACAATGTTGTTAATTAAGCAAGCAGTTTTCCCGCACCAAGCGCGCCGCGAGACCAGTTATATACCTGTTCCCAAATCAATGCGTCTCCCCTTTCACATATAAGGCATCCGTGACTCGTCTTCTGCCCCAATTGCCTTTTCAAACAACCATCATCCCTTCCACTTTGCCTCGTTTTGTGCTCTAGTGACTGTGATATCTACATCATCTGATATTCTACCTCTTCGCCCTGTGAGGCCCATCACAAACGGCATACCCACCCCTTGCACCTTGTGAGGCGGATCAACCGTATCACAGGATTGCCGATCGTGAACATCAGCAATCTCCATATCGCCAAGCTGACCGCCCAGCTTCTCTTGGCTGGTACATTGTGATATCAAACGCTACATATTTGCCGTCTCTACCGTCAGCTTGACAAAAATATAATGAATCCCATGATGGATCCCCGTCGGTCCGCCTCAGACGCGGCATCCTACTCTAGCTCAACAGGATCAATCTGGTCCACATCGGACTCGGTTTCCTTCGTCTATACAGACGACGACTACTGGGCTTGGTGGGGCTACGAAGGCATCCGGGGAGCCGTTACCCGCCAGGATGACAAGCAGGACGACCGCCGTATACGTCTCGCCGCCCACTTCCTCCGCGGTCCTTTCGCGGGCTATAAGTCTAAAAAGCACAGAAGCAGTCGTCATAGTCACCACCGGGACTCGGACACGCGATCCAACTACAGCTCCAGCTCCGGGCATTCATCCTCCAGCCGGCGGCAAAGAGATTTCTCAAGAGGCCCATCACCAATGCCCCCTCCGCCGCCCAATGCGTACCCGGGACCCCCTCCACCACCACCTCCTCCTCCTCCACATCATCAATCTCCTCAGTACTACGATCAGCACTATGACAATTTCTCCCCCGGCTCACCAATGGGTATGAGACCGCCTCCACCACCACCAATGGCTGCACCACCGCCACAGCCTGGCTTTGAAGCCGGTTTCATTCAGATAGGCGGTGGTGGTGGTGGTGGCGGGCCGCCCGCCCACCATGATCCCTGGAACAACGAAGCGTATGACGAAGAACAGGAAGTATGGGACTGAAACTCTCATTATCTTTGAGTGACCACGTTCCAACTGTCTTTACTTTACGACAATGTAACTATTTCCATGGCGCTTTAGGTGTTTTAGCAAGATGAGACTAAACAGGACGGACGGCCGAGGGTATCCTAGTGCTTCATCCGGTATTATGTCCCTTGCTCTAGTTTGGAGCAAGTAGTTTCTTTTTCCTCATACAAACGTCGTTTGCAGTGTGTTTTGAAAACCATTCGATCAACCCCTACATGAAAGACGGGGGGAAACAAGTCGATCATTCCAGATACCCAAACATTTACAAGTCTTTCCTCTCACTCCGAGCTGAGTCCACAGGATCACCACGTGGGAGCCGCATTAGTGTTTTGCGTCCAAACCAATACAGTACCTTACCAGTACAGTACAATCAATAATACATCTATGCTCTATTAGACTGAGCGGTTCGTTCTGTCTCATGCTCGATTGCCGAGAACATGTCACGATAAGAACGGCGGTCTAGGAGCCGTCGAGTAGATATGCACACGAAAATTGTCTGGCAGTTGCAGAAAGGGTTTAGGTTAGGTATTTGAGGCCTGAAACCGTTCTTCCTCACCAACTGCAATGTAGGTATGCATGCATTGTGCCTACCTTACTGTGAGGGGCATCATGTCGTGTTCTGCGAAGGACCCAAACAGAGCCATGGTCGTCACAGCTGTAAGAGATCCACAAGGACAAACTAGCAAATGAGTCACCGCCATTGACCCGTGTTTTTGGCCGCTGCTATACACTATACATACGCTACTACGCTGCGGCTTGACTGCGGGGTACAACAGCGTATACTACTTTACACGACCTGTAGCACAGCATGCAATTAACCTGACTAACATGCAACCAGCAGTTCGACAGGCACAAAGACGCCCCCTGTCGACCAACCTGGTTCTTGGTAAATTGAGAGTGAGTGGCGATGAGAGAGAGTCAGCAATCCCACCGCACAGAGCTTTTTGATGAACAAGATACGTATGAAACGTCACCCCAGACCAGAAATAAGTCCTTAAGATTGGTCACTCGGAAAAAGAAGGGTTGTAGAAGCAAGGGCTTCTGACAGATCTCCTGGGTGCAATACTCGGTTATTTGACAGGCTTGACAGGTACCTAGATACCTAGCTTATGTCAGCGAACAAACAACAAGATTCCTTTTCTATTAGCAACCGAAGCGTCTTATTGGCTACGCCTTGGAGTATTAAGGTGAGAATCACATCGACCTGCTACATGCATGCGAGGGCACGAACTCTCTTATTTCACCAATAAACTGGTTTCTTCAGATAACACAGTTCTACCTACTGCATTCAATCTGACTTGCTTACGGGTATCCCCGATAAGGCGGCCTCTATGTAACAATGCCTCGGTATTGCTGTAGACTAGGTATCTTGATTCTTTACACGATCTGCAGGCCTTTTTTTTAATTAATTAATTCAGTAAGGGATTGTTAGAATTGCCTGTTCACATGAGAACTAGATAGTGCAGATTGTAGGTCCACCACGTCAGGACATCGACACCCCACAAATATGGATTCACTGCCTCTTTATTAGCTTGCGCTAAGTTAGAGGCCTCTGCCGTCTTTGTCATATTGCCGTAGTACCGGTTGACAGCCAATGGTTGGCCCATCAGCCCACGAGAAGGGAGACCATCTTCGTTGGCGGATGACATGCAGCACCTTCGTTGGCTAGTTATCCAATGGAGGCCAATCATGCCCCCTGCCACACAGCCTTAACGCTATAATCTAATGAAATCTATCACTTACAAAATATGAGTAGGCTGGATACCTCAACGGAGATGCCTAAGATGCCTGGACTGCCTTGCATCACACCCGGTGCCTCCTACGAGCCCCTCGCCGCGACCTATCAAGAGCTCTCCTTCTTGAGTGAATGTTTGCTGCCGTCTCGCGATTACAAAAAGGTCGGCTTGTGCCATTCCACCAACCTCGAATTGTGTGTTTAACAGCAGCTACCAGCTTGTGTCTATCCGGGACGAGTGCAGGATTGCCTGCTCGTCAACCTTCCCTAATCTGCTGTCCCCCTTTCTTACATATAACAATTTCATTTTTCCATTCTGCTTCGTTTGTGTGTAGTCTTCACAATGGCAGACCCTTTGCTATCCTCCTTTCGCTCGACTGAGACCGAGCCTATTCGTCAAATGGATGCCAATTTTACAACGCCGCCACCTCAGCTGGCCCTTCTGGACTGGTTCTTCCCAGGGTTTTCGATGTTTGCTGGCATTGTTCAGAGATACTTGCATATCGACCTAAATCTCTACATTCCCATGCTCTTATTGGTCGGCGTGCTGATACTATGCTGGAACTATGCCAGCCAGTATCTTTGGGAGCAGGTGGAAACATATTTCATGTCCGTCGTCGATATCAGGACTGACGACGAGATCTACAACATCTTGATGGCCTGGGTGGCTACCCAGCGGTTCTCTCAGGGTGCTCGGAGATTTGTCGTGAACACCAGTCTGTCTTCGCGGAGTTGGTTCCTCTGGCGCTGGGATGATGACGAGGATGAGGAGGAGTATGAGAACGGAGATAACCAATCTTCGGAGAAGAGGAAGAAGAAGGCTCTCTCATACACGCCCAGCTTTGGAAGCCATTATTTCTGGTATCGCGGGCGCCTGCTTCTGTTCCGACGTACCGCCAACCGCGAACAGAACTCGTTCATGCTCGTAAGTGAGAAAGAGGAAATATCCATCTCTTGCTTCGGTCGCGACCCATGGATTCTCAAAGAACTTCTTCTGGAGGCTCGTGAGAAGTATATCGCGAAGGACGAGCACAAGACGCAGATTTATAGAGGAGCGACTAGGTCAATGTCCAGTGAGCCGACCTGGCAGCGATGTATGTCGAGAGCATCTCGGCCTTTTTCGACTGTCATTCTCGACGAGAAGACAAAGAAAGAGCTGATCGCCGATGTCACCGACTACCTTAGCCCGGCAACTCAGAGATGGTACGCCAACCGAGGAATTCCATACCGACGAGGCTACTTGTTATACGGTCCTCCCGGCACTGGCAAAAGCTCTCTTAGTTTGGCCCTAGCTGGCTTTTTCAAGATGAGGATCTACATCGTGAGTCTAAGCTCAGTGAATGCCACTGAGGAGGTACTCGGAAACCTATTTGCCGAACTCCCTCGCCGATGCGTTGTTCTTCTCGAGGATATCGACACCGCTGGGCTTACGCATACTCGAGAGGGAAATGACAATTCAAATCCCACCCCTCAAGGAAATAACGACGAAATGGAGCCCGGACAAACCACACAGGGGAATGGTAACTCTAACAGCAATCCTAACAACAGCTTCCGGCTATCTCTCTCAGGTCTACTCAATATCCTAGACGGCGTGGCCTCACAAGAGGGTCGGATCCTTATTATGACTACAAATCACTTGGAAAAGCTAGATAAGGCGTTAATTCGCCCTGGACGTGTTGACATGGTCGTTGAGTTCGGTCTAGCCGACGACTACATGACGACCAACATATTCCGGAACATTTTCGCTTACCTTGAAGGCGATGACGGCCCTGAGGCGAACCAGTACGAGACGCTCAACGCAGATGAGCGTAAGGCAGCCATGGATACCAAAGCAAAGGAGCGATTAGCCCACGACGCCAAGATCGACGAGTTAGCCAAAGCCTTTTCGGCCAAGATTCCATTCCACGAATTTAGCCCGGCCGAACTGCAGGGTCATCTCATGAAGCACAAGCACAGTCCTCAAAAGGCGGTCGACACGGCCGAAGACTTCGTCGAGAAGACGCGCAAAGACCACAAGGAGAAGGAACTCAGAGCCGCCGAGGAGAAGCGCAAAGCGGAACAGGAGAAAGCGGAAGCAGCGAAGAAAAAGGCCGAAGAGGAGAAGAAGACGGCCGAGGAGGAGGCTAAGAAGAAGACAGAAGAAGAGATCAAGAAGAAAGTCGAGGAAGAGATACAGAAGAAGTTCGGCGAGGAGATTAGGAAGAAGGTTGAGGCTGAGATGGAGAAGAAAAAGGTCGAAGACGAGGCAAACAAGAAGTCTGAGGATAAGAAGACGTCCGAAAAGGAGGACAGCAAGCCGTTGAGCGATGAATTGAAGACTGAATCTCCTAATGTTAGCTCAGACTCGACAACTAAGGGCGTGGATTCATCCTCGGACACCAAGAACGATGACGACAAGGGACAGTTGCCGGAAGACTCCGGCTACGGCACGCCCGCGAGCAGCGAGCCGTGAGTTTCGCGTTACGATATGCTATGATACCAACATAAAAGCATCTTTTGGTGCGCAACACGATGTACAATGACGAGGCTCCGATAGCGAGCGAGAGTATCACTGTCTACTCATTTGCATGGCACGGCGTTTTGGGAAAGGAAGGGAGGGAGGAGTAAACAAATCTGCTTTATCCCGCAAAATGGTGATAGAACCCACGCGAGAATAATATTAAATTGTGTAGAAAAGAGTAGCTACCCGAATACATACCTGAGATTAGAGGCAATTCCACGATGTTTGGAGGGTGTCTCGTAATCGTACCCAAAACGTAGGTAGATGAGGCTCTGCACTTGACACTAAATCCCCGATAGGCGAAGAAACTACCGAAAGGTCATAAAATACGAACACAGTATACCAATGTATGTATGTATGTATACATCTGGTGGGAACCATATTTGCTAAGTGCCGGGTGAGGCTACTTAGCTTACCATGCAGCATGCATATAGCAGGCAGAGAGATATCGCGGCTCAATAGACTCGTCGGCAAATCCCGTCCTTTACCCGTTTTCGCTTTCGCAGTAATTACGCAGCACAATCTGCACTTGATGTGAATTCAAACCCCGCGCAAACAGTGAACTGCATTCACGGCATGGTTTCAGGTATACTATTAAACGCCCAGCTTGTGGGAAAATACGAAAACGAATAAGAACCGTCGTTGCACTTTGTGTAGCCGGCTGGGTTAGCCTAAGTGACGGCCCGTTAGTAGGTATCTCCGAGATTGAGTACCTATTTAAACTTTAAAAACATGTGATATCCCTGTAAAGCCTTGTTTGTGGTGTTACCATCATATCGGTAACGCGTGCGTGTATGCGCAATGTAAATTTTGTTCTTGGAGAAGCAGGTTTCTCTACTTGTAGTAGGTAAGATATATTTGGAGTAATGCATTACGGTAACTCACATCATGGTAGCTCACAGACATTCAGACATTCCCACACGTGTGGACATGCTCGCTACCTTATATATCTCGGTTACCGATCCACAAACTAACTAGTCATGACCGAGACAATAGTCGATCAGCAAGTCTCTAAGTAACCCACGGTGGGTACGATTAGTGGCAGCCGCATTATTTTTGGATGTTTTAGATCGGGATATACTGACTACGGTGGGTATCGGAGTTACTTGTCTTGGAACGAAGAAACATGGGTATCAGGGCCCACTTTCCTGATGTAGTAACTGCCGGAGTTAACATGTGGGCAGGCAATGCTGATATTTGACGAGCAGCCATCGGGTCAGATAGTCGAGATATTCATTCGGCTTGTGAGAATAAGGGCTACTTCTTAGAGTGTGACCTTGAAACCGTCATACTGGTTCCCTAACAAAGTACACGGGTATAATACCACCTGGGATGTGAAGCCAACCTATTAATACTAGCGGTGACGCTAGATACCTGGAAAACTCATATACCATAGCTCGTAAACTGTGCACGTTGAGTCTTCTATACAAAAATTACATAATACACCTGACTTACAGGGAAGTTAGGCGCTAGGCCTGCACTAGAGCCGTTCGTTTTCAATTATAAGCCTAGAAACATGTTGAGTAAGTTACTGGGGATTTTTGGTATCGGTGCTTACTCACCGAATATTGCAACTAATGTAGGACGATCGGATTACTGAATGAGCAAGTCGGCAATGCATGTAATAGGACATAGACAAGCACGGCATTCGGTGCTGACGGTTAGGAGGTCTATGCACTGCTGGGGCCGGAGGGATCGGTGGCCAAAGGTGCTAAATCAACCGCCGGCGGATTTCTATGTTCGGACGTCCGAATCCTTGGACGGGAGTAGCCGAATGAACATATGGAGAGAAGGATGAAAGTCTTGTTTCATATCGGCGGTAGGCTTAACTGTACGGTACCTGCTACAGTACTGTAATACTGCTCTTAGCTAGGTGTAGAACCCAGCAAAGTGTGGTATACTCAGGTTAGGTAATAGTGAGAATTCGTCCAGCGTAAAGATATGCCGTGAATCTTATACACCAGCGTCAAATCACAGGGGGTCATCCATGCGAGTGAGATATGTGGCTTAGAGGCGTGCACCATTAGCGAAAGACCCTTATCAATTTATCCAAACAGGAAGTTTCTGCATTGGAGGGAAACGATTCTCAACATTAAGTTTACTTCCTACTTCCTGTGTGTACGAGGTCGTTTCATCACACGCAATGGAGCGTCTGTGAGTGTTTGAATGGGCAACAGTGACGGTGATCGTCATGAAGGTGTGCATGTCCTCGAATTGGATTTGTCTTCTGTAGTGTATTATTAGTAGTAGCTAGGACACAAGACTTTATTTACGTGAATGATGTAGATGACGACACATAAGGCTATGCCTCATAATATGATAACCATATGCGGATGTACTCACCTGTCTATATCAGTGCAAAGGCCAGGCATGACTACCTGTTCGTACATACTCCAAGTAATCTAGACTGGAAATTAGTAGGCCACAAACATGACAAATGGTAACATTATGTGATGTATGGAGTAGAAGTAGGTGATTGCTTGGTGAGTCGTGTGTCGTGTGCCCTGTAGTTGGGCTTTCACTCAGGTGGTGCGGCAGGCAAACCGAGTACGACAGCGGCATCGGGGATCTGATCACCTAAAATGGTATGGGTTACTGATGGATGGTGGGGTCAGGTAGGTACATAGTACCTACCTGTTACTGCTTGCAGATAAGGCAAGATCCCTGATCTCACTCCCCTGACGACTAGCGAAAAGAGAATCGAAGGCGCCAAGACCAAACCCTGGTGGTAGCATCTGACAGATTGGGACCCGGCACATTACTACACCTCTGAAAACCCAGTCCGTAGTGGCGTCATGTGGGAACCGGGCGGATAACGTAAGAACGTACTCGGGTTCAACGAAGATAATGAGATTATCTTTTTTTTTTTTGGCGCTACAATTGTCTCTGTCACGGTTGAATGAATGTATCTCGGCGTCCCAAGACCGGAGGGATAAAGGAGGAGGAGGGGTCAAGGTTGCATCTATTTGTAGCGTTCCTAGGAACACTAGGTAGGTACTTGTAAATAAGTGAGGGGCTCTTTTGTTAAGTGACCCCATATGAAAGGGACCCATAGAGGGGACTTCTACCTAAGGAGGGGCACAACGCCGGAGCACTTCCACGTTCCAATTTCCATTCTTTTGCTGGGAAATACGGTCACGCCAGCAGCCACAACAGCGTTTGGCCAGGCGCCCGGCTTGCGAAATATTATCCGATCAATCATGACCTACAGAATCAACAGCTAGCCAGTCTACGACCTAAGCAGCTAGACCGCCATGGACTTATCTGATCCTACGTATACTCCAACTACCACAAGTTAGGGTTCTGGTGCTCAACAATCCCTACGTGTACAACGCCCACATTTCTTACTGTTACTGTGCCACACACATTCGTGTAATCATCTTCTGTCACCGTCAAAATTCACAGTCGTCTACCTACGGTAGTATCTAAGTGGATAGCCACCAGGCTCGTCTGTGGTGCTGGGGAAGCTAGGTAGTAAGAGGGAGGAGGAGGACATGGGTAACAGAGGGTAAATGTAACTCCAGGGATCTAGGGCTTGGATATTGTCCCACCAAATAAGCCATCGTCCATTGCCTCAATTTTTTCTACCCCGATCTGAAGTTTGAATAGCATCTGGTCACTCCGAACGTCAAAACTGTCTGCGACGCATTCTCGCAACCGTTCGGAGCACCGCCGGGGCTACCTCAAGAAGCAGACTGGAAACAAAAGAGAGAAGACAGGTAGAGAGGTAGATAAACGGAACGAACATACGTACGCACGAAAACCTTGATATGCCTAATAAGGGTCTACCAGCAAAAAGGTCGATAATCATTAGCATCTGACAATGCGAACTAGCACTCACAGCACACACAGCACACAACAGCACACACCTACTAATACAACCAAACCAGGTCAAGGCCCAAGTTTAGTCTAATCCCCACCGAACTTACTGCGTGCCGCCCAACCGCCGTCTTTATTAGGCACGTCTGCTGGGTGCTGGTACATGTACCTCGATCCCACGTTCTCGACACCACCCCCCTGTTACCTGTTGCCCTGTTGCTCCGAGGAACGTTGATTTGCAATTTGGCGGTGAAACTCTTCAAAAGGACCCTTCTTCCTCGCCGTGACTACAAACTACGAATTTACTTTCCCTCTCTATTTCCTCTTTTCCATATACCCACAATCCACGCACACTACTCCTTCCGAAAACATCGTCAACGGCAGGTCTTTGCCAGCTAGGCTTTTGGAAACCATGGCCGCACGCCCCCAGAACATTGGCATCAAGGCCATCGAACTTTACTTCCCTAGCCAGGTGCGTATATGCAGCTGCCAACGGCGGCCCGAGACAGTCCCGCAGATTTCTGGAAACTCGAGAGAGAGAGAGAGAGAGAGAGAGAGAGAGAGAGAGAGCGAAATCACCAAAAACAAAAATAGAAAAAAAGTACAATAACTAACGAGAACATCACTAATTAGTATGTCGAGCAAGCCGAGCTTGAGAAGCATGACGGTGTCAGCACCGGCAAGTACACAATCGGTCTGGGACAGACCAAGATGACTTTCTGTGATGACCGGGAAGGTGAGCCATGTTCTGTCCCCTCGTGTTGCCTGCGAGAAATTGTGGAGGAGTGCAGTTGGCTAACGATGCGAGCCCGGCACAGACATCTACTCATTTGCTCTCACGGCCACATCCAGACTCCTCAAGAACTACAGCATCGACCCCAACTCGATTGGCCGCGTCGAAGTCGGCACCGAGACCATCCTCGACAAGTCCAAGTCCGTCAAGACCGTTCTTATGCAGCTCTTTGGCGACAACACCAACCTAGAGGGTGTTGACACCATCAATGCTTGCTATGGTGGCACCAACGCCGTCTTCAACACCCTGAACTGGATCGAGTCTTCGGCTTGGGACGGACGGGACGCCATTGTCGTCGCCGGCGACATTGCCCTCTACGCCAAGGGTAATGCCCGCCCCACGGGAGGAGCCGGCTGCGTCGCCATGCTGATCGGCCCTGACGCCCCTATTGCTTTCGAGCCCGGTCTGCGAGGCACCTACATGACCCACGTATACGACTTTTACAAGCCCGACCTGACCAGCGAGTACCCCTACGTCGACGGCCACTACTCGGTGAACTGCTACACCGAGGCTCTGGATGCTGCCTACCGCGACTATTGCAAGCGCGAGGCCAGACTCCAGAATGGCCACACCAACGGCGCCTCTGATGATGGCAAGACCCCCTTGGACCGATTTGACTACATGGCCTTCCACTCCCCGACCTGCAAGGTCGTCCAGAAGGCATATGCTCGTCTACTATACCATGACTACTTGGCCAACCCTGACAGCAAGGCCTTTGCTGAGGTTCCTGGTGACATCCGGGATATGGACTACAAAAAGTCCCTTTCGGACAAAGTTGTGGAGAAGACCTTCATGGGCCTCACCAAGAAGCGCTACGCCGAGCGTGTCAACCCTGCTATCCAGGTGGCCACTAACTGCGGTAACATGTACTGTGGTAGCGTATGGAGCGGCCTTGCTAGCTTGATCTCCCACGTCGACAGTGCGACTCTGGAGGGCAAGCGAATCGCCCTCTTCAGCTACGGTTCTGGTCTCGCAGCGAGCTTCATGTCGCTACGCATAAATGGAAGCACCGAGAAGATTTCTAAGACCCTGGACATCCCCAACAGATTAGCCGCTCGCCGGGGCGTACCCCCTACAACTTATGAAGAGGTAAGTTACTGAATCATCTCTGGTAGGAAATGTATGAAACTAACTTCGTTTATAGTTCTGTGCCCTGCGCCATGACGCCCACCTGCAAAAGAACTTCGAGCCCAAGGGTGATGTGTCCACATTAATCCCTGGCACCTACTACTTGGAGAAGGTAGACGATATGTTCAAGCGATACTACGCGGTCAAGGCATAGATTTACGACCAGCGAGGAATGATCTTCCGGGGATCTTGATTGATTCGACGATAGACCAGCATCACATCATTTGGCGGGGCAACGGCTAGAACAAATGCGTGGCTCTTTAGGTCATTAGATAGATGGTGCACAACTGATTTAGGCGCAGCGAAACTTTTATAAAGGGGGTTGCATATATAGCACAGGCGCAGAAGGCAGACTCACTGCCAACATACAGAAGGCCCGATGAAAACGGCATTGGAAGGAAAGATTCAGCTTCGACTTGTATATACCATCAACAGCTGAAGCCACGGTTTGCGTGGAACGCATGATAAACAATAGATCTTGTGACAAGACCTGCAGGATCGTGTGGATCTCGAAAGTATGATGTTGCCACGTATCAGAACAGTTATCCGCTAGGAGCTGATAGTTAGTGGAGCGAGAGAATACGTAGTCAAGAATCGAATACAAAATTGCTTACCTCAAATATGGTCGTCCCAACCACGTGGTCGTCTTTGTTGTCCCTATTTACCTTAACTCCACACTTATGGAGGAGGAAAACCGGAACCCCTTTTCGTGCAATGAAACCAAGACTAAGTATCTATCTTCATGAAACCTTAGTGAACTAACAATACCGTTACGACCTTATCGAATAATTCTTGTCAAGTAGTGATAATGTCCTTAATTTCCTTGTCTTTAAGATCGCCGCCCCTTTCACGGGGAATTTGTCTTGTTTGTCTTGTTCAACAGGTAAGACACAGATTTCCGTCAATGGCAGATTGTAGAAATATCGTAATGACTTGGGAATTCTTCAATTTTATCACATCTTATGAACGAATTGAAGTAAATGTAACAATTTATTATTGAGTTTTACTTATTGTTTTTCATTTAATATTAATCGTAATATCATCCGCCATCAACTCAGCAATCGTCTTGGAAAAGCCCACAAACTCTTGAAGGTAGGTCTCCATTATCATATTGTATTCGGATTCGACGTTGTCCCTTTCCGATTTGATGGCTCGGTATTCTTCAAGTGACGGATTTGTGACCCACGTACAAATCCCCAGTCGCTCATAAAGCTCAGGCTTACCCAACTCCATTGTATTTGTATCTTCAACCTTATAAACCAACATACCCACATGCGTTCTCGGGGGCAAATCCATCAGATAAAAACGGTTCGGATTGTCATCTTTTTCTTTTCTGAATTGTCCAGTGTATCTCCCGGCAAAATCGCCCAGTTCCAGCACAAGCAGTCGATCCAGCCCATAAAATTCGCAAGTTTTCTTGGCCATCTTGTAGTGACGTAACCAGGTCTCTTGGGTGCGTGTCCAATTCTCTCCTATTGTGCGGCCTTTGCCTACATACTGGACTAAGAGAGAGTCGTCCCCCCACCACAACCAGGGGTCAGCGCCGGGTTCTATGAACTCAGCTATGTGGCCGTCAAGATAGAGTCTTAGTTGAGAGCCCATAGTATGATTCAAGCCAGAGACATCTCTGTTATGAGTCTCGAGAAATGATGAGAATAAACAAGCCTTGCCCTGGATTCGAGCAGAACTAGAATCTCCTTTGCTGATTGTACTTCGAATCCTGACTTCATGTATGTTTCGGAGACCGTGCGGTACATCCGAGTATTCCGTAATACACCAGCTTAGTCTGGGCTTTGATGTTGAAGTATGGACGAACGCTTGGCCTTGGACTATTGATTTATAGTTGATTGCAAATCCAAACTCTTCTATTAGTTCGTCTAAAGATGGGTGGTCATCGGGACGAATCGATTGGCCGACTCTGATATTGTATATCTGCATGATACCGTAAACTCGATCTTCTGGGTACTCTGTCTTTCTATACTTCGCGACCCCGTACTGAATGTTTGGGTTGTTGCTAGACACGTGGTTGATGCCGGTCAAGTCGATCAGCTGTCCAATTTGCTTACTCTGTGAGTGGGCATCGTGGTCGCTTTTTTCGATTTTCGCTGAAAACCGCAATATCTCGTCATGTACACGCCTCCAATCGCTCGCCACTCTGTTGAAAAACACCGGCCAAACCGAGACTTGTTCTTTGTAAAATGCAGTCAAATTACTTACTCCTCCTCGAGCAGCATAGGCTGGAATACATTGGGTAACTATAGCACCCTCGGATGAAACAATTAGTGCGTCGTTGCGCATCATAATCTCCTGGAGTGTCCACAGCGATGTGAACCATGGGTCGAGGCATATGCTACCAAAAGCCTCGCGCAAGTATCGCAAAAGCAACCTCATTTCTTCCGCGCTGGCGTCGTGCAGAATGTATTTGAGCCATATACTGTCGATTCTTTGTATCAGGCCGAAAGCCCTGAAGCAAGTTTCGGTCGACAAATGTGACAACCAGACGTATGCCCATCTCGCGGCTCGGAATATGCTGGCTTGCTTCCCAACTTCATCCATCTTGATCTTGATATTCTCTTGGTCGATACAAGCAATGTCAACCCACGCCCACTCTGTGTTATCGAGACTCATGAGATTGAGGACTTTGTGGAATTGATCAACCGTGAAATGAGATTCCTGAATGGACGGAATATCCCAAGACACTCCCTTGATAGGTAGCGATTCACCAACACTAGGATCCTTGACTTGGAAGCGGCCCCATGTATAGCTTAGAATGCTGTAGGCCGGCTCTTTGATACCGTTGTACGTATTATTATCGCTGCTCTCCCAGGTCGTCGCGTTTATTCGAAAGGGGGCAACACATCCGAGCTGATACTCCATGCTAGGCTGCTCGTCTGCGTCGAATAGCAGTTCATCGTCGCCACTAAAGGGCATTATATCTCCCATCACAAAATCTCTCCGCAATATATAATTGTATTAATTATTTCTTAGTTGTTGATGCCGTAGATGTTGGCTGCTCTAGGTTGAGCCTCACAAAGAGAAAGTGTAGCGGTGTTCGTTCCACCTCGCTGGTGGTAAGCCCAAATCGATAAGCAAATCAGCCTTATACAAACCTTCTACTTGCAAGAGATACAAAAACAGTAAAATAGCTGAAACCAGCCGAGGAACGTCTTGGTGAAATCAGTATAGGATGCATGTGTCGGTGGTAGAAATATGCTGTATCAGGAGTGAATGGGGAAGGTTACATGGAAACCACCATGAGGGGCATTCTTATGTACTGTCCATCGAACCTGCCACACCTACTGCATATAAGCCCAGTTTCAGTGCAACACCTGACATAAAAAGCCGAACTCATACTTTACACTTGTAGCATAACCCTTACACACTACGATGCTGTTGCCTCTGAAACAAAAAAAGAGCAAGCAAGAGGGGGAAGAAGAAGAAAACAAATGCTTGAAGTTGAAATTCGCTATTTGGTTCATTGTACGAGAATCTAAGATTTGGCTACATTGGAATAAACGCAGTGTTGTTCTGAGAAAGGGTTGAAATAGAGTTGATTCAATTCATAATTCTTTTCAATCTTCTTGCAGCTAACTGATCCTTTATAGTTCTGGCCGTGTGACCCCGATCATTGACTAATTAATATAGTATCACGGTTACAACTCATAGGAGACTATCCCCAATGGTATACAAATAACACAATATCCGGTGTGTAGGCCTGCAGGCTATTTATTGTTGTTGTCACTATGCAGTTTCAGCGCCACTATTAGAAGTCTTGATTGTAGCCCGTAAGTTTTCTTTATTCTCTATACCGGCAAGGAATTCTAGTTTGACACTTAATAACCTATTCAATTTTTATCTACACATTATAGTCTCAAAAGGTACGGACGGTCTGGGTGACATCGGGCTAAAACATCAAGTCTACTAGGTTTACATAGGACGTTCACCAGCGTCTTGAAGGGGCATATGCAAGACGGAAAACATGCTGGATGGGAAAGAGGCTGTAACCGGGGACTTGGCTGGTCAATTCGTGAAGATCCTTAACTTACAGTCGACTCCCGCAGTGGCAACCACACAGCGAATCTGCACATCTCCAGGCTTCCCTCCATCTGTCGTCTTAATGCTTACTTCCCCATCCTGTAACCGCTCAGGAACAGCGCCGCTGGCGGCGGTATTTACGTTATCCGCATTATGCACGATACTTGGTGCCCACTGCAGTGCGGTAATGAAGCGCTCATGCGGCTCCCCGATGACCTTGACACATCGCCCGTCCTGACTGAGGTCCCAGCATCTTAATGTTTTATCATCAGACACTGATAGGAGATATTTCCCACCAGGATGAAAGACGAGCGCGCGTATCCAGTTGTCATGGCCAATTAAGGTTAACAGACAGGTGCCACGCGCATCCCACAGGCGGATTGTCTTGTCTCGGGAACCGGTAGCCATATATTCGGCTGAGCTGCTAGCCGGTGGTGGCTTTTTTAGCCCTGCGATTAGTGCTAAGTGCTTATAGGCCGGAGGAGGAGCAATTGCGCAGCACTCAATATAGTGTTCATGGCCGATCATAGTTAGTTTGCTCTCGGTTTGGGTAGAAGATGAAATGTCCCATAGCCGCGCTGTCATGTCGTCCCCAGCAGATAATAGATAACGACCGTCAAAAGAGGGAGATACATCTCGGACCCAGCCGGCCGACCCCCTAAGCGTTTTTAGACAAAACCCTGTATTAACGTCCCATATTCTTAAAGTTTGATCCCTACTCGCGCTAACCAATAAATTTGCCGATCCAGGTATAAATCGCAAGGCGCTTACGCTGTGATCGTGACCTGGTAATGTCCGAATGTTTTGATAGTCATTAGTTGGATCCCATAGCTTGATAGTTAGATCCGAACTGCAGGATGCTAAAAGCGTATTGCCTCTCGGGCCATACTGAACATCCAATACTGCTCTAGTATGTCCTTTAACGGTCCTTTCAAGCTCGCCAGTGTCCCAATCCCATATCTTAATCGTATAATCGTCGGAGCCAGTCGCGAGTAATGAGAAGATTGGATGGAAGGCGATGCAGTTAATGGTGCTTCGATGCGACTCGAGGGTATATCGGGGAGGTACTTTAGGCAGCCATGATGAAGGGTCTTTGTTACGCATCGACAGGGAGGCAGGCGTTGCACTGTCAAGCTCGGACTGTAGCGCGGCGTTTCGCGACTCGAGGTCCATTATCTATAATAAGATTGCCTGTCAGATATCGAGCGCGTGTCGACGAGAATTGACACGTGCCTTTTTCTGTAATCGCACAACACTCGTCCATTTTTTCTCCAGAAGCCCCTTGTATTTCTCGGCGGTAGCAGCGTCGAACTCATTTTCCTCGAGATTCAGTTCTGCTCTTAGAGAAGTTGCCGTGGCTGTCAGCTTATTTGCGGCTAGGTATGCGATTATTGACTTGTGTCTAATGAAAGAAGCATTAGCGCCGCAGACAAGAATAGGGTAGAGGATCAGGGGCAATGAGCACGTACAGCTCCTCAGCTTGACGACTTGTCAAAAGACTCATGGTAAGGGTGTTTTGGTATTGTAGTGACGTGCTGCTGCACCCGGCGAGAGTTGCATGAGGTAATCCGCTAAAGTGGGTAACAAGTACAGTAGATATTGGTAGCACGAAAACAACAGGGGTCAAGAACTGAGTAACGTAGATGAATTACTTAACTAAAAGGAAGGAAACAAGAACTGCCTAACGTGACTAGCTGAGCGTTTGCTAGCTACCTACCTACCTAAGTAGGAATCCGGAGATAAAGAAAGTCTACTTAAGCTAATGCGAGCAACATGGCCCGAGGAATACCCGGCCCGAGGTGGGGTCAGCTTTCCCGGGCTTGCAGTTCTAGAATATGGCCGGCCGGCCGTTGGACTTGGGGTTAGTGTCATAAGGATTAAATGCCAGAGCCATGTCAATTCTATAATGCTGCTGTTACAGTTATAACATGTTGTTTGCTCTATCATAGAAGTATGAAATTTGATAACATCGAAATAGGCCCGGAGTAGGTAATGTACTTAAGCTGAATGATGCAGGGGTAAAACGTGTTGGAGTTATAGGTAGGATATGATTTGGGTTGTCAGCTACGCTTAGTGGTCACTAAGAAATACTAAGTGACGATGATGTGTTATGACACAGCTTATGCAAAACAAAGAGCCGTGATTCAAGATCAGACAGGAGAAATTCCCAATTAGTCGTCATACCTTGGCATCACCCTTTGAGGCGGCCTTTGCCCCATGTAGGCGATGGCGAGTGTCAAACTTATGAGCATTCTTATTATAGGCTGACCTCCTAAAACTTACCGTATGTAAGCAACTAAACAAATATCATTGGGAGCCGCACTTTTCACTTGTTGATCCGCAGAGCCTCACATTTCACTGCATTTTTAGCCCTCTCAGGGTATGGGTTTCTTGTTTCCTCGCAGAGCCACACTTCGAAGAGCCGCATCGTGCCTTTCATTACGTTCTTATCCCTCACGGTGAGGATGCAGAACAGATGTCACGTTAGTTAGGCGTGGCTTATGGCGCTACTTTGCCTTAGCTGATAAATGTTTGACACTGGAATGGTATTCGAGATAAAAATTCATGAACATACTAATCTATCGTGAATTTTTCCATAATCGGGGGATGTCATAATTACAGATGCCTAATCTATGGCGATGGAACGGGTTGTGTACACATATATACAATTACCATACAGAGTAAGCACTTCAGTGCCTCAGCTTCTCGTCCCCCCATTTTATCTAAACCCGCTCGAATCTACCAATGTTCCCGGCGAACTCACCTACTTCCTCCTTAAAGTCTATATCTATGCAGTTTTCTCCTTCTCACTACCCGACCGCCATCTCCAAGTAGCACGGCGATGGAGCATATAATCTTTGCTCTGGATTCCCTTCCAGATACCGTACAAGCCACCAACAGGCCACAGACTCTTCACGAAGGGCCTCCAGCCTTTATTCGCGCCCTCATCCCCCGTCCTGACCTTGACCTTGTCGTAGACGCTCGGCAGGCTCGTGGCACGATATTTGGTCCGGAGAGCCTCGTAGGCCGCGCGGCCGCCAAAGGCATCCCAGAACTCAGGCTCGCTGTAATATGTGTGTGCGTACAGCCATTTCATGCCCCCGAGTTCGTTCACCTTGGCCTCGAGAGCGCGGTTCACGCGGACAAACTCGGCCTTGTCCTTGGGACCCCAACCCCACACGCCGATGTTGAGCATCTCGAAATTGTCCTTGTCCGTGCTGCTACTGCTGTTGTCGAGTGAGCGGTTGTTGCGCACGTGAGGGTGGAAGCTGGGACCCTTGGGCGTCTTGAGTGGACATAGCCACAGCGGCCAGATGTCGAGTGACTTCGTCGTATACTTGATGAACTCCTCGGCCGTGTCGTACGGAATTCCGAGATCTTGCACGAAGAATCGCGCGCTCTCCCCGCTCGCGTGCAAGGCCCGGTACAGCATCCGCGTGTGCAGAAAGTCATCGAGGAACCATCGGAAGAAGCGCGTGAACGGCACAGGGAGGAAATAGTCGAACGCTGCCTGACCTACCCAGAAGCCGCCGCGGTCGTATCTGAAGAGGTACTCGGCTAGTGGGATATATTCGGTGACAGTGCCTTGCGATGGGGCGGTGGAGGTAGATGAAGAAGCAGACGAGATCGAAGAGGGGAGCCCCTTCGTGACGTTGCGCACGTGCATATAGAACCACGGATCCCATGGATGGCTGAATGTGCGCACCTTCTCATCCGCAGGAAGCTCGTCCGTCAACTGCCCGCTGACGATAACCCCGTGGCCTTCGGAGAACAATATCCCGTCGACGTAGTCATTATCTGGCTTGGCACATTCTTCCCGCACTGCGCGAATCGCCTCTGCCGCAGTGTTCGTCCGGCGATACGTCGTGCGCACAAAGTGCTTCGCCTCGATCAGCCGGAGTTCCAGGAGAGTTGTGATACCAAGGGTGCCGACAGCACCCGCGGCACCGTGGAAGAGATCCGCAAATTTCTCAGGGTCCTCTCCCTCGCCGAGCTTCGTGTTTACCAGCGCCTGACGTGCGGCTTCAGACTGCTGCACACCATCCGAACGCCGGCTTCCGGGCTTCGCGACCACGACTTCGCCATCGGGCAGCACGATCTCCACGGCGTTGACGGACTCGTCGAAGTAGCCATGTTTAAACGAGCTACTCTCGCCCGCGGTACCCGCGAACCCACCGCCGGCCGTAATGCCCGGGAACTCCATGACAACAGGTGGAACGAGGCCATGCCGTAGCGTGCTCTCCACTAGCCGATCCATGGGAACGTTAGGTTCTACCAGAGCGACGCGGCGCGCCGTGTCGACCTCCAGCACGTTCTTCAGCGCGCCGATGTCCACGAAGCGCGCCCGCGATTTTAGGTGTGAGGGCCGCGTCGAGTTAGTGCTCCCGTGCATGATCCGGAACGGGATCGATTGCTCGAAATACCCACGCACCGTTGCGGCGATTAGCCGGACCGCCTGCCGGTGTCGCTCCATTATCACCGAGTAGGACGTTCTCTTCCCCGACCTATATCATGGGCCCGGTATATTTGCATTCATAAAATGTCGAATGTTTGACTCCAGGATGCGCAGTACAGTGGGCTAGCTAAGCTATAAGTGTAAAGTGAAGCTATGACAGAGGTGAAAATTGTGAGATATGAGGGTGGGCGGTGCTCGCTCATTGGTGGATGCTGAATTACAGGGGCTATAGAGGCCGCAGTCGGCCTATAAATACTTAAGCACTTAGGGCAGCTCAGCCGCTAAAATGTCATCACTTACTTGACTTGTTCCTTGGCTCAATGCCAAAGTTGAGATCGGGAGAGTCTCTCAAAGCGGTTGTTTAGGTGGCTTCTTTCCCGCTAGCCTACACGAATGGTTAGAACTCTTCTTTTTACTTATTTCGAACTTTGTAGAACTCTTGGGGATTGTGCGCCGGCTATTGTATCAATGGTGACACACAATAGTTTTTGCAAGCTCTCTGAGCTCTGATATATCATATTAGGCGTGCGTACAGGCAGTACGTTCTGGCGTTGTATTACTTTGAAAGATTACCAAGTCACACTATCTGATCAATCACTCCGTTTTCACGGTTGCCTACATCGAGGCGGTGCAGCATGGCTGCATATGTCTACTACCTGATATCCTGGGCTAGACGAAGGCCTGTATAGCACATAAGAACGTCTATAGACCCAGTCATTATTCTGGAGTATTCGCTATCCATATTGTGTCATAATACGCCGCTGTGAAAACGATCATGCCATTGTTGTATATACCTCTCATGAAAATATCTATGTACATATATATGTATGAAAATCGACAAATCTAGATCTCTTATAAGATATCATTTCATCAAGTCTCGTCCCGTAGCACGTCCAGCGCCGATATCTAACCCTCCGAGGCTTCTGCAAGCCATATGCATCGCTCTAACCCACCTTCCACCAGATCATGAACTCATAACTTTGGGCTGACCAAAGGCAGAGGGGGCTCCCTCCCGACCTTCGAACACGCCAGTCCATAAACGTCCTTCTGCTCAAACGGCGTCAGCTTCTCCACGTCACCCTCAACCTCCTCGAGCGTCTTCGCCTTGATGTACGTGTAGCTCGAGGTGATGCTAGCCGGATCTTTCCGCGTGGTCGTGATGAAGCGGGCCCAGCCCTGCACGCAGCGTTCCGTCTGAGCCACCTTGGGGAGAACCGCGGCGAAGACGTGTGGCATGGCCTCGTACTCCTCGAACACGACAGGAACCCCGTCAGCCCGCAGCTTGGACACGAAGTACTTGTCTTCGTCCGCCAGAGCCTCCCAACCGCACGAGATCCACACCGGTGGGATACCTTCCCAGCTCGTGTTCAGATGCAGACTGACGAGCGGATGTAGGCGGAACGCATCGTCCACATAAAGGTGCTTCCGCGGTGGCGTTGTCGGCCATATGTCGTCAGACGGGTGTTCTCTGCCCTCGAAATTGTCAGGATTCGGCAGGTAGTCCCACTTCGAGTTTGTCGACCAGGATGGCATGCTCTGCGTGATATCGAGCCATGGTGACAACACGGTGATGCCTGCCGGTAGCGGGACGTTGCGTTTTGTGCCGAACCATGATATCTTCACGTTTTGGCGGCGGAGCTGTAATAATGTCTGCGTTAGTGCTAGAGCGAGGTTACCTCCCGCGCTGTTCAAATTCTTGTGTTAGCTGGGCTGCTCGCGTGCACTATTGTTCGTTATAAGTGGATGTTTTACCTGTCGCCACCGAAAACAATGTCTCTGGCAGATACGGCCTCGTGCATCGATCCGGGAGGTGGGTAAAGCAGCGTGAAATACGATACTAGTGCATCAAGCAGCGCCGCAGGGAAGGGATACTGAGGCGCCAATCTGTATCGCACAGAGTAGACGCGTCCTCCCATGTTCTTGGCTAGCCTCTTAGTGAGCTGACGATGGGTCGACGGGTCGCAGAGATAGTAAGCGCCGCCGTGGAAGTAGAGCATCGTCGTCGCGTTCTTGCACTCCTTCATCATGGCCTCGTACTTCTGCTCCTCCGGGATGTCTGGGAGCGGCGCATCTGACGCCACGCCCGCCCTATACCCCGTCCACTCTGCCTCGACAGGCACGATGTCGGGGATTTTGAATTTCGCCGCTTGCGCCTCCGAGTCACTCATCGAGCGGATGGTGTCCATGAGCGCCTCGCGGATTCCCCTCTCCGGAGGCACCTCGGACACTGCATTAGCTATCCAGATCCTGCCCTTGACGCCAGGATCCAGAAGAGTCATGGCCTGCGTCTTGGAGATGGGCTGAGGCTTCGAGCTGCTCAGCGTTGCCCGCAGGACTGTCAGGGTCAAGTCCGTCTCCAGGTCCAGGTATCGGGCTGTTTCGGACATGCCCAGGATGCGGGAGAACAGGACGCGAAAGAGGAGTGGTATTTTAGGCAGTAGGGACCATATCATCCCACGCCGAGCCTTTTTCAGCTCGGCAGCCTGATCTTTTGCTGCATCTTTAGCAGCCATTGTTGAGGGTGTATGTTTGTGAGGCCGTGGGTTAATCGGAGGGGTGGCGGGGTCTGAAGATGCCTCGGCTTCACTGCTGCTGACTGATCTGTTTAAGTAGGTTAGGTACTCAATTAGGAAATCAGAATCAGAGCGCTTTGAAAGTGCTATTCTGTGCCAATTCACCACCAGCGATTCATCGTGGTGAGGAATTGAATTGGCATAAAAAACCCCCTTTCTTTCCTCTCAATCTAGGATCATTATCATGTAGGTGAACTATTTAAACCGGTTGGGTGTTCTGTTTATCTTTACCTAGCGTTGTGCTCGGTATATGGTAGCTGACTGACTATGACGTTATCTAACTATGTAGTTCAGCAAGAAGGCTAAGATCGAGTTCCAGTTATTAGCTTCTTATATACAAGAAGTGGAAACCGTTGCCAACTGTTTAGCTGAATCTAAGTTATATCCATTGGCTATCAACCCATTAGGTATGGTAAACGTAAACGCGCAACCCCAATTTCTCCTCTACGGATTGTCCACCTATACGAAGCAAACCCGATGCGTGCTCTGAGACATAACAGCAAAGCCAGGTAGATACCCATATACCTATTAAACGCTGAGCTCTGCTGCGCGTATACACGTGTACCGTCAGGTCAATAACAACCCAACGCCACGCTTCTGCCCCAACCAAACCCGTCACCTGTCACCTCGTTTGCCCTGATTTCCCTGGATCTCGGGTCTACGGAAACTTCGATGCTACGACTAAGTATATATCATTGGCCAGTGGACGAATCCCCCGTATTTATTTGTTTGTACACGATTAAGCTTAGTTTCCCAGCCAAAACATACACGTGGGAGACCCTGATCTCATTTCCCATCAAGGCTCGGTATTTCAATTCAAGTTAACCTTGCGAATGCTTACATAACACATTAATCAACAAGATTTTAGGTAGGTATTGCTATTTACGGCTGGGCAATACACGTAGTAGACTCGTGATCTGATCAGCCATATATGATTTCCGTCAACGTATTCGACAACTGGCTCCAACAGACTGACTTACTTGTAGGAGGTTCGAATTATAAGACAATATATGGCTCATAATGGCGACCTATGCTTTTCAGTATCACTCCTCATCCTCGACGTCCTACTGCGCTCAGAATTTTGGGAAGATCGGTATGGCATCTACCGCTTATTCGTGACCGCATCCGGAAGCCTTACCCTGTTTCCTCAGAGGGTCACACCGTCGACGTCCAGCCTTCTGATGCTCTGGCACGGTGATCTCGGATTTGAGGTATGTATTGGCATGTTAAGGGCTGATGTTTACCTAGTTATCTACAAGGACAAAAACAAATGGCGCCTTTTATTGCTGAACGGCTGCTTGTTATTGCTGCTGCTATACTCGCATGCGATTTATATTCAAGGCTTCAAGGCCATTCATTCACCATGGTACTAGGTAGCTACCGTAGCGTCTTATATCATGTTTAGCCATGTTCCAGTCGATTCTCTTCATCTGTTTTGATCCGCGTATTGGTTCATATGAACACTTATTGAAGGGATAGGTTGGTAGGGTGGTAAGGTGACGAACGGTCTTTACGTAGGGTGCAGCTTACTGTCACAACCAAACTCTTCTTGGGTTTGTAGCGTCAAATGCGCTGTCCCTCGTCTCCTTCTTGCACCCTTTTCAGGACTGTAGGAGTGATAACTCAGCCTGCATGAGCGATTTTGCCCGGAGCCGATCGCCACTCTCGAGCTGGGTTAAGTACCTAGCAAATATGCAGGCTCAGCTTCGTGTCAAGGCACTAACATTCGCAGAGCCAGTACGACAACAAGAGTTATGCTCAGACTCTGCACACTTTGTCTTTCTGTAGGTTGGACGCTTCTCTTCTTTTCTATCTTCTTTTCTAACACGAGACACTCAACCCCCTTTTCAATTTGGGATTCACTTTCTACTTTGCTTAAACAAAAAAAAAATCATCGAACTGCCACTACTGCTTTCTCAAGAATCTGCTTCGCTGCGATAGTTGATAGTGTTTGCCAAAATGGACGACTATGAATATGATCGGCTCATGAATGGATACCCGCCGTTCCCTCCTCCAAATAATGAGGATAACTCTCCCGCAACCATCGATCCTGCAATGCTTCAAACCTCTGTCCATGATTTCGAATATCGCTTCGAGCAGCAACAGGAGTCGGTATGGGTTGATCAAAGCTGGCCAGTTCAGCCACCCGGAAACAATCTCGAATTCGATCCCGGACCCCTAACACAGTAAATTTTTTTTTCGCACTTACTAACTCTTAGGGTGCAAAGTGGCGCCAGCTCGTCGAGGGGATCACATAATTCGCAAGGTCCTTTGCATGAACATGCAGGCTCGTCCCATGCAGTACAACATCTCATCGTCAGCAAGTCTCCATTCGTATGTCACTGTGGACAGAATTTCACAAGGCTGAGCAGCCTGGAACGCCACATCCAAAACAACACGAAGCAACTTCAACTCGATTTACACCCATGTGCCGAATGTACCACCTACCAGGGCAGGAATGGTTTCAAACGAAAGGACCACCTTGTCCAACACCTGCGAGTCTTCCACAAATGGGACGATGACCAAATCGCAACGTTGTTTCCGACTGAACGGAATTCCATACTGAAGATCCCTATATGTCACTTCCCAGAATGCGACTACTACCGCGATCCTGGTTTCAGGGATATGGGGATTCGTGAACAAGCGAAGAATCGACCATTTGATAAGCAGTCGCACTACACTGATCACATGAAGCGCGAACATGACTGGTCTCCTTATCCTTGTAAAGTCACCGGCTGCAACAAAGTCAGTGGGGCTGGCTTTTTCAATATCACTGCGCTTGAAAAGCATTACAAAGGGAAACATCCGGGAAGTGCGATACCTGCGCCAAAGGTCGATGATCAGGCCACAGAAACCGTCAAGTGTGATTACTGTGGAATAAATGTCAGACGTCGCTATTTCGCACAACACCAGACGTTCGCTTGCCATGGCGAAGTTGAGTGTCAATATTGCCATAAACGTGTAGAGAGAGGGGATTACCGCAACCATTTGCAAGACTGCCAAGGGGAAGTTGCATGTCAATATTGCCATGAACGTTTAGAGATAGTGGATTACCGCAACCATTTGCAAGACTGCCAAGGGGAAGTTGCATGTCAATATTGCCATGAACGTGTAGAGAGAGGGGATTACCGCAACCATTTGCAAGATTGCCAAGGGGAAGTTACATGTCGCTTTTGCCATGGACGTATGGAGTTTCGACATATAGGAGAGCACCAAAAAGACTGTTCTGAGGGAGACGGAAAGTGCTTTCGATGCGCAAAGCAAAGATTCGTGTTCGGTGGGACTCACTGCCGCAGCTGTTACCGTTACATTTATAATCCCTGAAACCATCATATTTTTTGCGTCAAGCAACATCTGGGCTGGGTAGGACAGAGAAGGATCTCAGCATAACAGGAAGCTCAGCGCTTCACGATGGAATCGCCTTTCGTTTCGAGCGTCCTTTGTTTTCACCACTTCATCGCACCCTCCTCGATCTATTACACTGCATTCCTTCGTTTCCTTTCGTTACAAACTAGTATACAGAAAACCAAAGAAAAAAAAATTGAAAAATTTTAAAACCCCCAAACCACTTTATTCGAGTTAACTATATCTCTTGAGAATGTGGGTGTTTTGTGCCCTAAAGGTGTTTGATCAACGATACTTGTACGAATCTTATGTAAACTTCATCCAGCGAAGAATATATGGCCAAAAGCGACATACTTCCTGCCTATAGACCGACGACCTAGGTGGGTAGTCCTGCAAGGCAACTAAAACAGCAGTTGTAAGGGGTAAGAGAGGGAGGTTCTAACGTAATCCCCTCAACCGACTATTTTCGAGTCACTTCAAGCGGGTGATCCAATTGCGGGCTAAAGGATGTCGAGCAATTGATAAATCCATTTTAAAGGAGCTATTATATGGAATTCCGCTGAGGTATAGTTATTCGATCTTGCGTACGTTTTCGACTAGGCACGTTCTCGTTGCCGTCTTCTGGTTTAACTAGAGTTGACTTCCTAGCCACGTCAATGCGTCTTCCTGTCACACAACGCAACGCCATATGGTTTACATTCTAACGCCTTCATAATCGCTAGTATTACAAGTTCTTTAAACATCCAACATATCCTCATGGTGTAAGCCTCCTTACTGTCCACAAGTCTGACGAAGTTTATATCCTTAGCAATGCAACTAGAGAAGATAGACGGTTATGCGCACGTCAATCCCGAAGCTATAATAGTACTGCTTCAACAAGCAGAACACAACAAATTTGATAACTATTTATTCCGCTATAGAACAATGCCGAGCCCAGGCATAAAACCCTTTCATCAGCTAAGCATGTAAACGTACAAAGTACCTGCTCAGGTATTATCTCACAGTAGAACAACCCCTTATCCCCGTGTGCTTCATCTCATACTAAATTCTTTGATCGCTTTATCCCTAGGGATGCGTAATACTAATACGCATACTTCTCCGCGCTATTATGTATACATGAGGTGTCGTGTTCGTATCGATTTAGCCTCCACTGCCGAAACAATGACGTGGCCTGTGATCTTTCAGGCGACTGGTGCTTCCTCATCCTGTCCCAGAAAACTCTCTAAGAACTGCTTCCCGCCGCTGAGGAGCTGGTAGCGGCCATCTGCCATGCTGGGATCGACGCCTTGACCGCCGGGGCGCCGCTGCCAAAGGGGCTCGATCGTCCGCCGAGCGACGAGATGTAGTCCTGCTTGCTAGGCGCCGGTGTCGATGTACTGGTCTTATTTTCGTCTTGGGTGCTGTTGTCACCGTTCAAGGCACCATTCTCTTTCACCTCTGTAGACGGAGTGGCTACCGGGCTCACGGACGCCGAGTTGGCGCCAGTAGGTCGGAGCTGAGTACTCGTTGCACCATTATACGGCGTAGGTGACGCAGACGATGAGGCCGGAGCCTGTGTCGAGTTCATGCGCTGCATGACAAGAGATTTCAGACTCTTCACCTCGTTACTAATCTCCTTGAGCCGACCGTCGGTGAACTCTTTATGCGCGGACATTGATCGCGGGATGGCAGCGTTAATGGTCTTGATGTCGTCTCGCAGACGCTCCGTCTCATCCTCTTGCCGCCGGCTCGCAGATTTCGAATCTCGGACAAACTGCTCAAGATCTTCGAGAACTTTGTCCAACTTCTCGGTACGGGCGGCCTCGGACGCCTTGAGGACTTCCGTGTCTTTCGCTAGCTGCTCAAGCGTTGCGAATGCCTTCTCGAACTGCTCGTCCACTGTCGTCTTATCCTGGTCTAGTTTCTCTGGTGTGGGCGGAGCTACTAATGGATAGAGGTATCGCTGTCTTCGTGTTAGAATGTTCGGTGCAGGTCTACAACAGCTGGGCCGGGTCAGACTTTACCTTTGAAATGAAATACAGGCCGTAACCAACTCCTCCTACCACCGTAGCCATGATAAACCAATCGCGCCAATCCCTCTTAGGAGGCTCTGGGGGTGGTTCTTGCCATCCATATGGAGGTTGCTGTTGGTATTGGGGATAGTATGGTTGTTGCTGGGCCGGTGCCGAGACGGTTTGCGACGTTGTCGAGGCAGGGGGTGGTGAACCTCCGGCGCGGGCGAAAGCCGCGTCAATCTCTTCTTGGGTAAGGTTCTTCGATCGTAAGAATGATAGTTTGTTTTCTATGGGTGATGAGACGACGTTCGGATCCTGCAGGACTACACAATGAGTTAGCCACCATTGTTAGATTGGATGAATGATGTTTCTCTCTTTTCCTCGATGCAATACAATAGACAAGGTGGACGTACATGAAACCGCCGAGGACACAATGTCCTCGCGAATAGCCATATTTGCAGCTTAGCTTAGACTTGTTGCCAATATGTTATGTCATATTATGATACGTCGTAGCAGAGCGAAGTCGAGGAATTCGGATTTGGTTGGTCGCGCAAGGAAGATGGGAAGGTGTATGGCGATTCTTTTGATGACGAACCCCGGACTGGGTCTGGCTCTGGATTATGGGTTTATGGGGCCGGCTTGGACCGAGGCTCGCGGCTCCTCCTTTCTCTGTCGCGCTCCATTCCCAGGTCCCCTATCACGTGAGTACTTGGTTGGTTTGCCATTACCAATTCACCATCGAAGATTTTTTATATCAGTCAAGTCTTTTTGTTATCGGGGTTTCTAAACCTTAAATACCTGGCGAAGGAACTTGAATTACTTAGGATTGAAGACAGGTTCCTTCGTAAGCCCATTAAGTCAAATTGGCAAGATGTACAGCTCATCAAATCTCTACTACGTACCTCAAGGGCAACAAACCGTTGTGAAATTGTTATCATCCTATTACCCACATATAGAAGACTGTTTCATTTATGAGGCATACGTCCGTATCAATAGGATGAAAACGAACTTTACAGAAATGATGCCATATCGCGAGGCTAATCTCACTACCAATCAAGCACTAGATAGACTTCATTGCTCTATTGATCGTCCTTCTAAACTCCAGACCTAAGGGTGCCTGTTCTATTTGCCTTTATAAGATCCGCCCCTGGTCCGATACGAAGACGCATCTGCCTGACTGATGAGCGCGGCTTCTGCTGCGTTTCTATCAACCTTGAAATAATGACCAAAACGCCTCTCATCCCTAGGACGTAGTAAACAGATCCTCGTCCAAAGATCGCATCGCATAAGCATGCTGTTAAAGCTTTCCAAGGCTTGATACATCACTACCAGCTGCAAAACGATCTTGCTCCCAATATAACACCAGCAAAGCACACACGACGTGATGAATCGTCCATATATGCATCCATAAAACCTCCAGTAACAGCATCAGGCGAACTCTCCATCACCAACTCATCAAGCCCTTCGCTCGATCAAAGCCCCCACGCAGCTGAGAATCCGGCTTCACGACCTTGCCCTGCAAAACCGTATACCGGACAATATTCTCACAGTCCTCAGGTCGAACGCGCGCAAGCCAGATGCACTGCGCAGCACCCACATCCTGCTCTTCATCATCTGTCTTCGCCTCGTTATCGTCAGTATTCTTTTTCGGCGCAGCCTTCTTAATCTGCACCTCCTCCCCAGGGGCCAACTTTCCTCGCTCCACGGCATCGACACCAAAGGCGTCATGCCGACGATATATCATCATGTTGGCCGAGTACTTATGACCGCCGACGTGGTTGATGAAGTACACGCCCACGCCGCCGGGGCGCTCGTCGTCGAGTCCGCGGAACAAGCCCAGGGGCCGAAGGTGTCGCTCCAGCTCCTTGGCTAGGATCGGCGCGCTCTGTCCGCAGCGCGCGTCGCGTGTCTTGTGCGAGCAGAGGAGGATCACTGCGCGGTGAGGGCAGGGTCGCGCGAGGAGTTGTTGTGCCTCGGGCAGTTCTGGGAGGGAAAGTCTGCGCGGGAGTGTGATGGGTTCTAGGGGAGACTTTGACGTCGGCGCGTGGTTGATGTACTCGGATATCAGGCGCGGGACAGCGGCGGGCGTGATGTTCTCGATTAAAGTGAAGGCGGGTAGGAGGATTGCTGTTGTTGGCTCGGAATAGTCGGATGTGTGTGAGGGTGTGGGTATATTGGAGGCTGAGAGCATGAGCCGCTATTTCGACACGATCACTTCCCGTTAGCTACAGCCTCTCCTTCTGAAGAAGTGTGGGTGACAGGGTAGGAGACGTACGCCATTTGTAGGGTTCGTAGCTTTCCCGAACGCTTCCATGACACTGCCCTTCTCGTCCTCGACATCGCGCACCCAGTCCGACTTGCCGGTGGCAACAATGACATGGGTACTCCAGCCCTTGACATGACCGTACAGCAGATCGTCCGTCTCGGTCTTGAAGCCGCGGGGATACGAGACATGGCAGCTCTCGCAGTCGTGAGTGCAGCCCGCGCCGTCGACAGCCGGGTCCGTCGGCGGGAACAGACTGGCCATGTCGGGGACCGTGGAAGGCTCCTCTCCCGTGGCGAACCGCCGCGCACTGCCGATGAGCGACTTCAATCCGAGCGCCATCTTCTGTTTCAGAGGCGGCTGGCGTTCTGGATGTTGGGAGGAAGAGGTTCCGACGGTCATCGTGGGCTGCTCCGGAGAAAAGAAGTGGACAAACTTCTCGAATCCGACTTACACTAGACTAACTAATCAATCCCCAGACTGGGAACCGCCCTAGTGTACTACAGACCGACTGACGTAACTGATCTAACGAGTCAGCCATCCTTATCCACCAGTTTGGGCATCGCACGGCAAAGTGGGGGATATCATTGTGTTGTTCGTTCAAACAAACTGTGGTGTTTGGAGCCCCGTATCAGGCGCTTGATCTGTTGGCATGGCTGCTAGTAGACAACTGAGCGGTAAGGCGTGGACCATGATTACTGACCTATTACAAATCGGCGGTGAAAAAAAGTCGATCCCTCGCCCCGCGCGTTTAGGCGAATAGAAACGACTAAGTGACGATGTTTTACTACCTTGGATTTCGTGTCTCTTGTCCAAACAATGGGCCAACTGCTGGTTATAAATGTTCTCTTATAAACGGCATTAAGATCCACGATTCCCCGGATTATTCTATTATTATAAGCATACGTATACGCGCACAGATGTCCAACATGACCTATCATCTTGCAAGCATTAATAACAATGAGAAGTGATCGGGAAATTACTCTCGGACGAGCTCGGTGGTAAAAGCCGACAGTTCGATCTGCGAGATACGGAGAAAACCTTCGGGTCCGAGACTAGGACCGCATCGATAAGGTACTTGTGGTGTGGGCAACTCGGCGCTAACTATGCCATCGTCTAGAGGTTAAGATTTAATTCATTAGAATTGTCTTACGTGGCGGCTTATCAGATGGCGCGATCAACCTGAAAGCTGACCGCATGTTTAAAGTTATCAGATCGATCTCAAGGAGGTCATTGGTCAATTTATGGTCAAGTACTTACTCCACTATCCTAACCTACATGTAGGTCGCCTTTCTAATTTAGTCTGTATTGTCTATCAGTTATATACATTCAGACAGCGTTTGCAATGTATCGCACTAAACCGTAGAATAAGTAGAGTAAAAAAAGAAAATTAGGTACAGCCTCTTCATACAAGATAACGGACGATTTAATCATTAAGCAAACACAGAGTGCCTCCCCGTCTCTCGCCCTTAGATGAACGTGAATTCGAGCCCAAGTATACGAGAGCAAGTATCTAGCAAATTCATTCTCGCAGTAACAAAACGGGTATGCCTTACTTCCAAAACCATTTACCACAGAAAGAAAACTCCCCAGTGAACGATTATGCCCTAAGCTCTTTCCCCCGAAACTTTGAAACTGAAATAATCATGTATCACTCTCATCGGTAATTGAAACACCACTCTTTCTCCTCCTCAGCTGGCTTCTCTCCTTCATGGCCGCCCTGATCTTGTTGTTTGCCTCCTGGAAACCTTCATGTGAGTCCAGAGAAGTAAAACCAGACACGGGAAAACCTCCGGATCCAAATCCACCGCCAGCGCTGCTGCTTCTACTTCTCGAACGAGACGGTGGCCGTGTAGCAAACATGCCAATGGACCCAATGTTGCTGAATGACTCGTTCCGCGGAATCGCTTGACTCGACCGTGTAGTGTGTCTGCGTACTATGCCGGGGGAATCGGGTGGTGATGACACAGCGGACTCGCCGTCGCGACGTAGAGTAGGAATGCCGGACTCTTCTCGTGAACTGAGGAACCCATCCTCACGGAACGGGTCGGACACCAGCCGCGTCTTCTCAAAGTCATCGTACATATCAGGGCCGAGATCATTAATCACCTTCACGACTTGCTTTGATAGTTCCACTCGCCTCTCGCGGAGTCTTTGAACGCTGTAGCTTGAAGTAGGGCTGATGCATAAAATCAACGGTCGTAGTGACTTCAAGATGTCCATACCAACCTCGCCGATTCGGAAAGCGGCAAACGTGATGGACGGGAAGATGATCCAGGCGATTATGTAAACAAGCCAGAAAGGAATGGAGTTGGGCAGGTAACCCCAGAGATTATCTTGATAGACCTTGATAGCGAGGGTAATGGAATAAAGATTATAAAGCGCGGGTGCAAAGGCCATGGCAACGAGTAGTTTCCAGGTAGCCATCACATCTCGGCCTTGTACCTTGACAGACGAACCCGCCAGAGCTTCCTTGGCTTTCTGATGACTGATGTATTTCGTAGCGACGAAAACTGGGGCAAACAGGACGAGACCAGGCACGACACCGATCGAGAGGATTAGTAGCTTGGCAACTCGGTAGAACAATGTAAATATCACCCTCAGTAACGTCATCTTGGCGTACCCTAGCTGATGGTCCTTAATGTTGAGATAGTGAAGTTGTTGATTGTACTCTCTGAGATTATCCATAAGATCGACAATACGAGGGTCTTCCTTATACTTGGAGAACCCGATGGCTAATTTTCTGTTCAGCTCTACAACCATTGGCAGAGGTAGCTTCCTGCCTGTGTTGTAGAGGCGTCTCGCTGCTTGTATACACATCAAAGTATCGTAGTCAGGTGAAGACACAGTGACTGCGCTCAACGCTTGATGTACCATATCCAACGTCTGTGCAATAGCATCTCGCCTCTGGTTGTTCTTGTACTTTTCGACCAGATCATCCGGGATTTTGAAAGGAGCGCCGAACTCCACGACAGCCCTCGACCTGAATTTATGAGCGTGGAAATAGTTCATGCCAACGGGGACAATCTGCAGACCACAGTCAGGATCTTCGGCGAGGGTCCCCAAGGCCATGATAGCAACACCAGCCTTTAGAGGCAATAGCTCAGTTCTGTCGTGGCTACCACCCTCGGGGAAGATACCGATACAACCGCCTGATCTCAAACGGCTAAAGACAGCCTTGTACACCTCTGTTTGGTCTATATGAGGCGCCAGTTTATACTTGGTCCCCTCGTAACCATCCTTAGCTCCCTTCAAGCCTCGGTTGCTGAAGCTGCCTTGACTGTCGATATCGTCCCGACCGGTGAGCTGGGACAAAGGGAGCTTCCCCTTGAACGGTCGTTTGGTCCGAATTTCCTCGGGGCCTATGATTTGAGCGATGTCGACAGAGCTTCCGGATTGGCCCTTTACTGAGGGTAGGAAGATCATGCCGCCCACTTCAGCCTCCTTCTCGAAATCGGTACCAACGCCGCGTATCAAGGTCGGGTCATTGATGGGATCTGGCATGTAGATGAGGCCTTTCGCGGGCTTCGCCTTGTCCTGAGCTCGGCCGACAGGGACGGAGCCGGTCTGGCGCGAGCCCCAGCCGATGAAACCATGTACGGATTTCTCAGCAATCAGGAGCCCGACACGGCGATTCGCTTCTTGCTTTAGTGTCCGCTGTAAGACTAGACCATCGACAAATTGATTGGCATGGGGCGCTGCGACGAATAGGATGGGGCCGCTCCTGGGTACGCGCCAAGCACCTCGGGGATGGACTTCACGGAAGAACAGATCGACGAGAACAGAGAAGGTATGGAGGAAAGCATCGTACTTCCACGGGGTCATAGGGTACAGTTCCTTCTGCGACTTCGATTTAGGGGCGCTCGAGCCCGAGGCGGGCACCCCGTTACTGGCTTTCTGGGCCTCTGCCATGGTCTATGGGATGGTCAAGAGGCAATGCCAGAGCCGAATGAGACAAGCGCGAGAAAGAATGGTCTTATATCGTATCGCAAAAAAAAAATCAGTCCATCGGGGGATGCGGGGTTTGCGCCGGAGGAATGCTTTGCCGCGTCGCGTGTCGAAAGCACACTTGCGGAAAGAGAATGGAGACACGTTTAGAGGTATACGAGGAACTGATAGTGCGCTGTAGCTTCGTTGGTGCGAGTCGTCGAAAATGAAGAAGTCGTTTGTAGCTGGGATGGTAGCTCTCATATTTCGCGGGGAGAGATTCACAAGCGTCATAAATTGGAGAATGCGATAGAAAACCGGCCAATGCGCCGCCCCTCCAGAAATTTCTCTGTGATGCCGAGCCCCGCGGCCCAGTCTGAGCGGGCGAGAAATACAGGGCCATATCCCGGCAAGTGGCGCCCTGTAGCGTAACCGGACGAGCTGCCCGGTAGAACACTGGGTTTAGCGTTCATGTTCTATGCTGTATTGGTACCTCGATCGGCCTCTGATTGGGCTATCAACCAAGCTCGAAGTTTACAATAGGCACACATACGTACGATATCAAATCATGAATGAATGCTCAGAGCAGAAGCCAGTGCAAATGAAAGCTTCACACCTAAAAAAGCTCAATATTTTGTTTTCAGTGTAACAGTTACGTAAAGCAACCAAACAAAAAAAAACCTTATTAGAATGAAACCTTAGAAGTTGTGTACCTGTATAGTTTTTTATTGTAAACAGCATTATTGGTTGTGTTATTGGGTATTGAAGTAGGAGGGCCTATACTAGTGTGAAACTTTCATTTGCACTAGCTTCTGCTTAGAGCAAGATCCTCGAACAACTGATTATATCAGTACATTTGTACTTGTATACTGTAATCTATATTTGAACTAACGCGTAGTAGACATGAGTTTCAGCGTCCGGTTATCCAACAGGTGTTGGTCTCTAATTACAGACAAGCCCGTCCTAAAGATGTGAGCGACTAACTAATGTACGCAATGACAAGCCGCGGCCCGGCCATACGGAAACCCCCAAATAAGCACTTTCCCGCTCGTAGAGAGGACCATGGCCTTCCAGACACGAGTTTCTACCGGCACAGTCGTTCTGAACCTGCATTAGTTTACCAGCCCCTCTACTTATTACCGATTCTTCCCTTTCCTTTGCGCCGTTTCTTGTCCTCGGGTATGGCAACGCTGCCTTCCTGTATCTCTCCCTCTTCCAACTGTCCCTCGGCCTCCATCTGCTTTAGCTTTTCTTGACCTGAGATGAACATGGTCAAGTCATGGTTCTGATCCTTCAGATCGGCATTTTCCATTTCTAGCGCTGCGCGTTGCTTATTGAAACTTTCAAGCTCCTTGTTGATATGTTCTATGCGCTTCATTAGCCCTTCCGAAACCTTCTTCTCCTCTTGAAGACTCTTTCCTAAATTCCGGGCTAAGTCCGTCGACTTAGCTGCTCGCGTGCGCTCACGCTCCAAATCCTTCTCGAGCGACGGGATGATCTCAGTGCGCATCTTTTCTTGCTCCGCTTTGACCTCTCGTAGCTCCTTCTGCGCATCAGAGGCTTGGGCTATCGCCCTCTCGGCCGCTGTTGATGCTTTTGCTGCCTTGTCGACTGCTTTTGACAACATCTCTTCAAAGTAGAGACGTTGACTTTCCAACTGGCTAGTGAGAAGATGGGTATACTCTATACCAATATTTTCCAACTTGGCCCTGGGCACCACATCCTCACCTTGGTTTCTATTCCCTATTTCTTGATGTCCTGGGAGGTCAACTAGCTTGCCGTCACCCTTGTCCCTAATCAAGCGGTGAACCCACATATCGCCTGCGTAGTCCCATACGTGCTGAGTGGAGAGCTCCAATGAGAATGTGTGTGCCGTGTTCTTCCAGTGATCCTTGGCATGTCCACGTTTGTATCTACCGCAGCCCACGTTACCACAGATAAGACAGATCCAAAGGTCTTCGGTGCAGTCGCATACAGAACAAAGGTTAGAAACGTTAGAGCCGAATGGTTGTGTATATGGTTTCTCCAGGTCCTGTGATGTTGTGGATGCCGAGTTAGAGGGCAAGTATAAACTCGTAAGGTTGTTCGACATATTCGTATGTCGACACACCGGACACCCTGAACCTTGCCATTTTTGAAGGCATGAACAATGGAAAACATGCTGGCAGAGAATTGTGAGAAGTCCCGTAGTGTCATCCATGCGCTCAAGACAGACAGGGCAGGTAGGAAGTTCAACCAGGTCAGGCGTCGGCGGCGGGAATGGCTTTAGCGAGCCATACTCAGGCACTGTAGACGGCTTGAAGGGATCATGATTAAGATCTGGAAAACTAGCGTTGGGTGCCGTAGGTGTATCGAAGGTGATGGATTTGATAAAGGCAATATTGCAGGTCTCTGGCTGTTGTAGAGTCAGCTCCGCTCCCCTTATTCTAAGCATATGACAGACCACAGTACCTCTATATGGTTGAACACCCGCCCGTCGAATTCTTGCCCAAACAATCTAGCCCGTTTGCTATCGCGAAACTTCATGAGGACCAAATATCTGTTCATCCAACTGGTCATGATCATGCGATAATGACTAATGTGTCCCCTCCACTTATCTCCTATGAAACCAAGGAAGTCACTTGGGGAGAGGTAGCTAGGAACTGCCGGGATACATACGGTCGTACAGTCGGCCTGAGCGTGGTCTTGCTCGTCTTCAAGGTCTTGTCGAGGCGGGAGACGGAGCTCAGGGGTAGCGTTTCCCTCGCGGTACAAATGCACAATACCCCAGCCGATATTTGTGTTCTTAGCTGTTGTGAGAGGAAGATACAGCGCCTTTGTACCTTTTCCCGCGGTACCCATCGACGGGCCGACAGTAGCAGCAGCAGCGGTAGTAGCGTGCGACTCTTGCATAGTGTCGTCGCTTGTGCAGCTGTTGATGTCGATACTCTCCACGCGTATCTGCCCGAATCGCCAGTCCTTCACGGCAGCCTGCGGATTAAAAGCTGCGGATGGCGGCGGCGGCGGCGGAAGGCTCAGTGTTCGTCCTCGGTGCTGCGCCTCGCTCAGTGGGACGATATTCCGGTCGTTGTGGACTTGGGCAGGCCTCAGCGCCCCGCAGTCGATAATACTGCTATCGGCACCTAAACGAAAGGTGGCCGTAGATTCTCGGAGATGTGGCGTTGGCGATTCCCGTAGGTAGTTATTCGGAGAGGCTGGAGTATTTCGGGGGTGCGAGGGAAGCTCGTCGAATATGCTCGAAGTCTTTCCTGGAAACCAAACTGCACCTTGGCAAGACGCCCAGTCTTTTGCGCCCCCTTCAAACTCAGACGGTGGAGTAGGGTAGAGTTCAAGTTTTATGTGATAGAAGTATGAAGGCATAGCCTACGCATCCAATGCTTCGCGTGCAAGGCTGAAGGGGTGTTTCGCAGGCCGCATACCACCTCTCGAGTTGAATGGCTTGAGGGTGATAGGTGATAGGATGACATTAGTATCAATGAGGCAAAATAATAGTGAGGCGACGCGGCCTTGGGGAGAGTATTTGTGTTTGTACACCTCAGTGGCATAATCATCACAAACCGAACAGGACAAAAAGGATGATACTCAACCTACCATGTGATATTGACAGACCAGGTTAGTAGTGTAGATAGCATCTGAAAGACGACGTGGGGCAATAGCTTATTTTCAGCGGGCTAGTTTAATGGAACCGCGGTGGGTCACGCTAAGTTGCCCCTCAAGGCGAACTCCGGGCCATTACTTCGTTGCTTCAATGTCGATACGACTTGCCACTTACCGATTGCACAACTAATAGATGAGCGTTAATTTTCGAACGCATGGCTTGTAGTAGTTCATGTCACACAATCAAGACTTTAGTATTGTAATTAGATTCAGATCGTTTTCATTGATCGAAAGAGAGTCATGTCTCTTGGCGTCTCCTACATTCGTAGGCAACTGTAATTCCTATCTGATACAATCAAGCGACCCTGTCGGTCCCAGAGCCAAATCAATTAACGCCATATCGTGTGTCGTAAGGGTATATCGTCATCATCACCTGAGCGGCCGCATTACTGTCCACCACGAAGACGGAGCACCAGATGTAGAGTCGATTCTTTCTGGATGTTGTAGTCGCTCAGAGTCCGACCATCTTCGAGCTGCTTACCAGCAAAGATAAGACGCTGCTGATCCGGGGGAATACCTTCCTTATCCTGGATCTTGCTCTTCACGTTGTCGATGGTGTCTGATGATTCCACTTCCAGAGTAATTGTCTTTCCCGTCAAAGTCTTGACGAAGATCTGCATACCACCACGCAGACGAAGCACCAAGTGCAATGTCGATTCCTTCTGGATATTGTAGTCGCTCAGGGTACGGCCATCCTCCAGTTGTTTACCAGCAAAGATAAGTCGTTGCTGGTCAGGAGGGATACCTTCCTTGTCTTGAATCTTGCTCTTTACGTTATCGATAGTGTCCGAAGACTCAACTTCGAGGGTGATCGTTTTGCCAGTGAGAGTCTTGACGAAGATTTGCATACCACCACGAAGACGGAGGACTAGATGAAGAGTAGACTCCTTTTGGATGTTGTAGTCGCTAAGAGTTCGGCCATCTTCAAGTTGCTTGCCGGCAAAGATCAAGCGTTGCTGGTCGGGGGGGATGCCTTCCTTGTCCTGAATCTTGGACTTGACATTGTCAATAGTGTCAGAGGACTCGACCTCAAGGGTGATGGTCTTTCCAGTGAGGGTTTTGACGACTAGACAAATATTAGTACGCGATAGTTATTCGTAATCAGGACAGAGAACGCCTACAGATCTGCATGCCACCACGTAGACGCAGGACTAGGTGGAGAGTGGACTCCTTCTGAATGTTGTAGTCGGATAGAGTACGACCGTCCTCCAGTTGCTTACCAGCGAAAATCAATCGCTGCTGGTCGGGAGGAATGCCTTCCTTGTCCTGAATCTTGGACTTGACATTGTCGATGGTGTCAGAGGACTCGACCTCCAAGGTGATGGTCTTGCCCGTGAGAGTCTTAACAAAGATCTGCATAATGGCGGCTGAACAGTCGATCCGAGTATGTGTTTATGATGGATGATGGATGATGGATGGAGTGGTAGATGTATGATGAGGGGAGAAGTGTTGAGGAGATGAATGAGAAGGTAGAAAAGATGGATTAATTGACGAAGGTGTAGGGAACAGGTAAATATAGGTAGGCTCTCGACGACGAAGAGGCGGGAGGGGAGGCGCAGTCAGTTTGTTCCGGCTGGTAGAAGCCTTGGGAAGGGTGGAGAAGACCTTGAGGGCGGACCAATCACGGCTGAGGAGTGTCGGGGTGATTCATCAGCATTAGTGAGTCCCTGGGGCCAACCGGGGTTTTCGGGGGCAACTGGCAGCGCTAAATGACAGATAACAGCGGGGGAAACGGCGCGAAGAGGCTGGACCCTACTAGTAAGTAACTAAGGTAGGAGGCAAAGCGAATAAAGTCAATGCAATGCAGGACGAGGCGTACCAGGCTGACAAAGGGGAGGCAAAGCTTTCTTTCAAGCCACACGATGTTTTGTTTTCAGGCTTTTTGCATTGTTTCAGAGGCATACATAGACCAAATACCACTGGGCTCTGATGGATGATAGATGATGGTACTACCTACCGTAGGTATGTCGACAGACGTCATGTGGTCTCCAGTGGAGTCTTTTGCGATAAGGCTAACCTACCTAGGCAGCTTAGGTAAACTACTTGTTTGCATAATGAGCTTGAATGTTAATATCATACCTACTCTGGCTTTCAGTTCTTCTGATAATACGAACTTACTCGAATGACAGAAGTTTCGTATGCCTGGCAGGGGCTTCCAGCTAAGTAGCGCTTCCGCAAATTTGAGAACATAGAGAATCCTCTCCGCAAGCTCAGCATCACAGCCTCGAGCCTGTTGCCTTCCAACGCATGAACCACAGTAGTGTTATTAATGATTTTGAAGCGGCATATGCATTGCTACCTACCTACCTATCTACAATGGTACAAATGTTTACTACTAGGTAGTTAGTGGACTGTGGTTCGGTATGCACAGCCGAGCGTCAAGGTTAGCTGCCGATCTATGAACCAACAGGAACCAAGTCTTGACCAGACTATGCCTGTTCCTGAAAACCCGTTTCACACGACATCTTGAGGATTATCATGGGATCTATAATAAGATTTCATCGGTTGAGCACTCAGCAATATATCCATCCCATTTCATTCATGTCTTATTCCGAACAACCCCGCTTTCAGCCGCCATAATCACGATAGTGTCAAAATGATTTAGCGTAGGAGTATCATTAAATAGCGAGCAGGCTAATAGCGACAAGGACAACTGAAAAATGATGGGAATATCAAGTCGAATTACGTAGCTAATTAGTAACAATTTGCCCACAGGCTAGCAATGGCAGCTGGCTAACCTGGCTGTCAGACCCGCTGCTAATACGACTGTGCTGTCCCTACCTCCACAATAGCTTTAGGAGCTAGCAGAGCAGGATCGAGAAGAAAGCATCAGGCAAGTTCCTATATTCAACGCCCTTACGTCATATCTTGCTAGATTTCAGGCTTGTAACTAGATAGAGGTATGGAATTGCGAAATTACCTTTTTTACCACCCAACTATGACGACACACCTACTAGGACTGACTATCCTATAGGTATTCCATCTCGTTGTTCCACGAAACGCGGTAATCGGCCAATGGCAACCAGTAGTCCCGCACATGCAAGCGTTCAGGGGCAGAACAACTAACATACAATAAACACGCCCACCTACTTCTTATCCGCAACATGATTGGAAACAGAACGGGGCGTATGAATACTTGTATCACCGCACTAGGTAGTTATGCCAGCCTGACTGAAGCAATTCGAAAACCCGGGCACCAATAGCATTGTTACATAACTGATTTTCAAAAAGGTCTCTATCTACCTACGTTAAGTATCTGTATCCCCCAAACCTCGCACCTGCTGCATACGGGCCTAAGTTAACCCAAGCGGTCAGAACGAGGCCAAGGATACAAGTACATTCATCAGACGATTCGCACACCGACATTCTGCGCAGTAACAACGCACAACCATGTACCACGGCTATCCCAGTCAAGTCAGTTATACTAGGTAGTTAGTGTATATGCGTAGATTCCTGAGGTTAAGCCCAGATCGGAATATCTGCTCGCCAAGGAGAAACGTAGCATCGTACAAAGCTCGATCTCTCAGCAGCAGCGACGGAGTAGGCTATTTACTACCCAGCATGGCAGAATCTTACATGCGTAGGTACTTGCCATACTTGTACATAAAAATAGGCCATGCCATGCCATACCATGAGCACATACGATTCGAGTATACACGATTCGAGAACGGGCGTTCCGATACCGGGATCGCTGGTACTTGCTGAGGTAGGTGGTTACACATCCACTGACTGCTGCATCTGCCTATCGATCCCGAAAACCCGACTATGCGAGTGAGTATAGGCGTCCGTGTCTGCTGAGGTTCAGCTGCATGGTTGAGATAGGTATCCCGCATGAAACCGAAAGAAGACCGGACCTCATCATCACTTAAAGTAACATGATATGATCCAACACTGTTACCCAATCTTCCCTCAGCGCTTGGAGAACAGGGAGATGCTCGACAGAAACAACCTGATCTCTCACCGCACTCGTCTCCAATTCGACGACTTTTATGCATATGGTGGGTTGCAATATCTTACACGTGCGCCTTACAAATGCTCACCAACGTAGGATTTAGCCACAGAAAAAAAACGACCAATGCATATGTGATCAAGTGGCACAGCAGTGAGCGAAACAGAAAATTTCGTGGCTAATAATATGGTTTGATTATAGTGCATCGTAGGTTGTGTCTGTCATACACGCTGAATAGAACCAGGTATCAATTCGAGAATAGCTTTTTATCTCAAAAGACCAAATCATCAACCGTTTCTGTTCATCCATCCAACCGTACTTCATACGGGCTGTCAAGGCCATTCTTGGCCTGCCCACTGAAAAAAGCCCAAGCAGGCCCTGTTTAATCTATGCATCTTAGAACGCTTCCACTTGCATATATGTATCTCGTCCCATCAATGTTCAAATCATAAGCCGTGAACCCATCATAACAAAAATTCTTTTTTCGCGCTTGCGCGTTGTAGTAGTAAAATATTCGACGAAAACTTCATTTCATACAGTCGTTGAATAAGCCATCAATAGTGGTCGTAAATTCGGAGCAATATGGTGTGAATATCGCTTGCATTCGTGAATGACATTGGCATAAAACATCGCATGCGTAAACGGCGACCGCCCGAAACATGAGGGTGCTAATTTTAAAAGGTAGGTACGTTGAATCGACAGGTGGTATGATAGTCGTCATGAAATGATCATGTCCGCATAAAACGCCGTCGCTAAATGTATCGAGCTCATTGCACATACGGAAAGATAATAACGAGGCAAACAAAAGAAATAATGTTCTTGAACGCAAGAAACCCCGGTCGAATACGTCATCGCATCAGTTCGACTTGATAACCAGCTTAGAGAGGAACTTGTTGGCTAATGAGTCAAAGTCGTATCTGTCAAACTTAGATGTGTTTCTTGATCGGAGATAGGTTTCTGTGTCTGATTAGTTCATCGCCGTCTTTGAAAGATTAACGATTAGACATACCGTGCTTCTGAACGTGTTGTCGCACTTCTGTCATAGCTTCACACACAGCAGGGTTGTTATTCAATACGTGACCATGTCGCGCAGTGTCCCAATCAATTAGTGCTGGGAGTTTCTGAGAGATGGCATGGAAAAGGCCGGTGATCACGCCAACGGGAGTTGACTCCATATCGGAGCAGAATTTCTCCACCGCAACGGGGTCAGGAACTCGGTAGTGGCAATCGAATTGCATCTCCTCCCACACAGCCAGAAGGATGCAGGCAAGCATGAAAATTGTAGGCCAGTTTTTGAGACGATCGCCACTGTACACGCTCGAGTACAGAGCTGAGAGTTCCTCGAGGATGTCTTTCTGAAGCTCACGCCACATGTCTGCCATAGCACACTTGATCTGGAAATTGATCATTACGGGGGCCACGTATTTGCCGTAGTACTTGGAATCTTCGTCGTCGATCTGACCCTCCATTGTCTGTTCAGAGCCTTGCTGTTCAACCAACGTGATGTGCATGGTCAAGTTGTAAGCCAGAACAAGTTTCAGGGCCTTGCGGATAACTGGGGATTTCTCCTTGTTGTAGAAACGGTATGCAGTCTTGAAAATCTCCGTAAGGAATGGAGTGCCCTCAAAGTGATCATCAATGAAATTCTCAAAGCCACTTTCAATATGCTTGTCAAGATATTCAGCGAGAGCCTCCATGTTGATACCCCCTTCACCGACGTCAAGTCTCTCGGTCTTCAGCTCAAACTCGATCGGCTCTTGATCAATTTGATATGACTCGACCCAATCAACCTGGAAACAGCTATCATCGGCCACGTATACTTCACGAACCATGACAGGCAAGCAGAAGCCGTAGCCGTGGGTAATCCACATCAACGTTTCCTTCTGAGCGAAACCCTTCACGTTGTAGACGGAAACGCCACGGCCGAGATGTCGCTCGTAGTCGGCCTTCCAGTCCTTCATGAAGTAGCCAATATCTTTGATGTCGATACGAGTACATGGTACTTGCCAGAGACGGGCGTGCGACGGCTGGCAGCCACCACAAGGTTCACCTTTGTCGCAAGTTTTCTTGAGAAATTTGCACCGTAGACAGGCTCGGAGCTTTCTAATCTCACTGGCTTGTTTGCGTTGTTCCGGAAGCAACGGGCCCTTTCTACGGCCGACCTTCTTCTCAACAGTACCATCCTTCTTCCCGTTCGATGTCCGCCGGATAACTGACTTCGTGGACTTGGATATGGGACTCTTCTTAGGGCCAGAATTCCTCCGCGCTGCGTTGTTGTGAGGTGGCGATGCAACACCGGACCCGCTGGCGTGAGCAGTGCGCGTAGGGTTTGTTGCCGCCTTGATCGGGACGGGTGCAACAGCGGCAGCAGGGCTGATGATTTCGTGTGTGTGTGGGGTTTCGCCATGGAAACAGTTCCGATGATTTGAGGGGTCCGAATACGTATCAGACTCGGGCGAGAATGGGGAATAGCCAAATGAAATATCCTCGTAGCTACTGCTGAATTCAACAGGTTGACGGGACCCATCAGAATGGGAGGCATCAGAGTTGGTACGCAAATGAAGCGTCTGGCTAGGGTTAAAAATCGCGGCGGGATTCTGAGCCGAAGCCTGGGCCTGTGTCTGTTGGAAAGTCTCGTAATTCTGGTACATCTCAACCTGAGACCAGCCATTATCGCTTGATCCGGGTAGCGATAGCACCTCTAAATAAGTGCCTGTTGGCGACTGACTACCCATACTGTTGGGAAACCTGGGAAGGCCGTCTGCGGGAAATTGCAACGACGTCCCAAAATCTTGCCAGTTTCCCATGCTCATTCCCCCGTCCCATTGCTGCTGCATCGTACGTCCATCTTCTATCGGCGACACATTATTGAAGCTCTGTTCCATGGCAAGTCCGGATTCCAAGGCAGCATGTGTGGCTGCCGGCAGGTATTCGATTGCATTGGTCTGGAAACCTGTACCAAAGGGGAAGGGCATCAAAGCACCCTCTTGGATGAAAGGTGATAGGTCCTGCACAGGCGGATGCTGTTGCTGGTGTTGGAGAAGAGTCCAGTCAGTTAAAAGAGCTGTGGCGGGGCCCGGCTGCGTGACGGCCCCCTGGTAGGGCGAGTGTTGTAGAGGACTTGAGTGCACCTGCGTGGGCGACTGTGTCTGCGAGTGCGGGTGCGAGTGTAAGTGCGAGTGCTGCGAGTGAGGGGACTCGCCTGGCGAGGACGCATTCGAAACGTTGCTCGACGTGGTGTTCTGGCTCGCAGCAGCGGCAGCGGCGGCGGCGGCTGCCATGTCGAGTCCCATGGCCCAAGGGTTGGGATGCCGGGTTGGAGGCATAGTGGTGGCCGATATGGCGGGATTGGTCCGGGTGGTGGTGGTGTACGGATAACGGTCCCGGTGGTGGTCGAATGAAGTCATGTCCAGCAGCGCATCTCCCCCCGCGGCATTGAATTCGAGGGTCATTGTAGTCACAGAACACAAGAAAAGGGAGGAAGAGTGAGTGGGAGGATTGGAGGAGAATGCCGCTAGTATTATGAGCCTGGAAGAGGGGACACCGCTCTTTCGTTGAGATCCCTCTCGACCGTGGAGTGAGAGAAGGGGAAGTTGAGATGTGGAGGAGGTGAGATTGTACGGCGATGGTCGAGTGAGATCGAGGGTAGGACGGGAGGCTTTGGGGGGGGAAGAAGGGCGTCTCCGGCGGGCGATAGACTGAACAGAGAGGCAGTCAGTTGTGCGAGGCCAGACGGGAAACTGGCGGTGAGAAGCGCATTCGCTGGCGTCGTAGTCCCACCTGCAAGCTGCACGTCGCTGCATGGCTCCCTGCTGGCCCGCCCAATAGACGCCCGTTTGCCCAGCCCACCTCACCCAGCATTCGTCCACTCAACACTACCGCCGCCCACTATAGCCCACTAGACAGCACTAGAGTCGGCATCGTGGGGCTGGGCGAGACACCAGGGTGGTGCAGACAGGGGACCCGCTCGTCTCGATTTGCGGAGGGTGGTTGGCATATGCTACATAGTACCTAAGACGTTGTGGTCATCAGCTAGCCCATGCTCCTGCTTTGGGCCAATCATGGATCGCCGTATCCCCATACGTGCCACCTGCCAGCGTCCCGGACCAAGCCGTAGCCGCGTCGACAGTCTAATCCTTTCGCCGGGCACTGTACACGGTACTTGGTCTACCGAGGCAAGGAAGCCAATCAGCGGCAGGCCTGGACCCTATGGGCAGACAGAGTACGAACAACAAGCGACTGTTTTTGCGCGCGCCTCCAGTACCGGTAGTCTAAACTCGTTTCTCTCTTGTGGATAGCTATCCAAAACCGTACAAAGTAGCTTTGGTCTTCGTCTTGTTCCACTCTCAAACGTCCACTGCGTCCACTGTGGCTTGAGGGGGCTTGCCCATTTGTACATACGCTGCAGAAGCTTACCTTCCCCACACCGGAACCAACCTTTCTAGGTGCAGATTAGGGGTTTTCTCAACGTTTTCGTGCTCCTGCATCGACAATGCCAGAGGCAAGCAGTTGTAGGTACGGTAACTGCAATAATTGGCCCTAACCGTGAACCTACAGCAACCTAAATAAGCATAACCTGTAACCGTTACGTACACAGGATATACACGACACGGACAGAAAGCTCAGACGTAGATCGAGCGGGTCTGCCAAGGGCAATCCTCGTTCAAATTCAATTATAACTACTCTTTAACCCGGTCACGATACTCCGTATACTATACTACAAACAGGGATGAAACCATTAGATTGACACGTACCAGATCGTAGTAAGTTCTAGGTCAGTAAGGGCAAAAGTCTAAGCATGCTAAAGTAGCTATCGTATGAGCAAAGCTTCAAAAAGGGATCTGGAGCGAGCATGAACATAGCATGAACATCCCCGGCTGTCCCGGATAGGTAAGGTTGACGAAGCCAAGGAGGCTAACGAGGCGCGCAAACGGGTCCAAGGTTCCTCGACAGTATGCTGATCGTGATTGGTACTGTACACGATTTATGCTCCCCTTCTGCCGATCAACACAGCAAATCCCTTGAAGTTCTGCTTGGAGTAAACCGTAAATGCAAGAGTTGGCGAAATGGTGTGATAAGACTGCTTGAGGTTCATCATCAGGTCACAGTCAGGCCATGCTCTGATACAACATACTGTCACCAACCCCGCCTTCAGCATAAATAGTCTCGCTATCCACCTACAGTGGCCATATTGTTTACGTGGACGCCATCTCCTGATGCACTTCCGAAGCGCCAATCCATCCCAGAACAGTCTTCAACCGCGGGAACAGATAGTACTTTGGCATTTAGGGTATAACATGAAAACGATCTCAGCTTGGTACCAGCTTGGTACAACGTAATCGATCAGCTAGGTAGTCACGGATACTCAAAATTGGTTCATTGGCCTTTAGCGATTTAGTATTCGCGTGTCGATCCTTTATATATACCTACTCTACAATCACCAGCAAACCAGATCAAGAGAGCCGAGCTTATATTCACGGGACCGACGATGCGTCTAGTAGAGCAAGGTTCGAATCCTCTGAACGGTAGCGCTCACTCGTGCATATACCTACAGTAGAAGTAGGTAGGTGCAACATTCTTCATGGGTACTATCGTAAATCGTAGATACCCGATGATTATGTGCTCTTCGCCAACAACTGCGGGGATACGTCTTGCATCATACATCACTTATCAGCTACCTATATCTAGCCATGTCGCATTACATTGCTACGATACCTAGGTTCCTATGTGCCATCTCGCTGTTTATTGCATTCCCAGACCCTGACTCGGGCTTTGCTCACAACTTCGACCCAGATGTGGCTGGTTCATCACGAGATGTCATTCATTCTGCCTTGGGATCCCTACCAGTAAGGCAAAGATAAGGGGGATATCCAACCAGTCAACCGTTTTAACAAGTCTTCCTGCTGATTGCCAATTAAAACGAGTGGTGAGTCGATGGATCGTATTAGCTCGGCCACGATTTGCTCGATCTAACTCGGTGGCCAATAATTAAGAAACCAGTTACAATGACTTTTGGTTCCGATAAAAACGACGACCCTGCTAGCCCCTGGTAGTATTACCCGATAGGTAGTTGTCCCCCTTACTAAACGGTCAGTTACCGTGATGAATAAGGTTCTTACATCGACCAAAAATCTCATGAAGGACTACTTGCTTTGCGCAATATAAATTATAACTGTCACGTATTTGATTGAAACTTGGTGTCACGATGACTACAAGGTACAGACGATTGTACTTACCTAATCTAATGACCAGTAGTCAGCTATCATGGTAAAGGGGGAGGGATGTACTTAGTCACATATCACATGCCTAACAGATACTAGCTAAGCTAGCTGAAGCTCAGCTTAAAATCTTCTGGCTAAGTTCGCATATAGCCCCTTGCAGATAGATTCTACTTACAAGTATATGTTAGTAGTATCCCAACCTCATGAGCGTAAAATCGTGCACAAAAACCATGATATTTGAAGTTGCTGCAGATGCAATATTGTCTCGGTCAGAAGTTACGTTATCTAGGATGTTGATTAACATTGCGTGCTCCTGATCTGAATGCATTTTATCACGCGAAGTTAACCTTCCAAAAGATGCAAGCCAAGATGGACAGCTTCATGCCTACCCCATAAAGGGTATCGATCGCTAGCCCACCAGCTCCGGCTAGCGTTAATCCGAAATTCCGTAGGTTGTTTTCGTTGTCTCGAACCTAGACGTCGTTTGTTAAAGATCACCGATTAGACACGATACCCATATCGCTCCTCTCTTAACAGACGTAGCCTTGTATCAATGTATTGGGACAAAGAGAAGTTCGAAACGTGAGTGCCAGATGGTTTTGGGTAATTTGCCAGTTGCCAGTCTATCTGACTTGGAGGGGTTCTGCCGGTGCTTTGCCGGTGCTTTGCCGGCCATCCCCAGGTGGCAATCGGTCTGGCTACCAATACCTCGTAGGCACTTTCAGCAAACATTATGCTTCAAAGTCCCGAAAACGACACGAGTCCCAGATGAGGCAGATATGAGCAAGCCGTGCACCTGAGTCATCAGGGTTGATTAAAATCCGTGCCAGAACCCGGCGCATTGACCAAGGTGAAAACCCAAAAGGTTCAACTTCTGTCATCCGCTCTGGAAACCTGCTGCGGTTTCGTCGCGCTTTGAGATCCTTCCATTCCAGCCGCATCCGTCCAGTCAAGACGTCAAGCCGCGCTCAAGTCCGCTGCACCTTTCATGCCAATAAAGACCAGCTTGGCCCGGGCCCGGCAGAGAAACGTCCTACATAAGGGGCGCAACATGTCGGCAAGTGGCAACTCGGCGGTTCGTGGAGAGAATACGATGGCCTCCAGTTCTCCATCCCAAGAACCTCATCTGGCGCCGCTGGTTCCGGACCTTTTCACTACCCAGCCCCCGATCAAGGATTCACTTGTTACCGACACGTCGGTGAGACAGAACACCGTGGAGAATAATTGTAGAACGTTCCTCGCGGGTACACGGGAGAGTATACCTTTCAACCGTTATGGCGTCCCTTCTCTCGGGCGGGAACGACATATCAAATTCCTAGAAAAAAACCTAGGAAACCTTCCATCCATGTTTCAAGCGGCTGATGCAAGTCGACCTTGGATCTTCTACTGGTGCTTAAATGGGCTGGTTCTGTTAGGAGCCGATGTCTCCAAGTATCGTGATGGCCTCGTGGAAACAGCACGTTCGATACAGAATGAAAGCGGTGGATTTGGTGGCGGATTTGGTCAGCAATCACACCTAGCGACGACATATGCCATGGTATTGGCGCTGGCAATCGTAGGCGGAGAATCTGCGTATCAAGTCATTGACCGACGAGCCATGTGGAAATGGTTATGCACCTTGAGAGAGCCGGACGGAGGGTTTCGTTTAACATTGGGTGGAGAGATCGACGTCAGGCAGGTCTTGCTTCTTCCCGACCAACCGCCTTCCCTCTGACCATGAACTTAGGGGTGCTTATTGCGCAGCAGTGTTGGTTACTATACTAAAGCTACCCCTTGACCTACCATCCGATTCCCCATCTTACACACCTGAACAGCCGAATCTGTTTACTGGCTTAGCAGACTATGTGCGCCGCTGTAAGCCACCCTGAAGGCAGACCCGTCTCGATCGAGTGTATGTACTGACTGTGCAGGCCAAACCTTTGAGGGCGGCATCTCGGCAAGACCAGGCGCTGAGGCCCATGGCGCATACGCATTCTGCGCCCTAGGGTGCCTTGCCGTCCTCGATGCTCCACATCGCATCTTTCCTAGGTTCGTTTGCACTATCCTTATCCTCCGCCTACTCAGACAGCCGGTACTTCTAACAAGTCATTATATACTAACCTTTGAAACTAGGTGCCTCGACATGCCACGCCTTATCTCTTGGCTCTCATCACGTCAATATGCCCCCGAGGGTGGTCTTAGTGGGCGTACCAACAAACTCGTTGATGGCTGCTATAGCCACTGGGTCGGGGGTTGCTGGCCCCTGATAGCAGCCGCCATTCACGGGCCAGTAATTGCGGCTAGCATTGAATCCCCCTCTTTTAATGTCGACGATTTGTACTCCCGCGAGGGACTCGTTCGTTACATTCTCTGTTGTGGGCAAGACCAAACAAAACGAGGTGGTATGAGGGATAAACCTTTCCAGTAAGTACACTTGTTCTTTCTACGCTTCGAGGTTAGGACTAAGCTCGTAAATATAGACCGTCGGATGCGTATCATACTTGTTATGTACTCAATGGTCTTTCCACAGCACAGCACATTACCCGAATTTTAACGTCTGATGAAGACGGGATGATGGCCCCCTGGACATATGAGGTTCTACCTCACCTTGATGAAAAACAAGTGTATAATGAAGAAGATAGAGTCAGCCCAACTGATCCTGTTTACGTTATCCCTGAGGGTAAACGGAAGGACATCATGTCATACTTCTCCTCCCAGCCGGGATTTTGAAGGGTATTGACCCGCCTATGGCCGCATAGTAGGCCATACATGACAACGCGCCAAGCCATTATAAACACACTCGACCGGTCCGTGCTGCTCTACAGTTACTCGCTGGCTCGTTATCGAAAGGAGCTAAGATGCCTTTTCGATCTTTGGATTGAATGGTCGCTGTGATTAAGCTGCTTCTAGTGCCGTAAAACACATATCCTCGGTCGAGGAGTGTCTATCTGGATATGTGCATCCGAAGAGGCGTATTGGGTGTGATTGATGAGTTCAAATAACACAGAACAGCGCATGTATACTTGTTGAAAAGATAAATCCTGCGGTTGAATATCATTGGCAACCACACCACAAGAGTCAGGATGAACATCGGTTCGTTCAATTCAAGCAAACTTCACCGTCCCTCTGAGCCAACCTTCAGATCCCCTACGCCGTTTTGAGTCAGCATATTGATTAGCTGAGGTTATGCAGGACGATGCTAGTGGGAGTCACTCGCCCGGCTCTGGTACAACAATTCTGTAGGATCTCGTCAGTCTTCATCTATCTATTTTCTCCACACGTTATGTCGTCGCACGGCATAATCCCAGGCCTCCTCTAGCAGTTGGTTGCGAGCCACTGCAGACTTGCGGGGCAACAGGTCACTCGAGGAAACTGGGCTCACCTTGAACAGCCCAGGATCCGAATCGACGCCACTTTCGCTTTAACAGTCTCATAAATTTTCATGCAGACGGCAACATGCAGATGTTGCCAAGGCATGGAAGCCTGTTACCCCATATCGCCATCCATTGTTTGATGTGAGAGCTTTACCGTCTAGGCGACCTGCTCGAGATGTGACCTCATTTTAGCATATCCCTTATTTGACAAACAGTTACAAGACTGAAGCAAGTTAGCTCGATATGCCTTGTGTTACCTACCTACGCTGGTTTTTTATAGGGGGGCTCAACGCCTATAACAGTGGAAGTACAATGTCTTCTTTGACGTGGCAGTCTCCATCAGAGGCCGCATGGCGTGCGGCCACAGTTCATTCTAGAAGAAGAAACTAGCCATTGATGTGAAGAGAATGTACAAGGAGTAACATTGACTAGCTCCAGTTGGCCGCATGTAGCCCTCTGCGCGCGATTTGAATCAGCTGCTGTATGACAAGACCATAACAAAACCTTTGCAAACTTCCTGAAGCTCCGAACAAGACCTCTAGCCCCTAAGCAGACTAAAAAGAGAGGGCAAAATCATGACTCAAACATCGATAGAGAAGGTTGGTATGTCCATCTAATTCCCTCGGCCATACGTAGTGCCACCTGTGACATGCCAGCAAAGTTTGAGACGAGGGTTAAATGTATAGGCAGGCCTACCAGTTCGTACTAGCCGCGGGTTTCAGCACGGGGCGAGGATTGTTTCTTCTAGTGACACTATCATCTATTTCCTACCTCAGGAACAATGGCTAAGATTCCCTGGATCGCCTACCAGTATGTATTCAGGGTGGGCGAGTCTCTATGCACGACATCATTGCCTTGCTTGGTGGGGTCAAGGTGTGTAATGTTGGGACAGGTAGCCCTAGAAATTGGCCATCTTCAGTTCGCCGCCGTACGGTGCGGCCAAGGAGGGAGGGTGTCGACCGCTCATCTAACCGGCAGCTAGGAACTGAACAGTAATGATATCATGGTACACCTCGGCGAAATTCCAGTCAGTCGGGCTGGCTGGCTGGCGACTAGCGATGATAACAAAGAAGCACGTTACATTCCACAGGTACCGAGCATCTTTTGGGCGCATGTAGGCATGTGTGTATGCATGTGAGTATGTATGTATGTATGTGTCCGTCCCCTGTTACTTCAGATCAGAATCACCAAGCTCCGAAATCAGATTCTCGGTTGCAATAAAGGCTATGCTATGTACCGAGTTACAGAATATCAAGAAGAAAAGTACTCGACTGCAACTCGGCCCGTCGGTACAATACAAATGCTCGGTCAGCTATGAACGTTGGACCCAATGGCCGCATATCAACACGACCGTCCTACAAGTGCCCTGCCACTTCTTATTCCCCGAATCTATTGTCGACTATCCACCTAGGTAGGTACTGTTTTCAGTTCCACAAGCATGGCTACTTAGGTACACACATACTCCTACACCACAGAGTAAGTGAGTAAGGGGTATGTTATTTTGTGTGCGTGTGTGTGTGTGTGTATGTGTATGTGTTGCAGTGGTACTGTAGGTCAGGTAGATCAGTCTTGTACGTATTTTGATAATGGCTCAAACATCACTCGAACGCCACCTTGCAGTAATGGTTCCTTCGAGTTACGATTTCAATACGACGAATGCAGCCTCGACGCTTGACCATGTTACATACATATTGTAGGGGTAGCTTATCTACCCAGAATCCGAAATCGAAGGATTTCCCATCGCTATCTTGGTCATCGTCTGCATCTCATGCAATTGACGTTCAACCGATGATGTAAGAAGGTGAATAGGTTGGTAGGGTCGTCTAGCAGTAGTAGCCGACGTTATACACGTGCAAGCAACAAAAACAACAACAATAACAACGACCGCAACTGTAGGTACAACCTATAACAGAAATTGCGTTTGGATTATCCTATCTGTCATGTAGATTAGAGAATGGTACATACGATTTTATTAAGCTTTGATCTCAGTGAATCCGAGCTTACATATATTGGTACCTACCATGGTGTATATCGAACTCATGGGTGCATACAGGGTACCGAAAGGGTCCAAGATCGGACGCGACGTGTATGCAGCATCCCACTTTTATTCTTCCTGACGCCTTCCTGTTGATTACCTTTTTTCTACATGCCATGCCATGCCAATCCATCATGACAGATGGTCTTTTGCCCCTCGTGTCGGGTTCGTGTGCGTGTCTCTTGGGTTGCTTGGAGGGGCCGGGAGACAACCAAGACAATCTCGAACTGAATGGCGCTTCCCCCCTCGCGTCCCAATTGCTACCTACCGGCCCGCGTCGGGTGGTACGTCTCTGGGTCTGGTCTGGGTATCATGACGAATCTGTAACCGCACGTAGACAGACGTAACATGCCGCGCACGTATATCCAACGGTATAACGGCAAAGAGGCGTGCAGCATGCTACTACGGCTCGCACTAACAGAGGACCCGAAAGTGACACTTTCGGCCGTGATGGCGTCGTGAAAGATGGCCATGGTCGAGGGAGCCCCCCGCGGCCACCCTCGGCGTCTCGCCCCGTCCGATCGTAGCATGGCAAATACCTACCTACAACGAACGATGTTCCTCGACATTTTTTTTTTTTCGGTCAGAGTTCTCGTCATCATTGAAGGCGGCTAATTCGCCCATGTGCAACTGGTGGTGCTTGGTGGTGCTGGGTGGTGCTGGGTGGTGCAGTCGCAGAAATGGCCCGGCGGTAGCAGTAACCTTGTAGCCCGGCTGGCAGCGCCGCCGAGGGCCGGTACCCCGTACACGGTCGCAGGCTCGGGTCCATCTTGATTTAATATCCAGCGGCGATGCCAACTCATCATTGCATGAGGTGTTAAGCGTCTGGTCTGGCTGGTCGCTGGGCTAGTGGCCTCGCGCTCCTGCACCCTGCCCGCCGCTGATTGGCCAATTGGCCCAAAGACCTCCCAGTGGGCTCCAGTGGCTCCTGTCGGGTCGCCCAGGGTTCCAGTGCTCCTCCCAATAGCCGTCCAGGCCACTGACCAGGTTGGGACCAGGTTGGACCAGGTTTGGGCCGGGGACCGGGGTTGCCCAGGCTTGCCCCAGCACAGTCAGGACCAGGACCCCTCCAGTGTGTTCATGCACCTCATTTCTGTTCACCGACTGAAATTCGAGTACCTACCCAGACTAGCAACCTGCTATGTATCGTGGTGTATGTAGTAGACTTTCCACCAACTTTGCTACTTGGACTAGTTCGTGCCCCCTTCCACCTTTCCCAGGATTAAATCGGCTGCCAAACCAGCGACCTGCCAGTCATACCTAGTTCCTTATTTCCCGCCCTCTGTTTGGCTGCTTGTTCTGCTGTTCGGCTGCTTGGTGGCAGCGAAGCACGTCCAAGAAACATCCCAATTCGGCCAGAAAAAAAATAAAGAAAGAAAAATAAATAAATAAAAAATAACGAGTCCTTCGAACTGCCCAGCCTGCATACTACCTGCCCCCTCAGGCGGAGTACATTGCCGCACACGGCCAGAGGTACAGCCGCCACACGCCCATGGCTCGCTCCTCTGCTTCACATCCTCGGTACCTCGCAAGTCTGCTGTGGTGTATTGATTGTATACCTATTAGGTATTGTATTGGCAGCGAGCGAGCGAGCCCTGCGCTGCGTCACCGCACATTACATGATGACCCGGTCATCTTTGTGCCCTCTCCCTATTCTAACAGTATTTTAGGTCAATATCACTAACTCTTGATTTGTCCACTTGCCTCGTCTGCTTACGCCGGATTACAGCACGAGAACCAAGTACACGCAAATCGCTCACTACCTCCCGGCCCACCATCTATGATTTACATATCGAACTTCTTGTTGCGGTTGTCTTCTGCGAACCAATACCGTGAATTCCGTCTGACTGGCTCGATAGTCTGTCTGGTAGATTCGGAGCTAGGAACGACACGGCCGCTTCTTGTCCTTTCGCTATAATAAAAGCGTGTTTGTTCTCTTATCTCCTGCTGCCGCGCTCCTGCAATGTACATGGATCGTACAAAGTCTGTACAAGCGATCACAGTTACAGACAAGCATCGTGGTAGCATGACAGATGAACATGCATGTACCTGGCTAAGTATCGTTAGTGCCACCGTTGAATATTTCGACGGGTTTGATCGGTTTCCCCCCTCCACTTAGTACATGGCTATCCATCTGGGTTACTTGCTTGTTGCAGCATTAGTCGCCATGGAAAACCACCAGGGCAACGATTAGACGTTTCTTTATGGTTGATGTACCCCCAATCCATGAACCAGGCACATCCCTCATTGTCGATTCCTCGATACGTCTGAATGGCGAGACGTGACTGGCCACGGTTCGAGTGGGCACACAACTTACAGCTAGTGTGTAGACAAGTATCGACGATTATCCCCCCGTCCCATACGCAATATTACTTACAATTTTGGTTTTAATTTTTCGGTATATAATTTTTTTTTTTCCTTTCCCCTCCTCGTTGGGTCCCGCCGAAGGACGTGTTTTGGCCGCAGAATTCGGCTCCAGTTCTATTTTGCCACTCCACTATGCTTGCTCATTGTCCCTTTGCATAACCCAATGTCTCCTTTACCCAGCCTCCCCCGGTGCGTTTCGGACAGGGTATGGAACATAACTCGAACGGCGACGGCGGTACTAATATGATACCATGAGGATCTGGTTCAGACTTATCTAAGTCTGAGAGATGATCGACTCTAGGGATGCACACCCCATGTGTAGTGGGGAGATGCCTAGTCTCTAAACATTTTATCAAATGGCAACGACTCGCGCCAACACATCAAAATGGGGTCACACTCTTGAGAGCCGCATCACTGCTGCGTCCATGGAGCCTATCCCTTTACAAACACGTTCCTATTTTGTCTTGTTGCCTTTGTTCCGTCTTGATATCCCTGCCCCGCACCAACAGCTCCTTTCTGCAATAAAGCACACATGTCTCGCCGTCGATGGCTCGTCTTTCTGCACCACAGCCCTGAATACGTAGCATAACCTCCTTCTTCAACACCACCACATCACACCTTCGCCTCGTAGTACAGAATCATCCATCTTCGCCCGCTGGCGCCTTACCTGTCTAGACGGTCTCATCCCTCGTCGCCCACTTCCCCACGGTTGGGCTCGACTGCATACTCCAAGAGTGTCCAAACCACCTTCTATACCACGCCTTTTCCCGCAGCACTGTCACCCCCCTGGAATTACCCGCATTCGTTCGGTTTCCGCTGGTGTGTGGGGGTTTTTTCTACCTAATCTTGAGAATATATTCTTTTCGGGTCCTTACGGGAAGCGCATTGAGCAATTGTCAGCACCATGTCGGGCTATTACATGCAGTATCTCGAGAGTAAGTCCTTCCCTTGGCCCTGCATCAGTCGCCTTTCCGTTGCGGCGTCCTAATTTTCAATGTTGATGCTGCTGCCCGGTGGGGCTGGATAACGGGAGCTCGTCGTCTCACACACGTGAGCAAGCCAGCCCCTGCGGCACCAGCACGTGCAGCTTGCCATTAAGTTCCTGCTGCAACAGACTGGGTGTCTTGCTTGAGCTTGCTGGTACCTTACAATAATTAGACCAGCACACGTTTTTTCTGCAAGGTGCGAGCCGGGTCATGCAGTTACTCTGTGTCGGGGCGTTCGCTGTTAGGCTGTCATGCAGATCCATTACCCTCGATCTTCCTCGCGTCATCAGGGCTGCAGCTTTATGCACCAATAGAGCTTGATATCGAATGAAAATATTTCCGGGATCAGAGACTAACTGGGTATCCGATAGGTCTGTGCCGACGTCGTGGGTGGCAAGACCCTTCGTACGAGTGTTACAGAGACACGGGTGGCTACACATGCCTGGTTCTGGTGAATGGCCGCGAGTACCAGACAGATCTTGCATATGAATCGAACTCCCTGGCCCAGGAAAATGCAGCCATGAGGGCCTTTATGGTGTGTCGGAACTTTTCCGTTAATGGAGGCATGCTTGCCCGTAATGGCATCGTCCAGGGTCTTCCAGCCAATGAATCTGGCAAGCGCAAGAAGTCCCGCCATGCTTCAGCCAGTCATACCCATGGTCATAGCCACCGAGAGAGCCGCCACAGGTCTGGACATTCGAGCAGCAGCTCAACCGTGTCCTTCGAGTGAGGGAGGAGCAAATGCATGCTCCAACGGACCCATACACATCCAATTTACTGCCGGGTGTTTCCCCAACAGCCAGCGGATCAAAACGGAGAGCGAGAATAAGAGTGCTAGCAAGAATTTTGAGCGCGTGGCGTCGGATTATTGATATATACACATGGTGAAGCTTCACAGCTTATCCCTCAGGCACATTCCGCGAAATACCCCATTCAGCATAGCCCGACGGGAGAAAAAGGACACAAAACTTGCATAAAATAACGATGAATTACGACCTAACGACCTAAATCGACGATGTTACGACTGCTTCGAGATGAAATTTCCAAGACCATCATTTCGTATTTTACGTCAGGCGGGATTCTTTTATTTCGCTTAACCTTATATTTTCTCTTCCCAGATTTGGTTTCAGTTGCAGATGAGCCCATGGAAGCCCCAGAACCAGGCCGGTTCGTGAGGATGGATTTCTCTGGAAAATCTTCTCAATGGCAGCCCTTCGGAAAAACTCCTAAACTGAAACCCCTGCAATACAGCGGTGGCCTCGTGGACACAATATGCGCTGCCCTTATAGCCTTGTCTTCATGGATAGATTTCGGCCTGCTTCGCCCTGAGGGTGGGGGCGACCAGATTAGAACCAGCACATCTGTCTACCCGCTTATTATCCCTACATGTCATCTGCAGTATTATTCTCAGGCTGTCTAACGATTTTTTTTTTTATTCCGTTGGAGAGAGGGGAGGGGTGGAGTTACAGATTTTCATCCTTAAGCCGAGAATATAAAAACGACACTCCGATGGCGGGGGACGGTGTTAATGAGAAAGACATCTCATACAAAACAAAGAAGTTATAGTAGGATCAACGGACGTTCATGGCTGGGATGCCTGTTCGCCTTTCCTTTTTTTTTTTTGGTCTCAGGCCTCCTTTATACAGAGCTGCTCTCAAGGGCAGATAACGATTATGATGATGGCAACGATGATGAGGTTACGACCGCACAACTTACGAAGAGCTAAATCTACAGCCCAATGATGCTGAAAACATACATAAGTATACAAGTCTTCTCTCGCTTGAGCTTCTTGCGTCGTGTGCCATGCATGACAACGTGACGCTATCCATTTTGTACAAATCGGTGACAAGGTGATTGGGCTACCCATCTCTCTCCAAAACCTCCTGCAGTGGAGAAGAGTTACTTCTGGGGGCCACCAGAACCTAATTGCTGGAACTGGTCTCGCGATCTCATGTAGGTACACACATGATGGGCGAGTGGTGTGGGTGGTGCCGTTCAGACGGGTTTGTACCTGGCGCTGCGGGTGTGACAGCACACGCATACCTGCATCCATCCGTCCACCCACACCCGCATACCTCTGCATCATACCCGACGAGACATACATACATAAGTATCAATCCACCCATCCACACCACCCACTACTACCACCACCACCACAAGCCTTCGACCCGGCAGAAGAATGCACACTACTTTATACTAACGTAACGAGGCGACCATGCAAGACTAACTAACTACCGATGTCCGCTAAACAAGGGGCTTTTACATGAGTCTAGTTGCCGCCTCCCGTATTTCTTAAACTGTTTGCTCCCCTGTTTACTCTAGCCTCATCTCGCATCGCTTCTCCTCAGTCAACTACCTACTATGTCTATGAGGCATGCACACCTGTCTAAAGGCAAACAGGCAGATATACCAGACAGAACTCTGTCGCCTGCTTTACACAATGATGTCGCTTGCCATATACAGACAAAATTGGGAACAGGAAATGCCCACATAGATGGATGGCCGTTTCTCAGGATCCCGTGACCCAAAACAGATTCCGTGATACAACATGATCGGCTCGGTAATTGAGACGATCTCGTAAAACGCACCGGAGACAAGTAGTTTTTCTCGATGGTTTTTGCTTGGCCAACTTTATTAGCTGCGTAAACCTATTCGATGTTTTCGTCGTCGCAAATACCCCTGGACGTTAGATATACCCTAGTGTACAACAAATTATAAAAAATCTTTTTTTATGGTTTGCACGTACCTACCCGAGGATAAGCGCATTTACATGTAAGTCTATCGACTGGTACGACGAACCTCTCTGTACTGGCTTTTCAGCCTGGGCATTACAGTAGACTAAGATTCAGGCGATGAGACGCGTGATGTGAGTAGCCGTAGAGGGGGCAAATCAAGATTTCGAGCGCCAAATACGAGTTGCTATGGTGTTGGGCATGCTGATAGGTCATAGCACAAAATTCAGAAGTGGAGAACGCAAAATCTAGAAGAGCGTTGGATAAAAGGGGCTTGTCCCCTCAACTAACAAACTCATCAACAATACAACATCACACCAAAGCACAACAACCGACCTGACTCCTGAATGATCTGGACAGATTGCACTTCGATCGGGAGGTCGTAGGTAATTAATTAGACATAAGGTAATTAGACTACTGCACTGAGCAGGAGATGAGCACGGCGTCGAATGCTTGTCTTGCGTCGAACCTCGTGTCAGCTGTTCAGAATCGCATTGGCCTACGAGGGGCGGTCCCGTATTAATCTGGAGAAGGAGCACAGCTTTGTCTTTGAAGCGCTTCTGATTGGCTGCATGACCCTGTTCGATTTCCTCTTTCGTCCACACTTGGACCTGGTGTGGCTTGGGTGGCACAGTGCCCCACACCATCGACCCTCGAACCTTAGGTAGGTACAGACAGGCCTGCCACAGGCCACGGTATGGGGGAGATGTGGTCGTCCATCGGTGGCTTCCGTTGCCCTACAGCAGGGGAGTGTAGTGTGGTCGGGGCAGCTAGTCCAGGCACAGGTAGCAGCGCATGCACTGCAATTTGCCAAACCATCTGATCTCGTGTCGGTTCTGGCTAACCCATCAATCAAAGGGGCTACTAATAACCACTACTGTATAACCTCTTGTCCCCCGATCCATCTCTTCCACATTATCCCATACCTACTTATACAATCCGACAAACAAGCACGCACGCGCAAAGACAGCCGGGTTCTTGACTTCGTTGCGGTAATCATTAGACTAATTACTTCAGCCTGTCCTTCAGCACCTCCAAATATAGAACCTTGCTTTCGATCGCACGCCTTACGGTTCCCCCTCTTCCAGACCGCCCCCCTGCGAAATCATCCGCCTCGTCTCATCACGCTTTTGGGGCTGTAAACTTTATCCCCTTTCAATAATCCCTGAACCCACGCAATACCGAGAGTATATTTTCTCCCGCGTCTCGGCCACACCGCCAATTATCACCTACTCTCTTCCTCCATTACCATCGCTATCGCTGTTCAGTCCAGCTCAAATACTCGCCAGCCTCATCGCAGCTTAACGTAGCGTGATAAAAACACGTCTTGTCGAATACCTCCGCCACTCGTTTAATATCTTAGTTAATCAACCTAATCCAACATGAAGGGTAAGCGAGCGGAAGCCCAGCATCTCGGCCATCTAACGACGGGGTCAATTCGCTAATTATGCGTAGCTCTTATTCTCGTCGGTGGCTTTGGCACCCGCCTACGCCCCTTGGTACGTTATCACGACCTATGCTCCTGAGATGGACCGCTACAGCTGCTAACGACTTCGTCTTGTCCAACAGACTCTCACGATGCCCAAGCCTCTCGTCGAATTCGCCAACAAACCCATGATTCTACACCAAATCGAAGCCTTGGCGGCTGTCGGTGTTACCGATGTTGTTCTTGCTGTGAACTACCGCCCAGAGATCATGGAGCGTGTCTTAAAAGAGGTCCGTATACGAGACCTGCATTTGCCTTGCGGCCCCTTCACTGACCCGCTATATGTATAGTATGAAAACGAACTCGGCCTCAAGATTCATTTTTCTCTCGAACCCGAGCCGCTTGGCACCGCTGGGCCACTGAAGCTGGCAGAAGAGATTCTTGCTAAGGACAACTCGCCCTTCTTTGTGCTCAACTCCGATGTCACATGCGAATTCCCTTTCAAGCAGCTAGTCGAGTTCCACAATGCGCACGGAGACGAGGGCACTATTGTCGTAACTAAAGTCGAGGAACCCTCCAAGTACGGTGTTGTTGTCCACAAACCGAACCACCCCTCGCGTATCGATCGGTTCGTCGAGAAGCCCGTCGAGTTTGTCGGCAACCGCATCAACGCCGGTCTTTACATCCTAAACCCCTCTGTTCTCAATCGCATCGAGAAAAACCGCCCTACTTCTATCGAGCAGGAGACTTTCCCTGCCGTTGTTCGCGACGGTAAGCTGCACTCGTTCGATCTAGAGGGCTTCTGGATGGATATTGGTCAACCCAAGGACTTCTTGACAGGTACTTGCCTTTATTTATCATCACTCGCCAAGAAGAATCCCAAGCTTCTCGTCTCTCCAAGTGAGAGTTACGTTCATGGTGGCAATGTCATGATTCACGAGACTGCCAAGATTGGTAAAAACTGTCGTATCGGCCCCAACGTCGTCATCGGCAAGAACTGTGTTATCGGCGATGGCGTTCGTCTTCAACGTTGCACTCTTCTACCCAGTTCCAAGGTCAAGGATCACGCGTGGATCAAGAGCACCATTGTTGGATGGAACAGCTCAGTTGGCAAGTGGGCACGTCTCGAGAACGTCACCGTGCTAGGCGACGATGTGACTATCGGCGATGAAATCTATGTCAACGGCGGAAGTATCCTTCCCCACAAGAGCATCAAGGCCAATGTCGACATACCCGCCATCATCATGTAATGGTGCATTCTGACCGATTTGTTGTTATCCACGTGTGCAGCTACTCGTTCTGTTTCGCCTTTTACGTGTGTATATCTATATATTTTCCTCCTTTTCCGTACGACTTCATAATATCTCGGCGATTTCTTGGTCTTGACGACAAATCTCTTCTCAACTTCTGCTCTATTTGTTGTTTCGAACAGGCGGGCGTTCTGATAGGTTAGGGATTACGGGAAAAGAAGGCTAGAAGATATCCGATATGGCATGGGCTGAAGAAGCATCCGCACGAGTGAAGACGAGGGCTGTGTTTTCTACGATCATATCGGAACATGGCAATAAGGCTTGTGTCGTTGCCAAATTATTTTCTTCACCTACAATCGCAATGCTGCGCCAGTCACGTAGTTGCGGCAGAGGCGATATGTTTGTTTGGCTCTCCTCACTGGCTACATCTCCGCGAGGTCAAAGATTTCATTGTGGAATGATATACGAGGCTGCTAGAGGTAGAGATGGGGTCTCCCGACGGTTCGGGATGTGGCATAAGCGTGGCGCATGATAGAGGCACGTGTGAGGACGAAAATATCTATAGTATGACAATGGTCGGGCCTAACGTAATGTCTTTATGCCCTTGAAAGTGGGATAATCTGAGTAAAAATAAAACAAGCACTTTATACGATTATAGGCCTTCCGCTTCGTTCGGGTGATATTTGATTACTGCGCACCCCTTCATGCGAAGATAGCTTCCAGTGATATCCTCTCCTCGTTACGCAATATATTTCTTCGTCTTGCTCTGCTTTATTCACCTTTCCCTAGTCAAATAAGCTAAAGAGATTGGCCCAGGATTGATAAACAGATTTGAACTTATCGACAGTGGTTTTGCTGTGTCGTCGTCCAAGTTCTGTGCATAGTTTCGCTGCTTAGTCAGTTAGGTTACAGTTCCAAGTCCCATTAGGTTTGTGTGACAGTAATTATATAAGCGGAAGGCTTTAGTTCCTAGAGCAACCCAAAGACTGCGTAATCATCTGAAACAGCTATAGGAAGCAAAGAGGCGAGAGATAAATGGTTTGGAGCAAGGTATTTTAGACATAGAAACTATAGGTTGTCTCACCCTCATATTTCATTAAACGTTCGAGACTATTAAAATAATTAGGATGGCCGTCTAGGCCCTTAATACTAACCCTATTTCATAGTTAGTTAAACAAAGCTGATACCTACGTATAATATACGCCAATAAATTCCGTGTTGCTTTTCTCGCTTGCGTAAAAATAAGGTGCTAGGACTAAGATGACCGAGAGTCTGTTTCTAATCATCTTCTCATGCTAGCCAGTATTATAGTTCTGGTTATGTTTATACTTCCAGGGCCATGCGGTGCTCCCTAGATGAATCATGCTCACGCAATCCTTTGTTTATAAGAGTATTGTGTTCTTAATTGTCATCTATATTATTAGCTCACATTCTATGAGTCGTGTATTGATTGCTTTACACGGAGTCTCTGTCAAATTTATTCTCGTGTCATCCCAGGCTGTGATTAGAGCAGGGAAGATTGTGAATCAGTGCTTGATTTACGGCCTCCAGCTAGACCTGGTCCAACAAAAGCATTACCACTATAGTTATTTAAGATGGTTTGACTTATTACATAAAAAATGTTGAAGAGTTGGTATGGAAGAGTCCAGGACTGAATCCCCATACCAACTGGGCTTTTCACGTGATCCTTAACTCACGAAGCTTGGAAAAAATTATTGGTTTGTGTCAAGTGAGCTTGTAGAAGTAGGGATGCAAACGTATCATCACTATGCAAGTGCTGAGATACATAATTCTCGATATAGAATCTTTGTGAACTAGAAGAAGGTGAATTAATGGCAGCTAGAAGTCGATGACTGTGGCGGTACCGAAACGGAAATGAACTGTCAGATTTAGTAATTTACGGTCGCGATGCTGGGTTTAATGCGGGCAAAAGCTAGTCATCCTAAGGGGTATTTCTAACATACCTTTTCTAGAAACATTTTTTCCCGCAACGGAAATCCCCGAGGCCAATCAAAATCAGCCATTGATTCTAAGAAATCAGTTCCAAAACTGGGTCATTGTTGTGGCCAAGACATTACATACCCCAAATGTAGATATAATATACCTATAGTTTTTCCTAAATCAGTATATAGGCCTGTGTTACCAAATGATGGCCCAACAGGACCCCAAGGAACTTATAACGGCGTTTTGTGATTTTACCCTGCTAGATGAGAGGTGTATTTTTATACATATGTTAATAGTTTGGGCTTGCTAATTTGAAATCAGTTTTGACAGATGAGTCTAGGGCTTTCACATCGGCGGGTTTATCGCTAGCTTTACAAGCTTTACGAGGCGTAGGTATCTCCATCTTGCGTGTAACAAGGGCTAGAGTACTAGGGTTTGGAAGGAAATTCGCTCTTGCAATAAATATACTTTTGGGCGTCAAGGAGGCCATATGGATCTAAGTTCCTCCCTCGCGCCCAAGCGGCGAATCTAGATTTATATAGCTTCGCTTTGGCTGACCGGATAGTTCAAGGCCGTATCGCTATTATCGTGTTTGCTTAAGCCTACGACAATAGCGATCATGATATCCAAGAATAGGCACGGGTAGCTGAATATACGAAACGCCGCCTTGCAAATGAATTATGTGATGTCGCCAACCTGACACTGATATATACGGGTAGTTGCATTCCTATACCCAGGGGCCAGTCCTTGTGATGTTGCGCCATTTTCATGGAACAAGCCGAACAGTGCTATTCATCTTTAGGCAGCGCATCATAACTTAGCTGAACGTAAGCTAAGTCACCTATGCTCGATATAAAGGCCTCTGCTAACTTATTATAGAGGTACGGAAACCAGCCATTCATCTACATCAGGAGACTATTGAAGCCACAAGCGTGTTTATCTGGCATGTGATATCCTTCAAATAAACCTGTCGGCGATGGCGTCGGTCAATTGAATCAAAACGACGTAATTTTCAGCAGTCCCATGCGTCCCGTGTTAGCGTGGCTTGCAGTGTAGGTAGCTGATCAGGATCACGGGTGGCGTTCTCGTCGAGATTATGCATGGATTAAATGGCATAAAACTAGGCTCAAAAAAGCACAGTGATATGCCATTTAATTCCTGCATGGCCTTGACCGTCAGCAGTGGATATCGCTCCCCCCACAAGAACCCTGCCAAGCCTAGCGGGAGCCTCCCGAGCCAAGGCCCAAGTTCCAAGCGTATCTCCAAGCTGACTGGCGAGACTGGGGCCCCAGAGTCCAATCTGCGATCTTCACGGGGATTCAGAGTGTGCCCCAGTAGATCTAGATCGTGAATCGCGTCCACTCACATCGTCGCCTGCTGGCGGAGGGGGTAGAAGCCAACCCATAAGAAGTTCACACCCCTCAAGAACACACCTGTGTGATCTCCTTTTGGTTTGGCTTCTGCGGAGGGCTCTCCCAATACGTGTAAAGCTGCATAAGTGTTACCTACTAGTATCTTAAAGTACCCTTGAGTCTTGATTATCTCCATGGGTTGAGGTGGCAAAGTCCTTAGTGACCTTTGGTCGCCGTGATGACGTAGAAAGTGAGACATAATAACCACGGTTATTTGCAAAGGGGTAATAAGGCATGGGTATATTATACGCTGGTGAGACCTCTGTTTTTCTTTCCTGAGATGGGATGAACGTGCCTTGATCTAAAAAGAGGAAATAGGCGCCCACGATGAAAGTCTCTTCTCTTCTTCTTTTGGCAGTCCTGGAGGCCGGTGGCGTTTCCGCCTTTCCTGCGCATTTGTCCGAGGCCTTCCTACACCTTCGCGGCTCTAGCGAGGCCCAGGCACAAGCCCGCGGCATTTCAGACTGCCCATTTGCAAAGCGGCAAGCCGCTGGTGTGATCCCTCCCTTCGACGCCGAACAGCAGTACGTGAGCAACACTGGCAAACATGCTTTCGTAGCTCCGTCAGCTACAGACCTACGAGGTCCTTGTAAGTATCTCGTGACGGACCACCCAGTCGTGACTTGAGCTCACAGATTGGCAGGCCCGGGTCTAAACGCCATGGCAAACCACGGATATCTCCCCCACAACGGCGTAGGGACTATCGATGATTTCATTAGTGGGACGATGGCGGCTTTTGGAATGGGTGTTGACCTAGCGACTTTCCTCGCCATATACGGAGCCGTCTTCGACGGCGATCTTACCTCCTACTCTATCGGCGGTCCTGCCCCGTCGCTGCTCGGGCTCGGTGGACTGCTTGGTGAGCCCACGGGCTTGTCCGGCTCACATAATAAGTACGAGGGTGACACGTCACCTGTTCACGGGGATTTATACCAGTAGTAAGTGATGCAATTCTGTATCTTCGCCCTTTTCTTCTCAACTCTCCGCTAATGCAATTCCAGTGGCAATAATAAACCTCAAGTGCCTCAGTTTGCCGCATTATACGAACTAGGCCAGAAAAACGGTGATTCCGTCGATCTCAACGTCCTGACGCAGTTCCGCGCAACCCGATTCCAACAGTCCGTGTCCGAGAACCCGTACTTCTTCCTGGCGCCTTTCAGCGGTGTCGTAGTCACGCCGGCCGCGTACACTTTCATATACCGGTTCATGGCGAACAAGACGGCCGAGAACCCGATGGGCGTTCTCAACGGCGAGACGCTCAAGTCCTTCTACGCCATCACTGGCGACTACCCAAACTTCACCGTGACGCCCGGCCACGAGCGCTTCCCGGACAACTGGTATAAGCGCAACGCGCTCGACTATTATACCATCCCGTACCTCGTCGAGGACGCCCTCGCCATGCAGTTACAGCACCCCGAGTTCTTGTCTGTGGGCGGCAACACGGGCAAGGTCAATTCATTTGTCGGCGTCGACCCGGCTAACTTGACGGAGGGTGTGTATAACGCGCCGAGCTTGTTGAAGGGGAATAATGCATTCTGCTTCGGCACGGAGCTCATCTTGCAGATGGCGCCTTCTCTCTTATCTGGTATATATGACGATGTCACCGAGGCCTTGGATACGTTGACGTCGGCTGTGACCAATGCCACAAAGGGTCTGAGCTGTCCGCAGTTAACGAGTATCGACAAGAGCCAGCTGGGACAGTTCCCTGGGTATACCAAGCTGAGGTCTAATGGCGGGTACTAACCTAGAATGTGCTGGAATTTTAAAAGCTAATGAAGATATCTTGAGCAAATGAGAGCTACGATAACGTTATTCCATATTAAAATGTGCAAATTGAGCGGTGATTGAACTTACTTTCAGAATTATTGTTCTACAAATCATACATCATGCATTTGAGACACTCCCATCCTCATAATAACCTCCTCTTCAGCATACGCCATATGAGGTGTAATAATAGGATTCGAGTTGACTTATAGCGACTACCAGTAGGTAAAGGCTCCCTCCATATTAAAGATACCTGGTACCAAGCGTAGCGCCGCAAATGATCCGCGGAGGAAACGAAGTGGGGCGGGTTCGGAGCAGCATGCCCCGGGGGTTTCCATTTCTCTGGGATCAGTCAGTAACAAGTAGGTATGCGAGACCCGGGCGGTTACGGACGGCAAACTGGCAGAGTCGCCGCACCGCCACGATGAATCAGCAGGCCCCTGCGTACCGAGTGTTGAACATTGCGATCTCAACCTTAATAGGGTTCTATTGGAAAACTATTGCTAATTGGATGCAGATATTGTGTACTGGCAAGTCTCTTTCTAATGTCTCGATGACTGTATGTATAGATAATATCGGTCACATATTGAGACTAAGCTCTCTGGAGTGTCGTTTGGCAGCAAACGCTTTTTGGTGGTAGATTATTATAACGAATGTATAGACCACGATGGTTCCTTATATACTTGCAAGTCCCCAACATTCTTCCCAACATCTTCTTCCCAATATAAGCACTCATTCTGAAATAAGTACGAAGAATCGAAAAACCTATGGCTGACATTTTTGGACCCATTGGACTTTTGGCAAAAGCCCAATATGTCCCGAAATGCCAACCTCATGAAAAAGCAACTCAGAAGTTGAGGCTTCACAGATGTATCCTAGCTGAAATAGACACCGTTGGTGTACCGATGCCTAGAGGTTTGCGTAACTCTGAATAGCCAGGTCGAGGGTGTCGTCAAGAGAACTGGCCTCTGAAGTGGCTTCTTCCACGTGATCTTGGAGGAGGTTGATGAGGTCGATGGCGATTGTCTAAAGAACTCACGTCAACTTGCTGCCATGAAGCTTCCATGTTTATTCTCACTCACATCAACTATACTTTCAACCCCCCTAAGAGCGGTAGCCACAGGCGGCCCGACAAACGGGACAATGGTCAGGAGACCAACTTTACCAATGAGGATATTCAGTAGCTCCTGGTGAACTCGGACGAACTTGCAAAGGGATTGTCATGTTAACCGCGAAAGATATGATTTATACACTACATGAGAGGAGAGACAGTACTCAGACGGTCACACTTACTGCACGGAAAGCATTGAAGACCAAGTCGGCATCTGGACCACGAGCGCTAATATCCCTGGCGTGCTCGCGCTCATCCCGTTTCGTGATAGGGGGGGTGCCGGGCAATAGGGCGGCCAGCGCGGTTGCGGTGCTGACGATATCGCCAAAGTCAGTGATGATTTCAGGAATTGGGCCCTGACCTAAAAGGAATAGGGCAGCGTTGGCAGTTGTGATGCTCTGAGCGGGTGCCTGAAGTGCTTGGGACTTCTGAGTGATGCTCCCGATGCCGTCGGCGATCTGCTGGGGAGTCGCCGCAGCCATGGCGGTGGAAGCCATGGCGATTCCCGTGAGGATCTTCTGGAAGAGCATTTTGATGATTGGGCAGCGAGTGGTATGACTGAGCTGTCAAGAATTAGTGTGAAGATGTTGGAGTATGCTGTGGATACTTGGGAACCGTTGGCGATGAGGAGGATCAAATTCAATTTTTAAATGGGTTTTCTCGAAGGTTTATATATTCGTTTTCTTTCCCAGAAATATCGAAGAGTCTGCGCAACTTGGTAAAATTAGCATGCCGACAACAACTAGTGAAGACTGATTCACCCTATCAGAGATACCCTTGTTTTCGCCAAGAGATGTTCAGCTTGAAATTTGCTGTACAAATTTCACCGGTTCGAAATTTGATGTATGGTTAACCTCAGTCGAGTCTTCGTTGGAGCCGCCAATGGATCTACATCACGTCATAACAAGTCCCGAGGCCAATGTTGGGGCCACCGACAAGATCAGGCACATGTGAGTAGTGAGTATGTTGGGGTTCTTCTTTCTGTTCGTTGTGATGGTGAATATCTCTTTCCAATATTGTATTGTGGATCTGCAGCCTCGACCAAATTGCCCATCTTGCCAACTTGCTTCACCCAAAAGTGCCAACCAGCCAGGGCCGGCTCCTTTGCGTCCACCTTATGTAATAGGGGTGGAATTTATTTTTCCTCGTTTGAAATGACCCATTTGATATGTCGAACTAGATTCCTGCACTATTATTCACGAGAGAATATAACTATGGAGATGTACAGTACTATCAAACTACAATGTATGAATAAGCCATGCATCAGAATAAAGCGAGATCATGTGTACTGCAAACAAGAAAGCTCGGTTGATTACCCCCGTCAAGAAGATCATTGTGGGGTATGCAGATATTTTGATAGCTGGCAATGAGCTGAGGAGAGTAGTCTAAATCTACTGGCACCCCGACCCTTAAGGTGAATGAATCTCTACATCGGAGTGTCCATGACTGAATATTCGACTCAAGTATTCCTGTACAGAAAGGCCTGCCGGAGCTCATCCGATCTGAATCTTGATTCGCTATCAGACAGTTACACAGTTCATCCTCTTATCCCCCGTTTCTCTTCCTTTGCTCGCCGACTCGGGATTGACGGGGGTTCTCAGCTAGCATCTATCATACTACCTAAGTAGACCACAAGCACTTAGTAAGTAAACTTAGTAATGTAGATATGTAGAAGTATCTTCAATAGAAGTTATGGCATATCTGCATATGTATGATATAGGAAAAGATGAAATTCACCCATGATACCCTTGAGATGAGTGACTGGTGCTTGTAGCATTAGGTGGTCATGCTGGCTCACTTCTTTTCAGCTTCCTATTAGCGAATTCCTTTTTTAAGCGTTAACAGTATTTGATTTTCAACTTCACATGATAGTGCACGTCTTAGTAGTATCAAATCCACGTGTATCGATAATTAGTAGAGGTAGCAGACCGAATACCAATAAGAGCCGGTAATGCCCTAAAAGAGCAGACTATGGTGTAGCATTTTCAGAACCCTGCGTGCTTCTTTGGTATCTACTTTAGTTATGTAAGTTGCGTGTAACATATGTATTTTTCCTTCCAGTGCATGTTTATGTAGCATTGCCCAACCTTGGTAGCGTTTTACTGAGTTCTTTCACCAAGAGCACAAGCTTCGAAACAAGTGCCACGGCGTCAATTCATATCTCGTAATAGTTAAGGTACGTATGTAGTGCAATGATGACGATGAGTCTTAATAAGCCTTCATTTCGTCCGTGATACCTACTCGCATAGGCGATCTCGTACGAATCTACCGAATTCCGCTCTTTTAAGGTTTTGAAGATCGGCACATGCATTGCATTGCGGCACAGCCGGTATTTGCTAGCGCAGCGCTACTTAAAGTCAGACACAGTTACTAAGTGGGTAATTCTAGTTCTAAGTTGAAATGCATAATCATGAGATTCGTGAGGTGACTCTCGTCTGATAACAAGAATAGTGTTGGTATTGGCGGTACACATCTGGGTGGTAAGCGAATCAACGATGTTCTTTGGTAGTACCTTGACACTCTCGCGACGCCGTTAAATTGGCACGGTGCTAGCTGATGTATTACGGCAGCTTGGTGTATTATGCCATCGCTCATATTACGGCATCCCGTTACATTTTATCGCCACTTGTAGACCACGACAATCTCCACTTCCTAATGAGTCTTGCCCGACCCGTTCGTTTTTTTCAACAATCACGAAAAAGAAAACAAGTGAGAAACGCCCTTTCATGTATGTAGGTAGCAATCGGTGTAGTCAGACAGAGAAGGTCACCAGTTGTCTTACAGTTTTCCCCGCCTCCATCTCCCCAACGCTACAGTGGAATTCGTGGTGGCTTTGCGCCGAACCGTTCGTGACGTTGAACGGTTTTGAATGTACCTTAGTCACGACTAAATGCGGAGAAAGTGAGGGAAAGTGGTAACTTGCGCCTCCGTTGCACCTTTGAGAACTCGCTTCCTCTCTTCTACGAAGCGAAGCATAACCGCGTATCATGCATATGTAAGCAGCTGTAGACTGGCGCATAAGGTCCGAATCCATCGTCGTCAGCTGTCTCGCCTACGTTTCCGTGGTTGCTCTATGCTTTTGGAGGTGCCTGCATGAACTATTTCAAATGGGCGTGCTTCATCTGATTTGAAATCTTTGTAATAGTTATCTGGTCGAGGTAACCAACACCCCTCTCAGATTCATATATTATAGCGTTACAAGGTATTGGTACACTATCGTGATATTAACATACCCCTATATCCAGACGCTTTTAGTCCTCATCTTCGATTCTGCAAAACTCTGTATCACCTATTTTAATGATTGAGCAAAGATTATTAGCCAAATCTACGATCTGCCGCTTGTATAATTATTTACATGTTTTTGGCGGCAGCGACTCGTGGTCTCGGATACGCAGTGCAATTCTAGTACCTTGGGTCAGCCCGTGTAACAAGAGGTTACTATAATCGTCCAAGGAGCACGGTAAGATTCAATTTCGGACGAAGGATAATGTTTTCTCTTTAGGTAGTTCGCATCGCCAGGTCAACTACTGCAGGTCTAGAGTACTTACGAACTCGGTGCTGGTCGGACTTGATTGTCAGGGTATATGGTGCATCTAGAGTGAATTTAAGCCACTGGTAAATAGCTGCTAGGTCGAACTTAGGGGAAAGACTCAATGTTATTGATTCCCGAGTCTCTCCCAACTTGTTGGGAAAGACTCAGTCCTTTATATAGCCATATATCTATCGTATGCCCACTACAAGGACCCCCGCTAGCCTCCTGTACACTCAGTGCCTGACATTGCAGCTGAAGTCGCTTCAGGGGATTACCTCTTTCTTGCTACCGACAGCGATTCTAGGAGCTAGTGTGGTAGATGCGGTTGATTTACTCACCGCCTGGCACTTCTATAAGCTGTTAAAAGCCGGCTAGTATAGAACGAGTGGCAGAAGCAACAATCATGGACGAAATCAACAATCTTTATGTGTCGAGGATCTCCTATGCCATTTCTACCAATGTAACTGAGCTCCTGGCTAAAGAATAAGCAGTCCGTGCTTTCTTGTATTGTAGATAGTAGGGGGTCGCATACCACTGCAGCGTTCCAGGTTGAGCAAGTATAAACACGGCGCCCCATTCTCAAAGGAACCACGCATTAATATCTAGGTAACTCGAATTCATTCTCCAGAATAGTTAGACATCGTTACCACCTTGTAGGCTAGTAGTTTATAGGTCTTCAGAGTGCACTTAAAGACTTAACAATAGGAGCAATGAGGGCTCGGGCTCGCTGGGGGTTATTACACGCGATAGTACACTTCACTCCATGGCCAGCAAATCTATTTCACAACTTAGGTAATTTAAGAATAAGACTAGTACTGTATACGGGAAAATGATTTATTGCTATTCTATATTAGACATGCGAGTATACCGAATCGCTGCTGCTAAGCAGACGTTCAAGAACTTTTAAGTCCTAGACTAGGTAGTCAAAGGATAGGGATGGCTTACCTGCTCCTGCTACAAGCGGCACAGGCACCAGGCTTTGTTGCATCAACATACTGCGGCCGACAAGATGAACCTGCGCATTTTGCAATATGTTGGGTTCTAGTTCCTGCGGGACAACGGCAGCCGGCATACGTGTAGAATATCATTTGGCAACCCATTTTGGTTAGAGTATTATCTGATCGAAGTACAGAAGTGTGAGTACGATAGTGTGTTTGTCTGTGTCTTAGTAAGAGCTGGCGAACGTGTTAGATTTACGTGTTATTGGTGATCTGAAGATATTTAGTCAGATAGCGTTTAATTTAAGAGTATTTATATTGAATTTACGTACGCGAGCGTATCTTACATGTCTTTTATCAATACAAAGGCTTTGTATTTATTATTTTTGTTCTTATTTACAACCTTTTGAACAATTATATTAGTAATAAAGAACTTGTTACACGTTAACGAACACAACATCTTTTTTCATAGATCTTAGCTAAAGGCGTGGAACAAATGTTTTAAGAGTCTAATAGTTACCTTAAAAGACATAGGTGCAAAAATTAAAGCACAAAGAAAAAATGTAGAACACCAGGGATTCGCTGGTCGTCACCAACCCAACTACTAATCTGGCGGCCATAAGAATGGTCTGGAAGAGCTATTATGATCTATGAAGGGGTGTAGTTGAAGTTGAAAGTTGCTATCTTGAGGTTAAGGAAACTCTGTGAACGTGTTACATTGTGGTGGTCACTCCGTGATGACATGAGTGTTGCGGATTGCTGGATTGTTTCTGGGAGACTGTTTCTAGGAGACTGTTTCTGGGAGACCAGCAAAGAACCACATATGTCCTATAGTTTGAACCATAAGTAACGTGCTAATCTATTACTACGATTTAGGCAGATCGTTATCTGTCTAGCTTATTACTGATTGTAAATACCTGCCTCACCTGAATACATACCTAGGTGTCTGTGTGACGGCTGCGACCGTATATGAACTAGGTGGTGGAGATCGCCTTCATTTTCAAGCTTGTGATGCAAGTCTCAACTGACTATGCAATCAAGATATAGTTTTCGCCATGCTTCTAAAATTGGGTCTAACATACTAAGAAAACTTGGCTACGCCTGGCTCTAGGCTGGTATGGGTATTAATGGGTTGCAAATATCCAATTCATGATGACAAGATTGTGTAAACGCACTGACCTACATACCTACCTACTACCTAGGCAAGAGAATTTAATAAATTATTTATAATATTTATTATTTATTAAAAATATTTTATAAAGTTTTATAATTTTATTATAACTTTTATATAACTTTTATTTAACCCCCCAACCCCCTCCCCCCTTTTTTATACTAAGTAAGTATGTGCTTTATAAACCTCTGGTAATTTCACTTAACAACTTTGCTTCCTCCCGAACTCCTAGCTAAGAACCGTGAAGACCGCTGGTCCGCTCGCGCATTAGTTGTCGCCGAGCCTTGTCCTTTTCTGCAATCAACCCCCGTTAGCAAATAGCCATATCATTGTGTTACAGTCCCAGGAACTATAGCTTACCTCTATCATAAACCAAGAACTCGTGGAGGCCAGCACCTGCTGGTACCATAGGCAGGACAGGCACCTTCTTATCGGTAACAACCTCGAGAAGAGCTGGACCGTCTGTGTTGATGAGCCACTCAAGGCTAGCCCGAACGTCCTCTGGCTTGGAGACCTTCCTCGCCTGCACACCCATTGCGTCGGCTAACTTGATAAAGTCCGGATTCCGCTGGTGGGTATGTGCATAGCGATCCTCATAAAACAAGTTCTGCCATTGGGTAACCATGCCTTGCTCCTCGTTATTCAAAATAATAACCTTAATGCCAATGTTAAATTGAGCAGCGGTGGAGAGCTCTGTTAGGGTCATGTTAAAGGACGCATCGCCGTCAATGTCGATCACGAGGGCGTCTGGTCTCGCTACCGCAATTCCAATCGCACTTGGCAGCCCAAAGCCCATTGTGCCTACATCCCAGGGTCAGAATTAGGGTCGTTACAAACTTCAATGACCAAGAAACATGACAAGATCTGGGTTTGGGGTTAAGAAAGGCCGGAGAGAAACGGCCAAGATGCTGCAAAAATATCACGTACCTAGTCCACCGCTCGTGACAAACGATCGAGGCTCTCTCCACGAGTAGTGCTGTGCTACCCACATTTGCTACTTCAGGTCAGCTGGTGTTCGTAATAGTGTTGGCTGCTCATGAGGAACTTACATGCTGGCCCACTCCAGTCGAGATGATTGTTTTCTTATCAATTTTAGAAGTGAGATCGCTCAGCTCCTCAATTAGGGACTGGGGTTTAATGAGACCGTTGCCTCCAGGAGAGTCAGCGCGCTCATAGTTGGATAGAGGCCACTTGGCCTTCCATTCGGATATCTTGTTAAACCATTCGCTTCGTTGCTCCATGCTTATAGATGGAAGCATAGGCATAAGCATTTTGAGGTTGGTGGCAACATCGCCCTCAATAGCCTCAGTTGCTTGAATAACTTTATTAATATTCTTAGGCAATATATCAAAATGAATAATGCCGCCTCGCTTCTCAACTGCTGCAGCTTTAGCATTAGGAGCAAATTTTGAAGTATTCAGGACAACGCGGTCATCAAAGCGAGCACCAAGAGCAATGATAAGATCGGCCTCCTGCATGGACATATTTGCATATGCCATGCCATGCATACCCAACATGTGTAATGACTTCTCGTCACGCTCATCAAATGCACCAAGGCCCTGGAGAGTTGTCGTAACAGGAATGGAACACTTATCAGCTAGCTCGCGAAGTAGCTCAGTTCCGCCTTCAGACTGGATGATGCCTTGCCCAGCGTAAATGATAGGCTGCTTAGCTACTTTGATAAGCTCAGCAGCATGACTAAGGGAGGTATTGAGTTGCTTCTCCATTAGTCGTTTGGCAGCCTGAGAAGCGATGCTTGGAAGAGAGGGTAGGCAAGTTTGTGTTGGTATAGCCTTTCGAAGAATCCCAGCTGTAATATCCTTAGGAAGGTCAACAAGAACAGGGCCAGGACGACCACTGGTAGCAATCTCGAAAGCCTCGTTAATTCGACGCGGGAGGTCAGCAATGCTTGTAACCATGCAATTCCACTTGCACGCACTCCTGCTAATGCCCACAGTATCGCACTCTTGAAACGCGTCCAGTCCGATCGCACTTGTTACGACCTGTCCAGTGAAGACCACTATGGGAGTGCCATCTGAGAGAGCATCTTGCATGGGTGTGATGACATTGGTCGCTCCCGGACCCGATGTAACGAGTACAACGCCAGGTTTTCCGGAGGCACGTGCATACCCTATGACATATTAGTATAAACCTTGTTCAACCAAGCAAGTCTTACCTTGTGCCATGTGGCCGGCGCCTTGTTCGTGTCGAGGCAAGATAAAATCGAAGTGTTTTGAGTTGTAGATGGCGTCAAAGACGGGAAGGATGGCGCCTCCGGGGTAGCCGACTAGGACTAGTTAGCAAGTGGGTTCTCATTTGGCCCTGCCGACGAAGACAAGTTCGGTTGGAGAAGGGAGACAAACAAATATGCTTCACACCGTGTCTGAGCATCATCTCATGGAAGATCTCGCCGCCGGTCTTTCCGATGAACCTGAAAGCACATGAGCAAGGGCTCATCGTGGTTTGAGAGAGAATTCCTACGACTCATCCATCTCGGGTTTCGATCGGTTGACAAGAGGCTGAACATGACGATGAGGTTCGGGTTCCAAGTTGAAGGCGGGGCTAGGCACAGGGCGAGTTTGACTGTAAAGCAGGTTAGCAACATGATTGAGATGAGATTAACAATGAAACATCGATTGACTTGGTGGAGCGAGTGTTGGGGCACTCCTCGGCGTCTTTCGAGTCAGAAACACGGATAGTTGTTGGGCGATGAAGCGTGACACCACGAACGAGGTTATGAGGGTGCAAAGAACCGAGAAAAGCAGCCAGAAACTTACGGCGCGGCAGAAGTTGTAGCAGTGGCTTTTGTTCTTTGCGTTGCTGGCAGCTTTGACTGCGCAAGAGTGCCTGTGGGCGGCGTCGTCGTCCAGGCCCTCGCCTGGCCAAGGGCGCGGATAGCCTTTCTCGTAGGGCGATTTCGGAGCATCGCGGAGGAGTAGATGGATTCGGAGGGGAGGAAAGTCGGGGTGGGATGGGAAAGGAAAGATCCCAATTGCGTGAGTGAGCACAAGCGCTCAGTGAAGAGAAAGAGAATTCGATGATGCCAGTCTTTACTTCGGGATCGAGGATGATAAAAAAGAAAAGAAGTTGTTGGAGGAAGAGGGTGGCGAGGGAGGTGGGAGAGGCTAGCCAAGGAAGGTTTGGCTCTGGATCGGCGCAAAGCCAGATAAAAACCTGGGGCAAGACTCAATTGGAAAAAAATAAAAATTGGCGCCACACAGTCACTGTACGGGAGTCAAGATATTCACAGCCATGCTCCGATGTCGTCCGGCAAAAAATGCGGGGGCTCTGTTCGTGCGCATGGTGGCGCCTTCCACAAGCTCAGCATGGTTGGCGTGCGGGGCGACATCGGAGTAACTGCCTCACCCCATCCCGCCTCCGGTACACGGAGCTAGCCAAGTTCTGTGAGTCGGTCTGGGGCTGGAACAGACAGATCTGAGGTTACATACATCAGCGGGGAAGAAGAGCAAGGCGGCGTCCACCACGCATGCAGTATTGCGTCAAGAACAATCTGGAAACTTTCCTCTTCTTATTTTCTGGTAGTCGCGTGGCACACACGAATGGACTTTGTCTTCACCTTGTCTCGCTGAGTTGGTGAAATGATTATCCAAACACATAGCATACTAACACAAAACTGCCCCGATCCTAGCCCAGCAACCTCGCAAACACCTAGCTCGTCTCATAGTCCTTGTCTAGAGACCTGTTGAACTTCGCTTCCATCGTCCAAAGAGCCGCTGGTCTCAGCTTTGGCTTCGGCTGCAGCTTGTCGTAGATATATATACCCGTCTAGCACGAAGATTTTTAGACAGACGAACAAGTCTAGTTTTTAGACTCGTCAGAGTCCTGGTAGGGCCAAAGTCTTTCTTCCAAGTCTGTTACCTGCTCTCGTCGTTGTATCCATCCCGGAGGGTCTCGAGAAATTCGTCTTCCTTAGAAGTCCAACGTTTCTGTGAACCTTGGAAAGACGAAGAGGTGTGATTTTCGCATTCGGGGTTAGGCCCGTGACCGAGATTGAGGCCGAGGTATTCAATTCTCTGGATAATGTCCTTATCGGTTCGCTTTGTCTCCGTCGCCGACTTTTGGTATGTGCTCCCCGGAACTCACAATAGTCCGGAGGTGACTGAGCTCTGGAGGACTCCATTCCGGGTGCCCAGACTCGAAATCGGGCTACGAGAAGAAGGCATGACTGTCGCACCGCCACAATGAGTCAGCAGAGCACTCCGTACCGAATGTTGGATATTGCTTAAATATTACATGGCATGAACATAGGCTAAGGCCCGAGATAACGAACGAATGGAAAAGATGTCGTTTATTTGCACGACGGTGGGTTTTCTAATCGTCCTTTGCGTACAAAATCTAATATTCCGCTATGACTTGCACTGAGCCGTCGTAGGGGATCAAGCTCTCGTCGTAACGATGCTACTAGGGTCTTTTTAGCAGCCGAAAACGTGCTTTTTCCCATTTGACTCCCTCTACTAGTTCTCATATCATAATGTAGTTGACTGAACTAGAACTAACGGGGAGATCATCCGGACCTAATGATACTAAAAAGCTATTAAAGAAAGACCTACATAAGGAAATAATCCTCCGACATGCCTAAGCACAGATTTTGTACACCTATCTCATATGATGACCAACAGCTAGACTTAGCTGGTGCCTAGGGCAGGTGCTGTTGCATTCCTGCGTTCCTCACTATGAAGACCTCATCGTCAAGGATGGAGTAATTTCTCCTTGACGATTTAGGTACCATTTCTTAGGACGCAATAATGAAGTAGCAAGGGATATGACCTACTACGCATATGATGACATCAGAGCTTCATGCATGAGTCCAAATGCCAGCCTCAATAGGCCAGTGTATTTGTCTGGGCACCAATGTGGGAGAGGATTATGCAACACACATCCTTCGATCCAATGTAACCTTGGAGTGCTTCCTCGAGGACTACAACCCACGCCGTAACCCCCCACTCCCCCAGAGTTCAGCTAAACAGGACGCGCTGCCGTATAACGGGAATACATCGTTAGGAAAAAGACGGGACTATGAGCACGACAACTCGAATTCTCAGGCGTACTGAATCCCCTCATTATGCCGGCCTCTGCGTTTTATTCCGTAGCATCCTATAATAGCCAGTAGGGAGGATATAGAACCTCCTCTGTCCGCGCCGGTGGTAGGCACCAAATGCCGAGTTTCACGCCGTTTCTCCGTAACTTGGCTACTTGAATCATCCTATAGACTAACCGATTTCTCAAGTCACTGTATCTTGGGCAATCTATCAGGCCTTTTTACCTCATGTTGTTACCAAACCAAACCCGATAAGGCTGTAAGAAGGACCGGGCCGGCCCTATTATTGCAATTGCTAACCATCCTCTAAGGAGAGTTAAAGGAGCCGTGCATGAGTTCACCTTATATACAAAACCTAAACTGAACTTAACTGGAGAGGCGATGTTGCGCGAACAAACACGCTATCAGTTCCCTCCTTAGTTAAATATAGTAGGTAAACAGAGTATAAGGAAGCTCCACCGTGTAACACGACCTTCATGACACGAGATACCTATATAAATAGGGATATGTTATAAGATTATAGTTTTAACGTACACGATTAATGAATCCTGGAAAAACTAGAGGTATTCAGAATATTTACTCTATGTCTTCCACTCTAACATGTTTTAAAGCCAAAGACCGTATAGCCTTCAGTTTTCTTTCAAACTTCTTTTAATGCTTGTTACATCGACTGGAGACTTGTGTCGCGCCATGATACAATGGAGAATTGTAGCATGTGAAGATTGCATAAGTGATGAGATATTTGAATAGACTCTAAAGGGTATATTGAAGATATTTGCAATATATAAATATGAATTCCACTTGGATAGGTAGTCCTGTTCCTGACAGAATCGTTCTCGCATAATATACATAAGTACAACATAGATCATTAAGCATTTACACAGTCTCGGTATGTTCATTCGTCGGCTTTGTAGCACGACTGTGCTCCAAGTCATTGGCCGCACCAGTCGCAATATTGCTCTCGGAGCTGTCCACGTCGTCACCAGTGCCAGCTTCGCGGCGTATGCGGGCCAGCTCCTCTGGAGGTGGGGCGATCCATTTTTCAGATTTTCGTGGGTTGACATGTTGGACGTACATGGTATCGATTTCCTCCAGGGTACGGCCCTGGCCTTCCATACAGAAGAAGTAGACGATGATTCCACCCACGACATTGGTGGCCGCAAACACGTAGCCATATCGGAAGTCGATGTCGTTTGTGATAAAAGGCGTAAAGAAAGCAATCAGGAAATTCCAGACCCAGTTACTAGCGGTAGCTAGCGCCATTGCCCGCGCACGGTATTTCGACGGATAAATCTCAGCAATCAAAGTCCAAACCATAGGACCCCAGGTCGTAGCATAGCCAAGGACGAAGATGGCAGCGAATACGATCAAGACGATACCTGCTGTTGGGGTGTTCGAAGGCGTTTGAACATCCAGAAGGAAGTGTCCCACGGAAGCAAAGATGAGGAAGCAAATGAACATCCAAACGGAACCGACGATCAAGGATTTACGGCGACCATAATGCTCGACGAGGTATAAACCGATGAAGGTGACACCAAAATTGATGGTGTTCAGAATGACTTGCGTGATGAAACTGCTGATTTGGACCGACTGGAAGATGGTCGTCCCGTAATAGAAGAAGTAATTGGCGCCAGTGAGTTGCTGAAACATCTGCAGGGCAACACCAAGCGCGATACGATAAGCCATGCGCGGGGCCTTAAACATTTCAACGTAGCCACCGACAAAACTCGTCTTAACCTGCGATTCAGCTCGGAGTTTGCTCTCAATCTCTTCCATTTGCGTGTGTATGGCCCAGTGATTCGCTGGGGCATCGTAGACTCTCATAAGTGTTGCTCTGGCTTCATCCACACGACCCTGTCGGTAGGCATATCGGGGTGTCTCATTAAATGCAAGGATGCCCAAGCCCAAACCAATCGTGAAGACCCAGCCAAGCCCGATAACAATGCGCCATGACGCCGAGCTGTTCATCAGGTGATTATATGTTCCTAGATTGAACACGGCAGCTAGGAAAATGCCGAAAGTGATGAACAACTGATAGGCACAGACGAGTGCACCTCTGATCCATGGAGGGGCAGTCTCAGCTTGATACATAGGTACTAATAAGCTGAGTGCACCGACTCCAAAGCCGGCGATAAGTCGTCCGACTATAATTTGCTCGTAAGCATTGTTGGAAGCAATCTGAATAACAAAACCAATGGATGTAACAGTACACCAGAGGCTCACGGATAAACGACGGCCGATCTTATCCGCAATAGGTGCTGCGATGAGGGCACCCACCAATGTGCCGATAGATAGTAGACCAACGATAAGACCCGAGCGTACGGCAGTGAAAGAGTACTTTGTTCCGCCCATACCGTCATCAGATGCTTCACCGAACCGCCGCTGGAAGTCAGGCATCTCAAGAAAGCCGGAGATTTGGCCAGTATCGTAGCTGGTATGTGTTAGCGAACATCCATGAGGTCGTCGCCTATCTGGGCATGTCATGGCACAGATTGGGGTTGCGACAAATATTAGGGGGCAACATACCCGAAGATCAGACCACCCATTGATACAAGGAGACCCATTGCGAATGACCGTCCCGATACACGGCGTAGGGGTGAATAGTCGAGGGCCGCCGACTTCTCCCCCCGAACCTGACGGACATCGTCGAAGGTGACGCGATTGCTGAAGCTAAACATGTTGGCGAGAGTATATCTACTTCGCTATGTGTTGCTATCAGCTCAGCAGGTGTGCTAATACACAGCGGATACAAGTAGCAAGCTCTTATTGTCTATCGACGTGCTCCCGCATGCGAATGAGAGGAAAATACACCAAGAGGTTACAGGTTGGATAGAATTCCACGTGGGCGTGATCAGCATCGAAGGGGATGGGAGGGTTTTTATCTGGGGACGGGGCAAGCTGGGCAAGCTGATGGGACGATCTGGGACGATGGAGCAGGCATGGAGAGAAAAAGGGAGCCCCAGCATTCTCCAGCTCGCCGTTGGCCTCGCTCCAGGTTTGCTGCTGCTGCTGACCCATAGCGTGATCGTCATCATAATAGGACCGAAAGCCTAGCAATCCAGGCTCGCCAGGCACTCAGGTTGGAACTCAGGTCCTGGGCTGGCTACCCACTGCGAACTTGACCGCGGTACAGCACGCCGCACGCCGTACTGAAGACGAACCGAAGACTAGGGTCTTGGCCGGTGACGTGAGTGAATGCAAGCCTTTTAGAAATACGGGCGTCAGATGAGGCATGGTAGTTTGACTATCTGCAAGACTGTGACGTCAATTAGACCCACCCCACGGCGCAGCAGCCAACCGGAGACCCACTAGTCTAAATCTCTAACGTACCGACGCTACCCTCACCTAATTAGTTTTATATACAGACCGTGCATACAGACTCTTCTGGTAGGCATTACATTAGAATTAATATCAACTTTTTATCCGCAGGTCAAATGTCAATGATTGAATTATATACAAGATGGTGCAATTTCTTGTCTAATTGAGTATCACCGTCTGAATATTGTCAGTGTCGCTGGCTGGTCAGAAATGTACGAGTCGTCGTTACTGCGACTGGACCCATTGAATCCCTGATCCTTGATCCCGCTTCGAGCTAACTACAACAGGTTGACTCCTCGCCATTGGTACATAAAAGTGCCGAGCATTCCGAGGCTTATTATTTATTCTTATTGTACATTTCACGTGCCGGTGCAAAAATTCGTGAAAGTTCATCACGAGAGTCAGAGCTCGTACTGCTGCTCGAACTCACCGCTTAATTAAAAGAATAGGAAGATTCTCATGACTTGAAAGAAACCGAAACGTGAGACCTTCGATCGCAGGTCAAGATGATACCACCCGTAATGGGCTAGAAATTGCTAGAGAATGCTATCTCTCGGGCACTAATGGCCAATGATAGAGGGTCTTTATGGCTTGGCAGACCGAATGAAGTAGAACGCCTCTTGGCTTCGTCAATATGACGGGTCATGGTTAGTACCTAGAACCTGTTTCGTTTGTAAGAAAGGAAAATAGTTATAGGTCGCACGTGTTGTTTCTAGTCGAGCCAGGGTCTAACTATGGGATAGGAAATCGGCCATAGGCCCCGCTAATGAGCCTCATCCTTAATTGTTGATGCACTGGCTTCATTGCATGCTACTAACGTCGTTAGTTTATGTGGCATACCCAAGATGTTGCCTATAGTTTTCCGGGTCTGATCTTTACTGTCCTTGTCATTAGATTCAGCGGTCAGTAATGTGCACGTTACACTTTCCCTCCATATTTAGCTATCAGTCCGCCGGGGTAGCACCGAAATCTCCAGATTATTATGGTGTGCTCTATACCCCCTGGGGTTCGATGCCCAGCTGTAGCTCGGAGATAGTATGGATACCAATGGGCCAGTTTTTATTATCTCACATTTGAAACACCCGAACGCACGCGCGATATCAAGCCGGTCGGTATATCGTGTTATACGATTCACTCCGCTGTTGAGACCGGAGAACTGATTTTTGGGCTAAAGGGTGTCGGACATACTTTCTATACAAAGTAATTCAGTGCTAGTATCGAGGCTCTTCAACGGTTGAAATGCTGTTAGACAATGTGACTCTACTCACTTACTTCTTAATAGTTTCAAATTAAGCTTTTGGAAATGCGACTAGGTATTGTTAGGGTTGCAACTTCAACCCAACGCTCCACGTGTACAATCTGCAAGATTAGCACACCCAGCACCCAGATGTTATGAATTTGTAGGTCTAATAGCTTATCCGGTTGGTGATTGGATCGATTGAATAATTTCAGATGTACTCCACTCCATCTACAGTATAACGTTAACCAACTATTAATCTTAATGGTCGATTTAAGATCCTCATATTGAGAGAAACCTCTGGCCTAAGTCTAAGTCAAACAAGCAACTGGTTGTAAAAAGAATTGTATGGAAGCAGCCATCCGCATATGTGGGATAAAGTGGCGTGATTCCTTTAGCAGTAGGTGTATAGTCGCATCAAACTACTATAACTTGTAGTTTTCATCAAGCGTCCCGAGGCTCCGGACCATGCCAAAGCGGCTCAAAAAGGATGTAAGTGGACCAAATTGGCGTAGCCTTTATATCCACTTATAGCTCTAACCCTATATATATACACCGAAGCGGTGGGAAACGGACCGATACAAGTCCACTATCTAGTCGTCCGAGGTATAAGGGGAAGAGGAACTGGTGAGACCAGGATAAATGCTCACCTTGCTACTTACAAACTGCTTACAATGTCTTCTGCTTACGAATAACTTCAATACGTCATATTCCGTATGATATTCGAGTTCATCATTAAATTCACCTGTTAAACTTGCTATAAATTTATACGCGTTGATATATTTCCGGTGCAGGGGCCAAAGATTATCTCATAATATAAAGAACTATCTCGTATACAGTAGAGTAAGTTATGTGATCGGCCGAGGATTTTGTTACGGACCGTAGGGGTTCAAAATATATTCGTGAGCTACTTCAGGCTATTTGTTCTGTTGAGGCAATGCTATAAGGACTCCCCTGTTCGATCCGGTGCATGTAGCTGCATAAATAGAGCCAGCTATTATGTTCCAGGAATGATCTTAGTTCATTCTATCTCAACTTTCAAATCTTTATTTTACTGAAATTCGATTTTCATTACTGAATTGTATTAAAAAGCTTATTTTCGTGTGCAAACATACAATCGGTACCCCTGGATATGCACTCTATTCATAGTTTAGCACAATCTAAGGATCAGCAAGTGCTTTAAATAAATTCACCTATTTACCGGTAGCTTTCTTGGGCGTTACGGATCAATCCTACGAGGAAGTCAAGATCAGAAATTGCTGGGTATACATATGTGGGTAGACCTGGAGAACTGTTAAGAACTTTTAAATCGTAGCTTCTCGTCCAGTTAACTTCCGTGGTCCAAGGTGCGTATCTCTTTTCTTGATAAGGTTCAAAACTCAGCATTACCATTTTGCCCCGCCACCGAGTTAATAAACTCTACCTACGTATTAGTCAACCAATATATTTTCTACTGCAAGAGCATTGGATTCCTTACTCTATTCATAGAAACTATTCGACGACAGAAAAACGATAAAATACCATTAAGGTTCCGTTGTGAGATGGATCATCAAAGTTCACGCGTTCAATCATAATATGAGTGCATTGTCAACACCTGATTGCTATCTTAAATAACTTATATTTAAAGGCGGTATCCAGAGTGTTGGTTTTAGAGTAAATGAATCAACTTGTATCTAGCTAGGTCAATAGTCACAGAAGATTGATCGAACATCCCTGAATCTTCTCAATCCTAGAAGACGTCAGGGGTTCCCTGTACCTATGGAGAAACAACACCAACTAACTCAAGCTGTGTTTGTGTTGAAATAAGATATCTCCATCAAAGGGCATCCACAGCCGCGTGCTTTCTATTCTCACTATCTTTAGAATGACTTGTGGGTGATGCGCTAGTAGGTGGTCTTGAGAAACAACCAGAATAAGATGCGCATACGCAGAAAATGGAGAGCAGTGTTCTTATCGTATTGTAGTATTTTGGAATAAAAGCATTCAGGACTATAAACAGAGTTAATTGGCGATTTCGTCGACTCGTTAGACACATGGTTTTCATGGACGTCTACAACAGCAAACAGCCTACGTGAATGGGCGACTGATTGCTAGAGATCGTTCAAGAACAAGCCAAATGATTCATCGAAGTTGTTTGGGGATTGTTAAAGTTCGTAATCTAGTTCGCTGGAAGCACAAACTAGTTCTCCCATTCAATTCGTCGTGATACGGTTAGGCCACGAGAAAGTAAAATTGCCCAGAGCGACCAGAGGATTTCGACTGGGGTATGTCGCAGGTGCAGATAACTCTTTTAACAACGACGAATAGAGGGTAGACATCGAAACTATATCTCATGATCTGGAAAGTTTCGTTGTAATTTGTTTGTTATCAAGATAGAGTTTTCTAGTAACCTAGATCACTAATCTCGAATCCAAAGCTTAAGTCTGTTGCTCGTGCTCTATTCGAATACGGCAAGACTATAGCTGCAGAGAAGAAGTAACTGTATGAGGCCCATGATGAAAGGCAGCTACGAACACGTCGTTAGGTGCCTTCTGTTCCTGTTTTCATCGGTATACTCGCTCGGGATGCGACCTTGACGTAGAATGTAGTTGCGAGTACAAGACGATAGCTTGCTTCTCAAGACAGTCAGTCCGAAAATGATATTCTAGGGAACATTGGGGAAATTTCCTGGTCTTTGGATAAGCTAATGCTACAAATCTCGTGGCAGACAACTGACGTTAGTGCCTCTGAAGTCGCGGCATTGAGCTTACCTCAAACCTTTTTACAGAAGGTCGGAACTATCAATATAGTTTATCTTTTGTCTCACCATACCTAAGGGTCGAGATCCTCTCTCTTTAGAGTTTCTATACTGAGAAAACCTTATCCTCTGTGTCCTACGCAAATACTTAAAGGGGCCTTTCGCCCAGCTTCTCGAATACATCAGCATTCTCTTCTGGACACAATCAACTTGATATTTGTCTATATTCCTTACATTAAGAACCACTGTATCTTTAATTTTGCATCTATAATCATATTGAAACGCATCGAAGCCGTCACAAAGCAGTACAACAGAACTATATTTTTTTCCAAATCAAAGACTATTTGATCGTTCAACTGTCCACAATAGACCTACCTATTTCATCATGGCAGTCACAAAAATTTCCGGTACCGTCAAGCACAACAATAAGCGACGTCGACATGTCGATGATTCCACCGATGATCATGCTCCAAAAATACAGAAACTGGACAGCGATGAGGCCTTATCATCCAAGCCTACTTGCTCAAAAGCCAGCTCAGTGACACAAGATAGCTCGTCGACGAAAGAGAGCTCGTCAACACTAGATAGCGACCCATCGCTGTCAGATACACCCACGAGTCCCCCGGCAGAGGCTAGCTCCTGGGTAGAAATTACTGGTAAGGGGGTTCCTGTGATATACACGAGAGATCCTTTCCGCGGCTTTCCCCGTCGTCGACAATTAATGGATGATTTTTACGACAAAATAAAGGAGGAAAGCCCTGAAAAGTGGAAGGAGTATTGTCGGCGCCGTGAAAGAGCCATCCAGCAGCTTCGGAAACCGGAGCAAGACGATGACGATGAGTCTGCCACCATGTCAGAGGGTACTGCCACAGATTAAATGGAGATTTTTGTTCTCGTGGAGGAGAATAAAATCTATGACAAAGGCGGAATATACCAGGAACCAGAAACCATTGTCGATAATGAGTGCTATCTTTGATGACCTGAGTTCTATATCACGGGGGAAACTTGTATAGTTGTGTAGTATATGAGATATGTGGAACTGACTTATACTAATTCTTTGACCAAATTAAGCCTTGTACACACCTTGGCGTGCGGTATAGATATTCCAAAGCCCACTTATACTGACAGGATACTGGGGTAAGTGATAGCGAGAGCTCGATAGATATATGTAGCTATTGATCCCTAAACTTATCTAAAATCTAAAGCGATACCTGCACAGCCCATAAATATAAAAGATCATATATAACTACTCTTTCAAGAGCATTTGAATTATAATAATCATCTGAGGCTTCGAAGGGGCTATAAAGGTTCAGGTCTTTGTGTAGTTACCGCCCCTTTACATGCGGCGTTCTGTAAAGTGACTGAGTTGTTTTATACTCGAGTCTTAGCTGTATACGTATCTGTATATAAACTGGCCTGACCTACGACGGTATATCGAAACCCCTCGACAACAACGAGCGTACAAGTTGCATGTTAACTTATTCCCGGAGTAAGGGAACTCCTTAACTCAGGTTTTATCAAGAGCACTTGAAATCTCAGCAATTTTCGGGACTGCCTCAGCGACCCCTTCGCTCTCGGCCCACAGATAGCCAATGAAATGGGTCTACGGTAGTTATTAGGTAGCCACACGCACTTAAGACCGGGCCCTACATATCGTGAATTTAGCCATGAGAATGAAAGACTTAGGAGGAGCATTTAGCTTTCTGCTCGCCTGTATCAACCTAATCTCATATAGTACACCGAGACAGCTACACGAGAGCGAAACTGAGATCTGATTAGGCAAAGACTGTAATAAGGCTAGAAATCTAGGGTTTGGAAGGATATTCGATTTGCAATAACCGACGAAGGCGTCAAGGAGACCATACAAGTCTGGTCCTCTTTTTAAGCATTAGCAACGATCTATGTCCATATATGCGAAAGCCTCGCTTTTGCTCCTTGCTTTTGTTCGCTTGATCTTGCCCGTCTCGCTCTGTATTACCTGTTCGTGATCAGGTAAACACGAGTAGCTAAGTCTGCGATCTGCTGCCTGTATGATTATTTACATGATATTAGCGGCTCCGACACGTAGTCTTGGATATTCAATACAGTCCTAGTGCCTTGGGTCAGCCTGTGTGACAAAGACGAACGAGGCTATCAAGACACATTTGTAAATCTCTCACCAAGCCAAATCAGGGTCAAGTCGGCTAGCAATAGGGATAATGGGTCTTGTTCCCGAAAGCTTCAAGGCTTGGAAACAGTGGTAAGAGTAATCATGGATCTAAAATTCAGTTTTGGGTTGGTCAGCACGACGGTTGAGTCTACTCATGGTGGTAGACCTTATTGATCCGGCCTGCAGCCTTCGGGGTCGTATTTTATTGAAATCAAGCAACAATTCGAACAATAGACATATTGCATAATATGTCTCGGTGACTGTTTTCACTTGGCTTAACTGCTTATGCAAACACCACACCAAAGCCGAGACCCATATTTCGATACTCTTCTATGCAAATAATACGTATTGGGGGACTGCTTAACTTGATATCCATTAACCTTAAAACTTGGCAAGCAGTGATTATACATAGATAGATAATGCTGCGGAGAAACGGGAGAAGAAAAAACAAAGTTGAGTCAAATGTAGATCAATTTAAACTATACCTAGTAGGATTTAACGGCCCGTATCATTGACGTTGGGTATCACAAAAAGCTCCGACGATTTTCGGGCTGACGTCGAGCGACTCCACATGGAAGCGCAGCATCAGTATCCACACCCGCCGTTGTGGTCCGGGATAGCTGCGAACTTGACAAGAAGCGAGGTAGTATTCTGCCCTGGTTTTGCGGGGACGAATCACAGGTGAGAGTGATGTAATATGTAACGCTGCTGAGCTAATCTCCAAACGATCTCGATCAGGTAGTACATTATGGATGCAGATTTGTTTAGGCGATAGCCCGAATGCGGTCCACCATGGGTCTAAGTGCCTAACCTGAGTTATATGAGGCAGAGGACCAGCAAACCATCAGTGGAAAAAGGTAAGAAAATTGACGGTGTCCTATTCGGAGGTAATTAGACCGATGTGACTTCTCCAGCGGAATTTAAGAGAGGGGTCACATGCAGTTGCGATAAAAAGGAGGGATATAAGATTTCGAGCATTTGATCTACGACAATGCGCGAAAAATGAGGCTGTGGTCATTGGTCCACACACACTCTACGAATCACAATCGACAGCCAAGCCCGTGAGAAGATAGACTGGCGGGAATATAGATTGATAGATTAACGGTGTTGAGGAATCAAATACACACACGAAAGAGAAAAACCACTAGGATGGTTAGATCGAAGTTGGAATGGAATCACAGACAAGACAGATGTAGAATACCGATATCGTCGTTATCAAGTTCTGGACCCGTCCGAATTATCCACCAATGGCGATCAGCAGGGCCATTGCAGGGGGCTCGGCAATCTCTACAGTTCAAATGACTCTCTGGCCCACCGTAGTCGAGGTCCGGCCCTACAGTGTTCTAACCTAGGTAATCGCAGGCCGTTATGAACTCAATGACCCGCCATGTCTACGCGCCGCGAGACGCTAGCAGGATCCGTAGAGCGCATGGCGTCTGCCAGCATATGCGACTTACTTACTGATCTACCTACCTCTTTTAACACATGCTACCTACCTACATGTATTACCTGAACATTAGCCGGCTTGGAAGTGCAGCAATAACAGCAGCGCAACAGTCAGTACCTACCTATACGGTAGCTACCCTTCTAGGTAACCATCGACCCCCCCATCCCCGGCTCCATTCCCCATCCACATCCCACCTCCGCTGTGCGACGAGCACCAGCATAAGACAGTCTTGCATATGATGTCCTCCTCGGCTGCCCGCTTCGCATCCTTCTCCTCCTCCTCCTCTTCCTCCCTTTTCTCACCATTCCTCGTGATTTTTCGTCGCCCTTTTCACACTTCTACCCCGCGTTGTCTTATACCTGCTATATATAGTCCGTTTCCTCGACTCCAATTGCTTTCCCAGTCGCCCATAGCCTCTCCTTGTGATTTGAGACACAGCTATTTATACACCATTGTCCCGAAGACTCTTCCCCCCGTTGTCGCCTGCCATCATACATCTGTATCTCCTCCCTGTAGCTAGGATAAGGCCGCCTTGCTTCGCGAGCAGCCTCCCCGCCACAACGAGTCCTTTGTGAATACCTCGATACCTTCGGGACTTCTGAGCTACTACCAGAGAATGGGGGACTCTCGCGAAAGCAAGCGCCAACGTATTAACGGAGACCACGTTGCTGTCAACGGCTTCAAGTCAGATGATTGGTTCATTGGTAGTATAGACCAAGGAACTACGTCTTCTCGCTTTATCATTTTTGACCGCTGGGCCGATCCCGTGGCGAGCCACCAGATTGAATTTGAAAACCACTACCCTCATTCTGGGTAAGTCACACTTGATGTTCTTCGTCATGTGATGGGGAGGATCTGTCATTGACCCTATGATGCAGTTGGCATGATCATGACCCAGTCGACTTGATTTCTTCGGTCGAGACATGTATCGAGAAAGCGACGGAGCAATTCGTCGCTCAAGGCTACGATATTTCACAGATCAAGGCCATTGGTATCACCAACCAACGTGAAACAACCGTTTGCTGGGATAAGAACACAGGCGAGCCTCTGTGCGAAGCCGTCGTTTGGCCTGATACACGTACTAAGGACCTCGTTCGAGACCTCAAGACTTGGCCTTTCGCCGATAAGCTGCTAAATCTTTGCGGCCTCCCCCTGAGTACCTATCCCTCGAGTGTGAAGCTTATGTGGCTTGTTCGTAACCACACCGAGGTCAAAAAGGCCTATGAAGAACGTCGCCTAGCCTTTGGTACAGTCGATAGTTGGCTGATATACAAGCTCAATGGCGGCAAGGACAAAAACATTCATGTCACCGACACTACCAATGCTAGCAGAACTATGTTCATGAACTTGCGTACTTGTCAGTATGACGACGAGCTACTCAATTTCTTTGAAATTGATCGCTCGAAAGTCGATTTGCCCAAGATCGTTAATTCATCGCATTCCGAAGCCTTCGGCAGCCTAGCATACGGACCCCTGAAGGGTGTCAAGATCGCAGGCTGTCTAGGTGATCAGTCCAGCGCCTTGGTTGGCCATTGTGGATTCAAGCCCGGTCATGCGAAGAACACTTACGGTACCGGGTGTTTCTTGCTGTATAATGTCGGTTCCGAGCCTGTCATATCTAAATATGGCCTTTTGACTACTGTGGCGTATGATTTCGGCGATGGACAGAAAGCGTATGCACTGGAAGGTAGCATCGCTGTCGCAGGTTCTGGTGTAAAATTTTTGATGAACAACTTGGGTTTTGTACGCGATTCGTCCAAGGTTGGTGAATTAGCTGAGACTGTATCGGACAGCGGCGGAGTGGTATTTGTCACTGCTTTCAGTGGTCTTTTCGCACCGTACTGGATAGATGACGCTAAAGGAACATTATGTAAGTCGGATTCCCTAGTCCATGTCTGCGGTCTGCTGCAGTATAATGGCCGAGGATCTTAGGCTAATAAGCTACAGTCGGGATTACGCAGCACACGCAGAAGGGCCACATAGCCCGGGCGACGCTCGAGGCGACTTGCTTCCAAACTCGGGCAATCCTCGAGGCCATGGAGAAAGACTCGGGGCACAAGCTGGAGTGTCTCGCCGTTGACGGCGGCATGTCAAGTTCTGACATCACGATGCAAACGCAAGCCGATATCAGCACGATTCGTGTTGAGCGGCCAGAAATGCGTGAGACGACTGCGCTAGGTGCGGCGATCGCGGCTGGACTTGCCACTGAGGGCTGCTGGACTTTGCAGGAACTCTTCGACCTAACTCACAGCAAACCGGGCCGAAAGAACTTTGACCCGCTCGGTAACCCGAAGCATATTAAGTTAATGTACGAGCGATGGGAGCGGGCTGTGGAAATGAGTCGAGGCTGGGTTAAAAATGCGAAAGAGGAATATAAGGCAGCGAACTGGAAAGAGACACCGTCACCCTGATTCGTCCGTATCGCGATATGTCTAGACGTGGCTTCTCGCGAAGGTCTGGTTTTAATAGATGGGGATTCGGATGCAACACCTGGGAATAGCGGGATATTTTCCGCATCATGGCATTGCTTGGCGTACATGTGGTGGCGTTGAGCATTCTGACCGGGCATGAGCATGAAGCCACTTTGGAGAGACCTAGTCTGTCTCACGATCATAATTACCTCTGTAATATTATAATGCCGTTATGGGTTTTCTGTATATTTTAGAAGCGTCATCTATCACCGAATAGGATTACTATTCCAAATCGATATCAATTCAATTTTACACCTGTCTTATACTTAGAATTATGATATATCAGAATCTGTGATGCTAACCCCCTTATTCACTCAATCAATTTGATATGCCGAACTGAGACAAGCATTATGTCGATAGTGGGGTGCATATGCGTTCTCGCTGTAAGTGTCGAGTATCAGTCTATTGATGCGGCGCTGATATTACTATCCAACTTTGATACTTGTAGCTCTATTCTGAACGAATGGGGTGATGACTGGGCTGTCACCGGGGATTATTTCAGAAAGGAGGTAGAGCTTGTATTTCTTGTCTGGTTAGGATCAGGGGCCACCCAACTATAGTTGGCGAACTACTAGGATTGTATACTGACTTACTGATGTGCCTGATGCTTGTTGTGACGACGGAGGAACCAACAAGGGGCAGACGAGTCGACTGAATTCGATTCTTAAGCCGGGCGACAGATACCTCCATTTATTCAATGGCATTGAAGGCTTACAGATACATTAAAAAAAGACCCAGCCAGGCTCGGATCACAATAGCAAGATATGAGGGGTTTGAGAAGAATTGATATTGTCTGTATCCTGATCTTCTATAGCTAAAAGGCTGTTACCTGTTAATGCTACTATTTATGAAATATACGTAGTATCCCTATTCTTCTTCCCCTCTTTGCCATCTATTTCGGGCTTCCGTATTGTCGTAACTAATGGTCGGCTAATCGGACATCGCCTAAGTCGCCAGGGCGGTCATTGGAACATAAATGGTGGACAGAATCCATTCTGATCTCGTGAACGTGATGAGTCGTGACGTCTTGTTAGTAGTTATTCGTAATGAGCGGCTAGCTAGGTCTGTTGTCGAGCTGTTGGTCGGTGTGCGGAAACCTTATTCTCAAGGAGTGTATGAAAGGAGAATGAGGTATCAACGATGGAGCATGAATGAATGAAAGTTGAAGTTATATGTGGCATCTTTGAGCGGAGTCCAATCCCAGCGAGAAGTGTGTGTCCAAATCTAGAAGGCTGGGTCTGTCTCGTCGTTGCGCGAAGCAGTTCTAAACAAGTGTCTATCTAGCCTTGTCCGAGGAGTACCAAGTTGGCGACATTGAGAATGACAATGAGAAGCCACACGATGATCGCCAGGGTGGAGATATACCACGGGTTCGCCATCTTAACAACGTTCGGCTTTCCGGGACCGACCTCCTGGTCATCCGTGCCGCGCGCCACGAGGCTGTGGGTGGAGTTCATGTTCTCCTTACTGCTTCCTTCGACGCGGACCCTGGCGATGCCGGATTGTACGCTCATGTATTTATTGAAACAGGTGAACCAGATTAGCGGAGCAGAGACAAACGGCAAGACAATACTAAGCACGACCTGGGTGCCGTTGAGGGCGTCATTGAGGTGCTGACGGCCCGTGGCACCGGCAATGATGATGGCCGGTGTGATGGCGATGGAACGTGTGATGAGACGGCGAAGCCAGGGCTTCACGGTCCACCGCAGCGCGCCCTCGCACACCATTTGGCCCGAGATGGTGCAGACTATGCCGGCCGAGACGCCCGAGAACAGCAGGGCGAGGGCGAAGATGACGCCCGCGAACGGGCTGATGGACGCCGCCAGCAGGTCATGGATGCTGAAGATGTCGGCGTCGTGGGCGTCTTCGTTGCCGTACAGGCTCGCGCCCGCGACGATCAGGATCGCGCTGTTGACGAAGAGCGCAAATGTAAACAGCGTCACTCCCACCTCGGTGTAGGCGTACCGAAGAGAGTATTTGATGGCCGCGAGGCTGGGCACGTAGTAGGACTTCTCGCCCGTCTTGGGGTCTTCCCTGGTGTACCCGGGTGAGTCGGCGGGCATCAAGCCTTTCTTCTTGTCGTAGTCCCTCAGACGGCTTTGGACTACGCCGGAGCCGAGGTATAAGGAGTGTGGCATCACCTATTCGATGATTAATAAAAGGGGATAAAAAGTTATACTCACTCTTATGATCAAAGGAACAACTACTGTGTTAATTATAGAAGCTTTATGACTTACAGTGGCACCTAGAATTCCACAAGCTTGGTACAACCCCTCAGACTTGGTGATGACATCGTTTGGCAAGTAGCCGAGGAAGACCTCACCAGGGGTCGTATCCTTGATAAGCGAGAGTTGAATGCCGAAGCAGACGGCGACAGTCAAGACAAGAAGCATGACAAAAATCTCAAATAAGCGGAGGCCGTTCATAGAGCCTTGAGGCCGATAGAAAAAGAGGATAGCAAAAACATCCAAAATAGATAGCGCGCATCCGGCGACAATGGGGAGGGCGGGAATCAGCAGATTGAGCGCGATGGCTGTGCCGATGACCTGGTTCTGGTATTTAGCAACCCAGATGTTTTTTTGTTCACGATATTAGCGAAAATGCTCACCTCGGCAATGTCCGTGGCAATAATGGCCGCCTCAGCAAGGAAGTACAGGAAGTAGTTCAGCCATGGGGGCAGAAAGGCGCGGCACGCCTCGGCCAGGTTGAGGCCGGTGACGGTGCCAAGCTTAGCAGCGAGACACTGTAGCAATATGGCGAACAGGTTACTCAGCAGGGTGATGAAGAGCAGGCGGAAGCGGTACCAGGCGCCCGCGCTAATGCCCGTCGAGTAGTTTCCCGGGTCGATGTAGGCCACGGCTACGAGGAAACCAGGCCCAACAAACTTCCCGAGGGTGACGATGTGGTAAAGTAGCTTCCGCGGGAGGCTCGTCGGACCTCCGTGGTTGGGAGACAACCCGGTGGCGTCGTCTGTCGACGCCACCGGATTTTCGTTGACCTGGGCCGACTTCTCGGCTTTCCCAGGCGACTGGCCGTCCCCACTGGCCAGTTCTTTGCAGGAGTCGGTGTCGCCGTCCTCATCCTCCTTGAGGGAGGTGGGCTTGTCCCGCGCGATGGGCTGCCCGGAGTTCTGCATACTCCTGGAAGTGTGGCCTCTGCGCTCCCTGGCGTTGGCGATTCCGTTCATGTCCTGGTTTGTCACGAGATCGTTGGAGAAAGCGTTGGGACTCTGATTGAGCCCTTCGCCTTCATAGGGCTCGTCAGTCCTCGACGTCCGATTCATGGCTGGCCTGTGGATTTTCTCCTCCCTTAAATAGTGAGATTTTGCTATTGCAGCAAGAAAACCCCAAAGTCACGTCTTATTCGGATGTGATTGTAGATCAACACTTTACTTTCGTTCCGCGGAATGAATAGGTCAGGTTTTTTCGATCATGAAGAAGTTGCATCTGTCTTCATTTCTATCGGCAATGCAATGCAATGCAGGTGAAGTCCCAGCTTGAAGCGGTGTAAGCGGGCCGTTATAACCGAAGATGGCAAGCAGTATTGGGTAGGTCGATAGCCCGATCCTGACCCGAAAGCTGATGTACATCCGGGGCGAGGGTCTCCGAATCTTCGCCGACTTTCGGGTTGTTAAAAATACGGTGTGATGGGGTAGATCCTCGCCCCATTAACTGCCCCATATCAGATCATCAAGGTATCTACCCCTAGTTCCTTAACTTCTTTCGACTCTGTAAGCGCCGGCAGTGAGAGAGTTTGGAAATACCACTAATAAGTATGTAGTCTAGTTCTATCAGCCATATAAGCTGCAGGACTATTCCAACTAACTAAAGGTGTTGTTGATGTTTCAGAGGGAATGTAGTAAGTGACTTTACCGGGTAATCTCCGTGGGAGCCACAATACACGTATACACCGTCTGTTTTACCTGTTATAAGACGGATACGTAATACATGAGTAGATATCTGGGGTAAATTTACCGTCTTCTATACGTCTAGCCCGCGAACAGTTTTTATAGCAAGCAACAGCCTGCCTGCTATTTTGGATCTATTATTTAGATCGTGCAATTCTGATTAACAAATTGACTCTTAACGAACGGACATATAGTCAGGTGATGAGACAGGTCTGAATTGGGTGCTATTGTGCGATTCTGGCTACCGTCAAAGCAGACCGGCATTGACACAACCCAAGCAGATTTCTATTGGGTAGGTTTTCAACTTGGGTAGCCCACTTCACGATTGGTAAGATATCAACACGTGCTGCATTACCATATTGGGGAGTTAGAGTAACTGTCGTACTGACCATTGATACCCTAACTTCACATATTTAAGCCTTGCTAATCCCGGCCGCGCCTATATTCCCCCTCGTTATACGACAATGGCATATAGTCTGGCGGCGTGAATCCAGTTGGCTAGGCTAGTATCTTCGTGGAGCTCCGGGTGTCCCCGCAGGATTTCCGGATGACTGCATTATCTCGCCCTGCATATGTATGCAACGACTCGTTGCTTTGACGTGCCGGACATCGGTGTCGTGTTGTCCTTTTTGTCTATCTGTTTGAGACTGATATTCATTTTGCTATTTCGCTCTGTATGCAGAATTGGGGTGCATTATGCGACATGTGAGCAAGGGGTGAAAGATATCTATTGACATGTCCAAGCTTTTAGCCATTGCATATTAGAGCGTGATGAGTTGGAACAGGAGCAAGACTACAAGATTGGAGGTGACTCAAAGTTCTTTATATTGTCTATGAAAGTAACCGAATACATTATTACCGAGGCGTGAACTGTTCCTGCTCAGCACCTTTCTATGTCCTGTTTTATTTCGTATCCCCCAATCTACTCGATTAACACCGCGAAAGCCTCTCCTTGCATATATCCGTCTATCCTGCACAGACGCACCTCCAACAAGCCATATTTCTTACATTAAGCATTTGCAACTAGGATTGTGCGTCATGAACCAAACTCCAGCCTGCCTTATCCCACCTTCCTAGATTAGACGCATGAGTGCTGATTTATAGCCTGGCTAAACCCGACCAAGCGGAGAAATTTGATCATCAACACAGCTAACATCCTACTAGAGAAGTGCGGTAGTTCATTACTGCGACTTCTTGTCGTTTCCTTTGGCGGCAGCACGTTCGCGGTCTCTCTTGGCATATATACCAGCCGTGAAGGGGTTTTCGTAGCCAAGGGCGATCTGATAGACGACGAATACCCATCCGGTGAGCAGGAACCCAGCCGGCTTGCCATACAGGATGGCGGTGCCGAGAAAGCTGCAGGTTGAGCCGTAATACATGGGGGCGTGGGTGACGTTGAACGGGAAGCCCGTCACGATGTCGTCCATGAGGATGCCGAAGTAGTCGCCCAAGAAGGTGCCGGTGATGCCCAATCGCCACGTAGACGATACAACAAGGATGTTTCCGACGGCAATCAGGCCATATGCGAGATATTGTGCTTCTGTGGTCTCGAGGAGTGGGTACGATGGCTGGTGGCGTAGAGCGCGCTCGTACAGGCCATCACGGACAATTCCGAGACCGAAAATAGTCGCGGCAAGCGCGTAGCAGGCCGTTTGGGAACGGCCACCGAAGAGCTTAGTAAGGACCTTGTTGTGATACTCTATGTCGTGTTAGTACCGCATATTGGCTTTGTCTTTGGCGGGGTTCACGAAGAGGGGTCGTCGAACCTTGCCTCGCTATGATGCTGTGAAGAATGTTAGAATCCACTCAGTGCCCTGCTAGATGGGGAGAAAGGAATATGTAACAAGTAACGTACTTCCAGAAAAGGGGGTTGAAAGCGATGGCGAGGGCAGACACTTGATTGCAAATTCCTGTGTTAGTCTCCATGTGCTATAGGTAGCTCGGTGTGGTTGTGTCGTGGACATACAGAACAGGCTCTTCTGGCTTAGATCAACCAGCTGGCCAGCTGAGGGTTGGAAGGGCGCCATGACTGTGTCGGCCTTGTAGCAGATTCCCTATCGTCAACTTGGGTGAACGTCGAATTGCTTTGGACCTGGGGAAGTATAGCTAGACGAAAATCTTGTCTATACAAACAGCTAGATTGGTTAGATAACACATAGTACATCTAGACCCGGCGGCACAAGCTGTTTTCGGCTGAATACGGGGCAGAAGCAGGGGCAGAACCGGAGAGCCTCTACATGTAACGTCGGAGCCAACCTATCACATGCCTGTAGCTACCTAGGTACCTAGCTGGCTATCCATGTCGTCATTTCTTGCTGGTGGGGTTTTTACAGTACGTAGCAGCCACGATAAGCATAATAAACAGCTTATACGATGCCTAATATTCATGAGCCCTAAATTCATTAAGGAACGTTCAATCTAGCCCACACTCTCAAAGAGGTACCGCAAGTTGACCAGACAGGCCCAGCACAGCTATGCATGGCCATGCGCAGCAGCAATTCCGAGTGCTGGGATGTATCTTTCTAAGCAATTCGATTGATAGAACCGATGAGGTCCTGGGTATCCATATGTAAATCAAAGCTGTTAAAACACGTCTTACAATTCTTCTTAGCGACGGTTCCTGGTTTTCTTCGTTGTTTGTGGTTCGTCTTCCTCTTCGTCTTGCCCCTTCTTTAAATCTTCCTCGAGGCCCCATTCCTCCTTGTCGTACCAATCTTCCCCATCTGACATGTCCCTGTTCGGTCCCGCATGCGCTTCGTATTTGGACCACTGTAACACGGTCTTCCGCATCCTATTGGCCCGCAGGAGTCCTTCATATAACCGCTTAACTCCACGGCATACCTCCTCCTGCTTTTGTACAATAAGCTGAAGCAGGCGCCTCATATCCTCTGCCTCGCCTTCTGGAATGCCCAGATCCCGGTCAGGTAGAGCTGACCGTGGAGGCAGAAACATGGGGTGTATCGGAAGGTCATTGGTAGAATCTGATACAACGGACACGGGTCGACTTATCTCGTTAGCTGTCCTTCTTGCTACTTCATTGTTCAGGGCTGTGAATTTCGTATTAATCCGTTCAGGATCCCCAGGAGCCAATGAATCGTTCGTAGGTTGACCGTTGGCAGCCAGAGAATCTGAAGTATGTGTTCCTCCTTGCGCGACTGTCCGTCCACCCCGTTGCAGCTGGAAATCCGCCTCGCGCGTTGTCGAATTGGCCATTCCTTGATCCATGTTTTCACGTTGTGATGTTTGATTTATGTCGTGCTCTTCATTAGGACCTGTCGCAACTTTGCTCGGTGGGCCAACGTCTATCATCGCGACATCTGCTTTCTCGGTACTGTCTGAATTGGGTTGAACCTCATTGGAATTAAGCAATCGGCCGTCGCCATTTGTGGAAGGAGAGCCGTTGGGTTTTGTTTCGTTCTGTGCACGCTCGAGTGTATGTATGGTACCGTTTGACTTGATAGAGCCCTGTGGGCGGTCGGTGGGCTCATCATTAAAGAATTCGATATCGTTCGGTCCAACCATCAATTCACAGGGCGCCCAGTCATGATCTCCAATCAACTTTGTCTGGAGGTGTTTAATCTTCCACAGCGCCGCGTTCTCTTTATGCATGGTGTTACAGGCTTGCACAGTCAGCTCCGTGAGTGTTTTTGATGTATACGGTCTTGATAATGTTTGGTGCGTTGGAAGATCCGTGACTGCTGTTAAGGGAGCTAATATATCTGTGCAAAATTTTAGGTCAGCAGACTATATTCCCTTGATCCGTTGAGCGACACATACTCTCTAGTCGGATACTCGCATGGGGGTTAAACTCGGCGGCATCGGCTATGGCATCGAGGATGTTCTCTTCGTCATCATCGCTATCGACTTCGTAGCCTTCGTTGTCGATGAGAGGAGGGTTGCGACATATAATTGCCCGTTCGTAACCGGCGTGATTCACGATCTGGAGATTGCGCTCTGTTAGCATACTGGGTTTGAATAAGAGAAAATTTGCTTGCCTCTCTGTAAGCTTCGGGTCCCGAGGGTGGCGCTAGCTGGCCTTCATGTGCGAATCTAGCCTTCTTCTTAAGTTTGTTGCCACGATTCCCGTGATTATCGACTTCGGAATCGGAATCCGACTCTGGCGCAGGTATTGTCAGCCCTCAGCTTGCTAGATCCATGACAATCAGCATACCATATGCCCTCCGCTTCCGAGCCTTCTTCATCGCCATGATCGTCTCGGCGAAGACGACATGTTGGGAGGCCATAACCATGACCTGGTAGCCGTTTCGCAACGGCGGCTATCTGTAAAATATGTGCGCAAGGAGGATGAAGCGATGGGTGTCGCGAGGAGGGGTGTACGGGTAAAGAATCCAAGATAGTCTCTAGCGCCGAAGACGACAGCGGACACCAACGTGAAGATAAATAATTTGGCTCGTGCCTATTTGTGTTGTGGCAGGCAACGTCGAAGAGTGTCTAGGTAATGTCGATGAGGAGGGCGATGGTATACTGGCACAGACAAGTTGGCCATGCGATAGGTATTGCTAACTAGACGGTTCGCTTTATTGATCGGTAGTAGGGACTCAGTATTCTCGGGTTCGTAAAGGGGAGGAAAATCGAAGTCGCTGCTGAATGGTGACGCGGTCTGGGGATGTCAAAACAGGATGCGGAAAGAGAGATTCACTTAGGAAATACTAGTTAAGGCTGCCCGCAGCATTCAGAGAATCCCGTCAAGCGCTCGAGGATTGGACAGTTGCTAATCTGCTCCCCACATATTAACCAATTGCCCCTGGTGCCGATGGGGGTGCATCTAACCTGATCGGGCTGAGCTGCGTTTACAACGGCAGCACTGAGCTCACTAAGTCCACTAAAACCGCCTTCTACCTGGGTCACCTTCAACCCCATTACCCCAACCGCCAGCCTCACTACCAGGGTCGAGTAAATGCGCATCAGCTATCAGTAATGTTCAAGAAACTCGTTCTCGTGAGTACAGCCGCCTAACAATATAAGATACCTAGCATAGACTAAAAATTACACACCTATTTATAGGCGATGACCACATAGGCAGCCCAATTTAACAAGACCTTACACAGAGCCAGAGACCAGCACATGGCTCGAATTTACTTTCGTTAGCGGGCTGCGCTCTGATTCTTCGACTTGCACGTCGCCCATGTCTGCGATAGACCCTACCACGCCTTGAAGAGATGGACGGATATCCTCGAGGGAGTCTGGACTACAATATCCCTTACCTGATTGTCTCGGGACTTGGCACGAATCCAACCAAAATCCCCCCAACCGACCCTGAGTTGAGGGAACGGGGTATTCTTGTGCGCTCAGAGCTCCCTTCTATCGACACGCGAGAAGCCAGAGCAATCTTGCGCTTCATTCAAGAAGCCGACGCCTCTAGTCTTCCCTGGAAATCGCGAGACGGCGCCAAGCGACACAAGTTCAAAATCAGGGCTATTGGGAGGGTACGTGACCCCTTGTTGTAGAGAAGACTGTCTAGTTTGAAGTAGTCCCTAAATATGACCGCTAGGAGTTTCTGCTGCCGCCTCGTCATGCCCGGCTTCCCCAAGATCTAGATGTTCCGTCGTCTGCGCTCATCTTACATTCGCCCTTCTCTCCGCTTAGCCCCGGCTCGACGTTATACCCGGATGGCTTGATAGACAACCGGTGGCTCCAGAAGCACCAAGACCTATTACCTAGCGTTTGTCTTTGCTTTTACAACTTGACGTCTGACTCTACTCTCGCAAACCTGCACGACAGCCAACTTAAGACGGATATCAACGCCGTGAAGAATGCAATCAGCCAGTCAGGCTATAAGTGCCGCTTAGCTGTAGTTATCCTCAGCGACCAATCCCCGAGCACTGTATCCCAGTTTCAGGAGCGGCTCGAGAGTATAAGGAGAAGTACTGGGTTAGACCCCAAGGCATCGCTGTTTGTTCTACCCACCCGGCGAACAGAAGCAGAATTGGAGACAGCCATTGACAATGTTTTGACTGCAATATTTGACCAAGCTATTGAGTATTACCGTGATCTTGGCCGCCATACCCGCAAAAAGAAGGGGCGCGGAATCGCACCCCAACCCACGATACCTCCAACCAGTGGAACGTCTCATACCTTGAGCTTGCAGGGGTGGAATGTCCGCTACGACTTCAAGACCGCCGTGTTCGCTGAATTCCGTCAAGAATTTGATGTCGCCTTGCGATCTTATGAACAAGCCTACGACACTCTGCTTGGAACGGACGTCCTAGAGACTATACCAGCGTGGAGTCCAAGGTTTAACGATGCCCGTCTTCTGGCCGACATATTAGCTATAAGAGCCCTCAAATGCTTATTGCTAAATGGTCAGAGTACTGCTGCCGTGCGACGATGGCAAATGCATAATGATAGAATTTGTGACATCGTAGATAGGAAAGGCCGGGGTACGCAGAACTAGTAAGTAACCTCCAACATTCTCTACTTCTCATCCAATCAGTTCCGGTAACGAGCATGTTCGGTTATGACCTGGCCCTCTTTGATGAGTCTTGCATACCCCAGAAACTATTCTCGAAATTGCTTAGGAGACAAACTGCTAATTCTAAGTGTCGAAGCGGTTGGAAAGCATGGCAAGCGAGATGGTGTACAGTGATGGCGAACCTGGTTGAGAAAGTAGATTTTCCCGAATTGGACCCGGCGTCATTATCCATTTTCCGCTCACCGGAGAAGAATCTCTCTGCTGAGCGTCTGCAGCCGTGGGAACTACTTCATCATCCCGGATACTGGTACCGAGCCGCAGCGCAACACTTGTTAGACAGGCGGAAATTTGCATCTTTGATACCGGAAGAAGATCGGAAGCCGCCAGATAAATCCGTTCAGGCCGGAATCTCTAGAAAAGCTTATACTTACGATACATACATGTGTCCTGAGCCGCATGAAGAATACCCGCTCGAAGGACCCGGCATAAATCATGCTCAATTAATATTTGACCACTTAACACATGCGCGAACAGAATTTCAGAAACGCCACCAAAAGCGCATTTCAGTCGAGTTAGCTCTTGATTCGTGCAGGGAACTGGAGAAGATGGGGAAATGGCAGCAGCTTCTAGAGCTACTTGCTCCTCTATGGCGAGACATGTCATTCCGATCTGAAGGCTGGTGGGATATCACGGAAGCAGTTAGCTGGTCCCTGAGAAACGCGGCTTTTGAGTCTGGTCAGAGAAAGCTCATAATCGCTATTGACTGGGAACTGATGAACAGATGTTCGTAATCCACCTCATATCAGCGTAACGCGTCACTGGTAGCTAATCCTTTCTTAGGCTTTTCTAAGCGCCCAGGCTGGCATTATGACATTTCGAGGTCTTTGGATGGACTTAACACAACGCAGCCAGTAGTTGTGAACCTTGATGATGCACATTTAGCATCGTTTATCTACGCCGACTTTATTTTCAAACACGAAGAAGGGAAGGCTGGGCAAACATGTCCTGCGCAGCTCACCCTTGTATCAAAAGCATTCCATGATGCAGCTCCCATAACGCTCAAATCTCTAGACGTCTATGTTGAGGGCGGGCTGCGGGAGATACATCTAAAACATGAAAAAATCCACAATGAAAAACGAATCGATGCAACTTTAGTAATTACTAAAATCCCTTTGAAAGAGAGCGAAGTTACTGGAAACGACACTACCGTCGACGAACCCGATGCCGGTCTTGAAGAGCGCTCTCTAATTATCCTCGAGGGAGCGCAGGACTTGATCCTGTTACCAGGCCAGACACGAGTCTTTGAATTTGATGTCCCACTCAGAGAACCGGGTGATGCAAAAGCAACCTCAGTGCGGCTATCCTTGGACTCGGAGACTTTTTCATTAACGTATAATATGAAACCCGACCGAACAGCATCATTGAACCAATGGCACTCCAACTCCTCATCAAAGAGGATATTCATAAGACCAGACCCTCGGAGTATAAGGATCTTACCCAGACCTCCAAAGATGGAAATAAAAACGCTCCAAATGCTGGAACAATACTATACAAACGAAACTATACAACTTGAGCTGGACATACACAACGAAGAAGACAGCGACGCGATTACTAAGGTGGATGTCAATTTGCGTGGAAGTGGTGCCCCATCATATCAAGTTCAGGTTGTCGGTGAAAAGATACATTCGTCTCCTTCTGGAAGTGACGAAAAAAGCTTACATGGTATTCCTATGAATACTATCAAAGCGTCTCAGTCGAGCAAGGTTCTCGTCAACTTAGATCCCATTGTCGGACCTACCGTAGTTGACTTGAGTATCAAAGTCTCATATCATCTCATTTCAGATCCATCGACCCCTATTATACAAGAGTCATCATATCGCCTCAACATCGTCTCTCCCTTTGAGGCAAGTTACGACCTGCTGCCAAGAATTCATTCTGAGTGGCCCAGTCTCTTCGATACCGAAAATATACAAGACATGTCGGACAATGATATAATTAATACACGGCCTCGTGGATTGGCACAGAGATGGGCTCTCATCACGCGCTTTGCTGCTTTTACCCACGAAGAAGTGATAGTCTCGGATCTTGCGGTTGAAGTAGTTGCTACACAGGGCAATGTGAATTGTACCGCATCGAAGACTGAGGCGCTCACTACAAACGGTCAAACTCTTAGCCCAAAAACGATTGAAGAGGCACATTTCGACCTCATTTCTCAGAAGTTGAGCCTGGACGATCGGTCTCCAGCCACAGCAGACCTCGCCTTCGTTATCAAATGGAGACGAGTTAGTGCTCCCGATACAGTGGTCAATGTGACTACCTTGCCTCTACCAAGATTCTACGTAACGGTTTCCGAACCCCGAGTTCTCGCCACAGCTTCCTATTCCTCTTCTCCTCCACCTTCTCCCTCATCTGCTTCCTCATCGTCTCAGCTCCTTTTTCTGGATATTACCATCGAGAATCCTTCCTCTCATTTCCTGACGTTCGGTCTCACCATGGAGCCAAGCGATGAGTTTGCGTTTTCGGGTGCTAAGACCACCACGATAAACGTGCTACCTATCGCAAGGCGATCCATCACATACCGTCTCTTACCACTCGTAAGAGGCACATGGATCCGACCTACGCTCGTGGTTCGGGACAAGTATTTTCAGAAAGTCCTGAAAATAATCCCCACCGAGGGACTCAAAAGCGATAAAGATGGAGTTTTGCTATGGGTACCACCGGAAGACGAAGGCGATGAGGGAAGCGATGAGGATGTAGTTACGGACACATAGGAGTCGGTTGGCTTCCCAGAGACTTCGTACCGGTCGGATTTGGGTTTTGCATACAAGTAGACACGGAGGCTTAAGTTTTACTATCAGGAATGATTGATGCGTTGTATGAGAAAGACATTTGTTATGGAAGTGTATAACAATGGATAGTTGTGTCGTAAGAAATAGATCTACAGGCGGTTGATCCAAGAATACGTCGACAAGTATTAATCAAATTAGGGCCAACCTGGACGCAAAAGTGAAATCTCAACTATTGAAGCTGGTTTTTTATCGGGATGCGAGTTCTTCAAGTTCGAAAATGCAACCTGTCATTGGATCCTTCAGATAGGTTTATTAAACATTGTACCCCTGCTTATTAATACAGCCAGTCACAATTCAGCTCATTAGTCTGACCCAACAAATTTCTATAGAGAGCTACATTTAAAAACTTATTAGAGTGCCGCAATATGGGGAAGCACTCGTATATTTGATGGAATTAGGGAACTGGGCATTCCGTAAACCGCGGGTTGCGTTCTGCCGAGCGGTGCACAGCCAGCGGCGAGATTTCCTCGCATTCGGACTCTGATATGGCCCGTTTGCCCTCGCCCGGCTCGGAGTTAAGAGGCCGCTAGAACGCTCCATGCCAGCCATCGTCATGATCTATCAAGCCATTTGACCCGAACTAGTAATAGTCAAGAGTCTATTCCTAGACATAATCCACTCTAGCTGATGTGATTTTTGCGAAGAAGGGTTTAGACATGACCATTTGACTTTTCCATGTAGATACCTAGAGCAGCTATATACGAATTATATATCAGACAACAAAAGCATCTTTCTTAAATAGAATCCCACTTCCCTCTCTTTCACCCTTCTCTCCTTTAATTGATTACTTAATAGTAGCGGCTAGTGTCCGATGCACTCCCTAAGACGACTTTTTCAGCCAAGGTTTCGCTTTCGTCCTCCGCCCTCAGTTGCCCGATATAATAAACTCGCTACAGCAGGGACAAAGACATCTGCAATAGCCATGGCGGCGTACATGTGCACCGTCGCACAGCCCGTCTCTACTGGGACAGAGAAACACTCCAAGGATCATCACGTTAAAAACAGCCGAGGAGAAACCATCAAATTCCAGAATCCCCATCCATCACATGTATGGCCAGCCCTATCGGTCTTTGCACCAAGAATTATGTAAGCGGTCACCCCTAACCCATCGACGAGGTAGATTATATAAAAGAATAGGGTTTTCTAATGGAATATACTGTATAGAAAGGCTATGTTCAGTTCAGAGACGCCGAAGCCAAAGTTAGAAGACAAGCTCGTGCCCGTAGTGAAGCCCCAGTTTCTATCCACGCGCACTGCGTCTTCCGAGCTTCGAGCCACGTGGCTTGGCCACGCGTGCTATTATGTTGAGTATCCGTCCGGGCTGCGCGTGCTGTTCGACCCGGTCTTCGAGGACTGCTGCTCGCCGGTGAACCTTGCGCGCTTCAAGAGATACACGGAGCGGCCGTGCGATATCGCGGATATTCCGTATGTGGACGCCGTCGTCATCAGCCACTCTCACTATGACCATCTCTCCTATCCCTCGGTGCAGGAGATCAAGAAGCACCATCCCAACGCGCACTTCTTTGTCGGGCTGGGGCTGGAGAAGTGGTTCAAGTCCAGCGGTATCGACAAGGTGACGGAGATGGACTGGTGGGACGAGGCAGAGGTGACCTTTACACCCGAGCCTACTAAAGAAACAGATACGAAATCCGAGCCTATCAAAGCCATAATATCTTGTCTCCCCAGCCAGCACTCATCGGGCAGGTCTGGCTTCGACAAGGACTGCACGCTCTGGGCATCGTGGGGAATCAAATCATCCGAAAAGACGGTTTGGTTTGGAGGTGACACAGGATATCGGACGGTGCCCAGGGTCGCTGAGGGGATCGACGACTGGGGCCCGGAGTTCCAGCACTTGCCCGTGTGCCCGCAATTCCGCCAGATCGGCGAACATCTCGGCTCCGTTGACCTCGGACTCATCCCCATCGGCGCCTACGCGCCACGGCATATATTCTCTCAGTAAGTGGTTTCCTCTGCCGTCTTCTTCCTGCTTCATTCATCTGAAGATGGCGAGAAATCTTTGAATAATAAATGCAGAACACACTCAAATACCAATTACTGACCCCGAATGTTGCGCAGTATGCACGCAAATCCATATGATTCTGTAGAAATATTCCGCGACACCAATTGCAAGAGAGCGATGGCCATACATTGGGGCACATGGGTCCTCACGCCAGAGGATCCCTTAGAGCCTCCAAAGTTGCTCAAAGAGGCGCTTAAAAGGAAAGGTCTACCAGAGACTGGCCTGTTCGATGTCTGCGATATAGGCGAAAGTCGAGAGTTTTAGTCAGCTTTCGCACTGTGTAGATTATTAGGTATATTGTATGATTGGCTGGTTATTGTGTATTATAGCATTGGATGACGCTTGGGTCAAGGAGTTTAAGCATTCAAATAGCGTAGAATCTGGCCCTGGGTACTTTACAATGCACAATGAGTTTAACTATGACACGAGCCCAGATATGTGAAGCTGACTTGTCAGCTGCTGCAGCTGTCAATTCCATGGTGCCAGGTGTGGTCCTCACCCCTCCATTCTAAGGGTTATGGTGACTCGTCCATCGCTTCAGCTCACTCATCTAGCAATCTTCCATTCATTCCCTTTTTGCTGTAATACTTTGTTGCTTTTCCGTATTGCCCCCTTTTCTCTGTGCAGCAATCAGAAATTGTTGCTACTTATATACCTTGAGCTTCCCGAGGAATTATAGTCATGCGTCGACATTTGCATTCTTCAACAAATCCTCGCTTTGCTCTCCCACCACCAGTCTTGGTCCTTTGGTTTATTAGCACTCAATCTTGAGCTCAACGTGTCGCTTGGCTATTGAAACAACATGGAAAACCCTACTAGAATACTGATCGTAAGTATAACTTGTTATACTTAAGTCGACATGATTTACCACCAGCCGTATAGAGTAAATAAATGCTGACCAGATCAGGATGAGCTTTGCTCCCTCTTGGACGAAGCAACAATTTTGTCCATATCTAGTGACTATAATTTACAGAAACCGGAAGAATTTGCCGCCGCTCGTGAGGTTCTTCTAGCCATTTCAGAGAATGTCGAGGCAGAAGAGGCGACTGGCTTCAATCCCAGCGGGTTTGGTGGTCATGACATGGTAGGTATATCGAACTCTCATGACGGCGCTGGTTCTGAGGCTATCAGTACGAGAGAAGGCGATCTTAAGAGCAACGATGGGTTGACGAGCACATCTGAGACCTCGCGTTCGCGGAGTGTCTGGTCTGGCTCGTCTTCTATGGCATCTGCAAAAGAGATCCCAGGTATTCTTCATGTCAGCGTCTTGGATGGTCTTACCAATGAGGAAAAAGAGCGCCGACTCGCTTCTATGTTCGTTTCCTGTGAGTCGACTTCGGTATCATCTTATTTTAGCGATTTTTAGAATGTCGAGGCTCCTTCCAGGCCAAACCCGTGTTCTATAATTTTGGAGCAGTCCTGCATTAGCCTTGAGTTACGCTCGACACAGTGATAACTGACACCGAGCGTTATAGTGAAACCTATCGACATCAAGTTGACTTTACAAAAGACTAAGGGAGATGCGGATCTCGCTATGGACGAGCTGCTCAACCTACAATGGCTTGAACAAACCGGCCAGAGACCAAAAGGTGTCGACGGGTTTTATGTTTCAGATGATGATGATGTGCTTAAAGTAAAAAAGAAAGGACGGCGGAAGATGAAGAAAGCTTCAAAAGCAACGACCTCGAGAAGCACAGACACGGCTACTCCCTCGGAAGAGTCTAGTCGGGACGAGGCTACGGATACTGGTAAGTATTCAGTCCCTGTCGACTAGGGAACAGCTGATCCGAGTAACTGAATGATTTTTGTGGGCTGATATGAAGCATAGAGAACATTGATTTCATCTCAGATCGTTTCGCGCTACCAATCTCTGAAGCAACGACTATATATCAACGTAACAAGTTTTCACTGGGAACTGCTATACTCGCCATTTTGGATAACTATATATCCTTTCGTCTGGAGTCTGAGACCAGTTACAATCAACAACGCCAGATAGAGGAGGAAAGGAAGAGGATACCGTGGATCCCTAACGATTACTTCATTCCAATTTTCAACACAACTACAAACGTTCAGGCTGCAATCGATATCATCAACGTACTGGCAAATCACTTTGAGAAGCCAGCCTACTTGAAACACGATGTATCTTATAGCGTCGTAGCCACCGACGTCGAAGTAGTTTCCGAAGAACCGGGTTCAACCGGTCTCAAATCATCACGGACCGTCCAGCGGCTCCGCGCGGTACCAACCACTCTGCAAGAAGCCAGCGCCGCAAAGGCGAAGATATCCGCATCTGCAAAGCACTCATACGCATCGGCGTCGTCAGCCTTCAAGAAAGGCAGATCCGACCCACTGATGCGGCAAGCCGGGGCCTTCTACGCAGAGCGCGCGCGGTCCGAGGCCGCAAGCCGCCGGGAGGCCATTAGCGTGGAGGCCGAGTTCCTCGTTGACCAGCAGAGCACGCGGGACACGATCGACCTCCACGGCGTGCCGGTACAGGACGGCGTCGCCATCGCCCTCGACCGCGTCTGGCGCTGGTGGAACGCGCTACCTGACGAGGATAGAGTGCGCAAGGTCGTGCGCCGTGACGGACTCAAGATCGTCACCGGCCTCGGTAGACATAACCCGGACGGAAAGTCCCGGCTGCGCATTAATGTCTGCAAGGCCCTTGTCGCGGATGGCTGGCGTGTGGAGGTTTTGACGGGTGCTTATCTCGTCATTGGACGGATCCGATGACATTTTCTTTGCTAATACGTCATATTTTGCTCTCCGTCTCATATACTTGCTTGGACTTCTAGACTTCTAGGCGTCCCAGATGGGATGGATAGAACCATGCTCTTGGCTAGATTTTCGTTGTTTTTACGATGCGACACGACGTGGGACATATCGTGGGGAGGACGTAAAAACCAGGGCGCTTTTCAGGGGTTCCTTCTTGACTCTTCTTGGGTATAGACAGGAGGCATTGTTTAGATGCTATGCTATGTTATAGTGTTGCATAGTTGCCTCGCTCGTTTCCCATCGGCAGGTATTTCATATGCGGTACGGTACATATTGGTGTGTTTGTTCATTCATTCGGGCCCGGATAGAATATCCAGGTGGTCTAAACAGTAAGTACATAGTTGCTAGAACAAAGTCTGCATGAGTCGAATTCTTGCTCCCAGATCTTGAACCATAGAGAGTAACTACCTCAACTATCAATTTAGCTAGCTACATATCTCCATATGTAACCTAATCTAAATGCGAACTAACTACCTAATCCAATACAAGTAAATCAATAACCAATCCTCCAGCATACCCAATCCTTCCTTCACCCATTCCCCTTCACTATCTAGTTCTCCCAGACCGCCTGTGATGGTTGGTAGCACATGATGCAGTGGCGCTGTCCATCGGGTGCAGGGTCCAATCTCCAGACGATCTTCTCCCGACAAGTGCGTAGTTCAGCACCGCGGGCGAAAAAGGGTGACGTGACGCAGAACATATGCGCATAGGGACACCCAATGCCGTAGCTAATCAGAACTGAATACTATATCTATTTAGGCCAAGTTACAAGTCACATACTGATGCCCTTTTACGAGATGGGGCATATTCACTCAGCGTGGCAATTGGTTACGTATCTTATGTTGTACAAGACTTGCAAGATCAGTTTTCGGAAGGGATAGAATGAGTAGGTATTGTGCTCGCGTAAAGCGTTGGCAACAACATCGAAGGTCCGTGCAACCCCGCATGTGTTTTTTTCATTAACCATCTACTCGTAAACTGTATGTATCCTATCACCAGATAGGTAAACCAGGCTTGGCAATGAAATCCCGTGTATGTACTCCGTGCTCTGTAATCAGCGACCAGATTAAGCCTACGCTTTGTAGGTAGGAATTAGGCGATGGGAGTATTTAGCGCCAAATAAACACTATCTAGAATTGCTGAAAAATCAAACGCCTTTGTCGTTTTCTACTGCAAGTCGCACTGTAGAAAGCTTGGGCGTTGGCAATGGTGACATTGATGGAATGGAGCACGCCAGGCGGATTCGGGATGTCGAGTGGAGTCCCTCACTGCAGCATGCAGCTTATGTGAATTGGAGGTTGGGATTGGGGGAGTGTCGCCCCCTCACTCCGGTCACGTCGCCGGTGACCGCCGATATTCCGGGTCGGTAACGTAGAGATATCCCGTGCCTCCGCTTCGCTCTAGTCATGGGTATAAGAACTGATCCATGGTGGTTGTTGATAATACAATATCGTAAAAAAAATGCGGGCTACATGGCATCGGAAAATGAAATCAGTGGACAAAGCAGTTTATCCATCACTTAGAAGATATAGGCTGTTTGTCCTTGGGCTTTGCATCCTCGTCCATGTAAAGCCGGTTCTCCTCTATGTATTGGATGACGGGCGAAGGAATCAAGTACGTAATGCTCAGGTCACGCTTAAGAAGCAGCCTGATCTTCGTACTACTCACTATAGGATCATAGTTAGCAAGCGGGATGTCGTCTATAGTAGAAGCCGAGTTATACATACCGTCATTTTGGATCATTTGTTGTATGACATAGATGTTCTCCTCCCACGGCTTGAGATTAGCAAGCGCATCTTCCATATCTGTCCCGCTTCGCTCGACTATCATGGCACCGAAGCTGCCCAAAATGTGATCGAGGTCCTTCTCGGCCCAGACGCCGGGAGTAGACATGGTACTAATAAGATCGGCTCCAGCCAGCAGCATGATCTTGACGGGTCTCCGGCTCTGGCCGTCAGCACTCAGAACGCCGCCTCGCACGCCGTTGATTTCATGCTCGAAGTGATCTAGCACGGCCGCCGTGGGGCTGTACTCGGGTTGTATAGCCTCCCACGGGTCGACCATGAGCCAGTTCGAAGTTTCTTCAGCGGCTAAATCGCACATGCGTACCCTATCGCGACACAACTCATTAGCATTTGGGCTAGCAAGGACCAGACAACATTGCAGAGCAGAAGACGTATTTTACCTGTGATTTGAGGGCGCCAAGCCGGCTTTTTTGTAGGCATCGGACACGGGACTGAGGTAGCCACCCACAACTTCGAAATTGGTGTTCATCCGAGCGTAGTCGTTAGCCATCTCGAACATGCGCAGGTGGAGAAAAGTGATGGGCGAGAAACTGCCGCAAGCAACGAGGACTAGCGGGATACGGTCGGGCTCCTGTTGCTGGCGCAGCCGGTGAGATGGGAATCGGTAATTGGCGAGCGTCATGCTGGATGCAGCGTTCGGTGGCGCCGGAGGGACGTCGGTTGGCGCGGGGGACGTCATCGTCACTTGTGCACAGAGCGGGCGGGCGATGGTGGAAGCGCAGTGGGGTGGGACGTCAGGCGAAGGGTAGTCTAGAGATAGGTAGTTGGTTGTATGAGAGCCGGTGGACTGAGATGCAGTATGCTTAATTTGAAGGCCCAACTATTGTGCCTGACATGGAGTTAAATATAAGGTATTGGGAGTGGAATGGGGCGAACTCAAAGGAAGATGTCAAAGAAAGGGTTCTGAGTAAAGCAGGCAGAAGGGTGGTAACTACAGCATGGCTCAGGATGGATCTTGCGCAGGTGACCCGCTCGAGGGAGTCCTTGCGGTACTTGAATAGCAGCCTCTGTGGGGGTACTTTAACGGTTTTAACGGCTCCAATTCAAGGCATTCGATAGCGCCTGTTATGTACGCTGGGGGTCTCGGCCGTCGTCGGCATCCCACACTCCACACTGTCTACTTATTAAGGTAAGTAAGTAAGGTAGGTAAGTACCTAGGTAGGTACATATGTGGGTAGAACCCCACTGTCCGTAGGCTGCAACTGTGAGCTTACAGCTCGTGGCTGTACTGTAGGTAGTATCGATTGGGGTGAGTATGTAGGTATGTATCTACGTGAATGTGAGTTCAGACTGAATGCAGCTGTAGATCGATATCCAGGTATTTGCCTCACAGGGGAAGTGAAGTTAAACTTCAAGTTCCTACTTAGAGATTGACGTAACTTTGCCTAACTGACGGTGAGACAAATCTCGGAATTCCCGGATAGGTTAACCTGAGTAGATACGGAACGTCTACTTATGAGGGGTCATATTTGCATTGGTGGTACTTGATGATTCTGACTGAGGCTTAGGAGACCCATGTTACTATTCACCCTCGTGCTACCCCTTTCAAGGACGGGTGAGATGGATTATTACAGCAAGTGACCACTTGGTATGAAAAGACTGTCGGTATGGGCGTTTAGATTTGGCTATTTCTGTTCGTCTGTACGTTAGTAGTAACAATGAATGAAAAGAGCGTATAGATCAAGAATGAAGACAATATCAGCTTGGTTTTATGATAAACACTGAGGCCTGGACCATGCACAGCAATTTTGCGATTTAGAGACCAAGATATATGTGTATTGACGCTGTGGTTTCTATGCAAATAACCAATTTACTCCAATCCTTGCTGAACTCTAATCTCGTGTATCCAGAGTAATAGTGTGATACTACCAAAATTCCAATCTTAGTGCGACGTGTACTACAATTCCAATCACATCAATAATACAGGTTTAGTCCTCGTACTCGTCCTCAGAGTCACTTGCATCATCCGGCACCAGCCCCCTACGCCGGCGACTGGCAAGGTCGTCTGCCAGGCTTCCCTCGCTCTCAGGATCAGCATATCCTTCGCCGCCAACCAAAGACAATGCTACAGGAAGGAAAATGAGTGCGTGCGTAGCGGCGAAGACGACGAGCGCCAACCAAACGCGGAAGTAGTAGATCTCAAAGATCTTAGAGCGGGTGAAAGCCAACACGCAGACGCCCAGGAGCTTGGTGATCGTGATACCACTAAAGACAGAACCGCCGACATTAACGAGAGCCGTCCAGGCACGAGCATCACGCCCTTTAAATCGGTTCTTGGCTCGGTCCATAACCGAGCCAGCAGGAAACATGAAGGCACGGGCAATGTGTGCGCAGAACTCGACAGCAATGCCAATGCAGATGATCAAGTTGACCAGAGACACGGCGTTAAGCGATACATCGAATACAGCCATGGCGCCAATGATGTCCACAACTGTCATAACAACTGTCAAGGTCACAACAAGCGCTGTCACGACGGATCCTAGGAGAACGCTAGAGACGGCAAAGATGATACCCACGGCCGAGCCAAGCAACGCGCCGGTCAGATCAACAATGCTAGCGTATTGGTCGAAGAAGATGTAGAAGACGCTGTACGGGAAAACTTCAACGCCAGTACTTGCGCTAACTTCATTGGCAATGCGGCGCGCCGCGGCATAGGCATTGATGAAGTCATCTTGACTGCGAAGTGGCCTGTGCGCAGTCCGGAAATGACTAGCAGGTATGCCAATGTTTGTTGAGTCGACGACTACTGCTTGACCATAAGCAGCCCGGCCGCCCAAGGGACATTCGTCCGTAGTTGGTGCTGACAAGAACTTCTCTAGGTAGTGCACGAACTCGTCACCCTCCGGCATACCGTCAAGCGTTATGTTCCAAGAGGGGTTCCGCCCGGCAAAGCAGACCTTGCCATGTTCTTTACAGCAGGCTTCATTTTCAGGGTTTAGCCACAGGAAAAAGTCATCGATCCAGCTCGCAGTCGGGGAAGAGATGTAAGACACATCTGGACGCTTACGTTCCTGCTCAAGAACTGTTGCGAGAGAGAACTGCTCGCACGTGCTGAAGCGCGAACAAATGTCTTGTTGATGTGAACGCTCTGTCGCGTTCAGACCTTTCGTCACGAAGTAAACAGGAGGACCAGCGTCAAGGTACTTGTACATGTCGTTGAAATAGTCGATGAGATACGAGTCATCTGGAAGGGCCACGCGCTGATCCAACCCAAGTTTAACATAGGGAATTAATGCCACGCCAGCGGCAAGTAGACCAAAGAAAATAGTGACAACAACGACCTTTACTTTCTTTCCGAGGAGAGCGGGCGCGTAATGCTTGCGAATGAACTGCTGGAGCAGGCTCTCCTCCGGCACATCATACGGGCGAGGACCACTGTTCCCATTGCTGCTGAGGTGTACACGGGCAGCCTTTACTTGGATGCAAGGGACGCAATCAGCTCGATGGTCCTCAATTCGCATCTGGTTGTACGAGAGAATAGAAATGAAGAGTGTCATCTGTAGCAGGGCATTAATGAAGACGGCGCCTGCAGCATATATGGCGAAGTTTCGAACAGCCGGCATTCCAACAAAGGCGCCAAGAGCAAAGGAGACGGTCTCGGTGATAGCAGAGAAAAGAATCGATGGTCCCATTCTCCCAAGGGCTCTTGCAATCCTTTCCTCGACCATAGCATCCGGGTGGCTTTGATTTACACGGTCAAATTCGTGAACAATCAAGAAAATATTATCCACACCAACAGCTAAGACAATGAAGGGAATGACTTCCGCGATGATCAATGTGGCCTTGATGCCAGCCCATGAGAACAGACCGATTGAAGATGTAATTGACATCAGAACGATCAGGATACCAACGAGGCCAAGGGTGAATTTGCTCTGTACAAAGGCAACAGAAGGGTTCCTCATCAATTCGCGAATAGTCATGCCACTCGAGCCTAGCGCAATTGACGCGTAGAAGAACATGACCAGATAGCTAATAACGACAATATTAGCATCAGTGTTGGTGGATTTGTTTAACTCCTGTTCCAGACTGATTTCTGTCGAAAAGGAGAGCCTGAGGCCACGAGCGGCCGCTTCGTCTTGGGCAAGCAAAAGTCGATCCTTCAGTGCCCTTTCCCAGTCCTGTGCATGAGCAAGCTCTGGGCTCCCTTCGGGGAAATTATTCACGACCCAGGTAACTGTGATCGCAGGGGTATCCGTAATATCGTCGAGACCCTCAAAGCCGCCCAAGATCATACCTGGTTCAATTGGCTGATCAAAATCAGGTCGGCACAAAACAGGGGAATCAGCACATTGCCGGAAAAAGGATTTCCAGTTCTCAGTGCCATCGAACCAAACTGTAGGAGACTGGACTACGCAAGCAGGGCCGGTAGGCTTAAAGCATACATCCTGGAAAGAAGTATCGAAAGCACTGCCTTTAAGCTGTCTCACCTCCTTCTCAATATCTGCCCACCAAGTGAGTGTATCATAACTCAAAACCGGGCGGACTCCCGAGGTTGTCGTGTCATTGACCAGAAATATCTTCTCTGCACGGTAGAAGGCGCCGAAGTTGTCGTCGAAAAAAGCCTTCTCCTGGGCAGCTGCGGAATCTGGACTTACCCACAATCGCACTGGTTCTCTTTCGACGTCGAATTTGATCCAACCAATGCTCAGTGCAATAACCACGACCAGACTAGATAAGATGGTAATGGCCGGGAATCTCGCACTAAAGTGGCCTAGTTTGCTAAAAGCAGTGTCACACCATGTATTGAGTGGGTAATGCTTCTGGGGACGGGGATAAATGACGCCTCCAGGACGAAGGAGGTCACCGTCATCCTCGTCATCACTCTGTTCCGCTCCTGCCAATAGGTGGAGCCGTTCGCTACGGCGCCTGGCGTGCCTTCGCCAGGCGATATGTCCAACCACGGCGACGATGAGTGAAAACAAAAGGACTCCGTACGTGAAAATTGAGGCAAAGGTCAAGCAGGGAAGTATGCCCACACGGCAGGAATTGGCCGCTTCGACCGCGGGAAGCTCAGGACATACGGCTGGGCAATCGACGCATGCACATCGAAAGTTAGGATCTTCATCGTTACACTTTTTGGGCTTCATCTCCTGCGGCTCCATACTTGGTTCAGAGTAGTCTGGGGGGAAGTTGATCTGGAAAGGCGAACCAAGAGCTTGCTCCTTGCCAAGAAATTTAAGGAGTCCTGTGTAGTTTGTAGCGCCGCCACCAATGAAGTTCATGGCCCTGTTATTGGTTGGTCCGAATTTAACCTCTTTGCAACTATCATAGAAACCCTCGCCATATTCTTTCGTGATGAGTTGATCAATTTCAGCCACGGCGGTTCCACCACTGAGCTTTTGGGTCCGGGTAACGTTGATGAACAGCGACTGATCAGGTGAGCAGGTAAAAGTGCAGAAGAGGTTATAGAAGTTGTCTTTGCAAGCCGGGCAGCTGCCGATGATTTGATTGGGCGTAGAGAGCGAGTCCTTCAGCGCGTTGAGCTGTTGGTTTCGGTTAGCACGATCTACGGGGGCGGGAGGTCGTAGAAAGAAGGGATAGAGAGGTAGCATACCTGTTCAGCGTTGCAGCACACTTTGCTGTCTTTCCACTTCGGACCGCATAGCTCTTCGATTTCCTTTGCAAAGTCATCGTCAGGGGTGTCAGCAAGGCCGTTATCGACACAAGGCAACTGTTTTCCAAAGAAGCCTTTCTTTCCGCAGTGGCCACGCAGAGCACAGCGGCCGGCCTCGTGTTTGGGTGTGAAGAGATCGTCGGCGGCAGAGCGAGTGGCCAGCAGTGCAACGGCTGCGCCGACGAGGTAGGATATTCGCGCCATGGTCGCGCCCTAATACTGCTGAGAAGGCGACAGGAGCGGCAGCATGGGCGAGCGCTCGACGATCGAAATGTCGATCTATTGACCTAGGCGAAGGAAGCGAGTTGTTAACGGATGATGGGAATGGCCGTTGGTGGATAAGTTGACGGATAGTTGAGCAAGCACGACACGTTGGGTGAGCTTGAGCCAAATCGGGGGTTTGTGGCTGGCACCGTCGCAGCCGGCGCCTGGATCTCCTGCGTCATCATCTGAGACCAAGTGGGACACTTCCAGCCGGACCTGCCAAGCTTTGTTTTGACCGCATCAGGCCCGCAATGGACTGGGGCTTAGGGGCTTGGCGGGTTTGGTTTAAGTGCGTTGTACCTTCCAGAATTAGGAATTTGAGGGACGACACGTGCATCCGAGTCACATCAAGGTTCTATCAGATAAATCGAGTTTTTTTGTTTTAGCCTCCAGAGTTCTCAAATTCGCGAGCAAGAACAGTATCATGAAGATAACGAGTGGAATTTCTAAGAGTCATACTTCAATACCTGCGAGAACAATTCCTGTGAAGCAAAAGCTACCTACACCAACATGACAGAGGTAGCGACATGATATTCAAACACAATTAACATGAAAAGAGTAACACCCGAATGTATTCATCAGCCCAGAGTACCTATACTCATTGATGCTCTCATTACTAAACTACTCAATCACCAAACGCCTCTTATGCAGTTGAAATAAGCTCGAATTTAATACTCAAAGCTTTCAAAGACAACCTCCTCGCCTTCCATCCACTGCAAAAGAGCCTTCATCATAACCGGACCCGTGCAGCAAAAGAACTTCCTCTTCCCCTTCTCTCCCGTCGCCAGGACATCATCCCTAGTTATTCTTCTCTCTATGACCTGAGCCCCAAGGTCCTTCACCGTAGCTAACGGAACCAGAGCACCATCCGACGAACCCGTAACGAATAGTTTCGTAACAGGTCCGAGGCCGTCGATTTTAGTAAACACATCCACCGCGAGAGGTAGGTCCTCAGCCCGCAGACTCCAGAGAATCTCAAGCTTCTTCTTCTTGTCGTCTGTACCCAGCACGCCAGCAGCCTGTGCCAAGAGCGGCGTGATACCCACGCCGCCACCAATAAACACGCTCTCTTTGCTATTCGACTCATTCCCTGAAACCGGCATGCGGAATTCCTCGACTCCGCCAAACCCGAGGACGGGTATCTCGAGCGGGACACGCGGATTCCAGTGCGCAAGGAGAGCAGTTGCAGATCCGTGCCTCCTGACTACGATCTCGAGTTCCGGCTCAGCACCATCACGTAGCACCCGTAGTCTAGACACATCCGCCTCACTAGCGACCCTATTTTCTACTTCCGCAATAACACCGGGGTCTATAGGCGCGCTAATGGTAAAGGTGCGAACGAAATCATCGTTCAGGCTCTGCGGGTCATCATCACGCATATGCGAGTATCCATGGTCCAGTTCAGACGAGAAGTCGAAAGTGACATGTTGACCCGGGTACCAGGCGCGTAGGTTAGTTTCGGCGCCCTTTTTCTCGCTCTTCGTTGGTTTGAGTTTAAACACATACCGCGAGATCGTAGGCGTAATGACTTCTCTATTCAGCAGCGTAGCCATGGCGATAGCATTCGTAGCCCCATCATTTTCGTCGCCCTCCCCCCTCTCCGCAGCAAGTCGTCTAACAGGCGGGTTGTAAGGCGAATAATCGATCATCTCCCCGCGGAACGGAAGCCCATCACGCACGAACCTCGCCTCGGTGACGTCAACACGGACGGCGAGTTTCGCGTGCGGCATGTACGCCGCCGCCCGCTCCGCAACGAGGATCGTCGTCCGACCCGTCAGGTAGAGCACGTTCCCCGTCTGGAAGTCGGGTATTACGAGTCCAGCGACAGGATCTTCACGGAGGTTTCCCAGTGTCTGATATAGTCGGTTGCCTGAGTACTCCGGGTATATGAGTGCAACGCCTCCGTCGCCATCAACATCATCGGTATCCGATTCCCGGTTGCGGAATACCCGCAAAAACCCCGGGGCGCCGCCGCGGTGATTCACGTCCATGCTCCCATCCCCGTGCTTACTAGCAATGAAGAACAGGTCTGCCTTTCCGATCAACTCGACCGCTTCCTCCGGGAGCGGAAGTCCATCGTTCGCAGGAGAACCTGGATTTTGTACTAGTTCGGGCTTGGGGATGTGCGGCACGATGTGTTTCTTATTCAGATACTTCGGACAATTTCCCAACGCCTCCTCGACAGCAAATGCCAGCTGCAAATTCGCCGCGCCAGGCGTCGTCCTCGTCGCAGCGCCCGCAACAAAACGACCAGCAAGCTTGACGCGATCGCGAGTCTCCAGGTCGATAGAAAGCCCAGCCATGACCCTTCTTCCTTCGGGCCTGATGACCTCGTCGTCAACGATCCGCCCCTCCACCCCGCTCTCCGACTTCCCCGCAGCAAACAGAGACTGCACCACGGGGTCGAACTGCGCATCAGCGATGCCGTTCATACCCAGTATGTCTTGCGCAATGGGGCGGCAGAACCCCGCCTCGCCGCCCCAGACAGTCGCCCACGGGCGTCCGCGTTCGTCGAGTGCTCCGAAGGCTACGAGTGGAGAGACCATGACGCGGTAACCGTGTGCTTGCTTTAGCCCGTGAACGGTAGGATTGTCCCGGCCGGCTACTCCTAGCATGTGCTGGACGGCCTGCTCGCCGGGATGCCACTGCGAGTGCAATTCAGTAAGCATGGCCATAGCTGGTGTCGGTGAAGGAATAAATGGTAGTTTCTAGTTAGGCAGAGGAGCAGTATAATGGAATATAGTAAGTGTACAATTTTAAAGGTCAGTAGAGCATCTTCTAAAAGCTAGATAAGTATGCGCCTGGCAGACATATATAGATGCTGCGCTTGCGATAGACCACTAGAGATTTGATGCTCATGAAATACAATTAATCAATGCCAAAAGACCTTCCGTCATACTTTATTGCCGACACTCCGAGTCAACAATGCCTATACGCCTGTCATATTCCTTTCAAAAAGAACACATTGTACTATTCGTGGCGACTCAATTGGTTGTTCGGTGATGGCGCAAAGGCACTGTGGTGTAGCGTACCTTACACCTTGAGCTTATAAATCCATGAAAGGGCGCGCCTAGCATCAGTGATCAAATCCCGAGGAGACGTTCTAGATAACTAGTGGGAGGTGGAGGCACGGGATTAAGCTTCAAATAACGTAGCAGGTAAGCTATAATCGGGCTACTAAACTAACCTAGCTAGGTATTTGCTTGTGCTCGCTGGCTCATTCCTTCTAACTAGGTGCCCGAGCATAGCTAAATCCACTCAATACCCAGACAAGTCGTGTTGATTTGAAAATCCAAAAGCGAGAAACAAAAAAACGGTTGTTATTCTTGGTTGTACATTTTGCGCATCAATATTGTGTTCGCTTCGCCTAACATGAGCGACCGTAGCCGCAGGATGCGATGTCTTAACAAATCGAACGACGATCCGATATCATCTCTCGGTATTCTGATATTGTACGTATACAACATTGTTGTATGATATGCGTGGTGCGTAGTAAGATCAGGCCCTATTGTATCAGTCAATGTCGAGAGAGCATGACTAGCTACTACTAGGTAGGAAGAGCCAATTGGTTACTGTATGTCCTCGTTGCGAACTCAGCGGAAGTAGAACTGAATTGTAGGTGTTACCCTATGAGTAGCGTACTTCTTAAAAACATCGTAGTCAACATATCACACTTCACTTAAAGGACCTAGTAATACGCCAATAGAAGTGAATCTTTATTGTACAGTGTACAGCAACTATACTAAGCTTAGGTTATCCTTCCAAATGCCATTATTCATCCTTCCAATACATCAATATCTTGAAGTGTCATAGTTATATCCATTACCATAACGTGTTTGGCTCGCATTCATTCCTGCATTAGAAAAGTACTCGTTTCCTTGGCGCATTGGTTGCGGCGCCGTCATATTTCGTGTGGGTGGGAATCGCGGTTGTTGGGTTGGTTGAGTGGTGGCACTGCGAGCCGGAAGGTATTCTGGGCGGGGACCACGGTTTGAATACATAAAAGGTCCTGTAACAGATCGACCTTCAATATAGGGAGGACGATTTGGTGATATTCGGCCGTTTGAATATGGTAAAGCTGGTGAGCGAGCACGCTCAGGCATGGAAGGCAACGCGTCAGGAGAGCGTAAACCATTCGTTTGCGATTGACGATCGAAGCTCCGGTTCGACCCTGCCATTCCCGGTCGCGGTGGACCTTGGTAGCTATTGAAGTCGAGGTTTGGTAGTGTTGGCTCCGGGGATCCCGATCGGTCAAAGCCCATTTCAGCAGCACCAGCTACCAGCGGGGTACGGGAGGAATAACTGTTGCCTGATACACTCGTGCTATTTGTAGCTTGACGTGATGCCATAGGCCGTTTTTGATCTAAAGAGCCAAGCTCGATGTTACCAGGTGTGCCGGGCCGCGAGGTATATATGGGAAGAGTCGCCATAGTATCGTTACGATTTAGCATCGGCATCTCAGCAAGCTTATCACCCTTTTCAACATCCATAAATAGAGGCAAGGTCGCCTGTCGCTCAAGATGCGGTGGCCCGCCCGCCTTGCTCTGGGCTTGTGTCCGTTTTAAGTCTTCTTTGGCTAGAGCCTTGTTGATTTTCTTGGTCACAATGGCCTTCAATCTCTTGTTGACTTTGCGTTCGCAGTAGCCATGTAGGCCACCATCTTGTTGAGGAATATAGTGCCAGAGAAAAAACACGTAAAACAATATCCCAAGTAGAAGAAACAAGAAAGAGAAAACAAAAATAACTAGAGTGAACAACATGCCTGACAATATCACAGCTTGCCGGGTGTTTTCCTCTGCTAGGGCCCGTATATTGGAGAAGAAGCCCCCGATAGTGCTTTCGAATGACGAAGCATCGGTTGGTGTAAGGTTGAGTGTATAGACACCGTAAAGTGTCAAGCCATTCACAACTTGGCGAGGGGCGGAGCAGACGAGCACTCGAATCCAAGCTATGAATAATTAGTGACTTCTACATCTATGTAGACTAAGAACGAGTACACTCACACTGTAAGCTGAAGTAGGAGAATAGGGCTATGTATTCAGCTCCCTTCTTGGACTTGGTCAGTTCTGCAAAAACAAGGAAACGCCTCCAGCCTTGACCGCTACCCAGTCGAATACTTTCCAATCGGACGGCTAAATTGTCGAGGTAACATTCGGCAACACTGCCACGTTTCCGAACGCGCCAAGCACGAAGATGTTCAAATATGAGATTGACAAAACTGGCAATAATGGTGCCAGCGAAAATCCATTTCGTTTGATCGAAAGTGAGAAGCTGAGTAGGTTCGATAGATGAGGACCATTGGTTGAAGGCCAATAAGTTGATAGCTGTGAAGATATCGACACCATACACAGCCAGTGAGAGTATGATAGAAAAGTAGAGATAGCCGTAAGCTAAGCAAGCAAAAACCGATGAAGATTTGAAGTCACGAAGGCTCTATTCGAAGAATCAATAACAGCAAGACACTTAGCGGGTACATCAATCACTCACAATAGCATCCCATTTTTGTTCTGGCCGGATCTCCGCCAACTTTCGTGTAGTGCCGAGGAACATCATCTTGTCGGATTGTAAGGAAGTTCTGAGTCGCGATCAAATTCCCGCGTAGCATATAATAACATCAACGAATCGTGAAATCGACGCGGTCGATGAGGGGTATCAAAAATCGCTTCGTCAAAGTAGAAAGAAAGTGAGACCACTATCGCGAATCAATCGCCCAATCGATCAATTCACCAGTCATCTATAAATGGTCGTCGTTGAAGTGGTCCCGCCGTAACACACAGTCGTTCCTCGCCCGCGAAGCCCACGACTGTGCTCTTGAGTAGATAAGAAGCACAAGCGGTCATACGACGGAAAAATATTAAATAGGTAAAAGTCGCAAACGAATGTAGAATAGACGCTGTCTAAATTCGTTGAAGAAAAGATGGCTCTTTACCAGATCTCGTTTGATAGATTAGCAGAAAGGTATCAGAGACCACTGCTACCAAGCGCCATTTCCATGCGACAAGGAGAAAATAATAAGACGTAAAAGTAAAGCTTCCAGCAAGCACGGCTCTGCTAAGCTATGCTGGGGGAGAAGGGGTTTGGTAAGGGAGATGAAAAGAGTGTAAGAGGCCGGCCCAGTTTGATCGTCTTAGGAGCAGGGAAGTGGTAAAACCGAATACTCGGTGCCCGGATAGAAATCGGTTAAAAGATTGGACGACGTGCTAAACTATCATCAACCAGCGCCGACAGACGTATCTGTTGTTGAAGAGAGCAGTCAATCGCGATGCGCAGCTCTGCTGGTATGCGAAGGCTTATGGAAGAAGACCCCCAAGAGTCGTTGGTAGGGAGGTAGAGATAAGAGGCCTCTTGAAGAGGGAGGGCCGGAGGGGTGCGGGTATGTTTCGCTGTTGGATTCCTGGACGACTATGCAGGGGTCTTGTTTGACCCGCCCCGCGACCCACCTCTGCGCTATCTATCTACAGCGCTGTTGTTATGGAGTAATCGTACGCTAGGACGCAATCTCCAGCAGTACGCGATTCAATTGGCTACAGCTTGTGGGGTAAGAAACATTTGCTGGCTCCAGATTGGTAGGAGGTGAGATATAATTCTTCAGTGCTGGCCGTTCCTGGCCTCCACTCAATGCAAGGTACCCGCCCTGTTCAGTGACACCAGCGCCAATTACTCCTTGCGTCTCGCAGCATAGCAAGAATGTTAGTACGAAAACAGGAAGAACACGTCTACGTAACCCATATTCGTGGCCAAGACATATCCATCACGTACATCGAGCGCGCGTCTAACGTTAACGCCATTATCTCTGCAACCGAACAGCCGCGAACCCCCAGATGTGCGAAGTTAAGGTTATTATTAGGCCTTATACACTTATTTCGCATCCGCAAGCCTAGACAGGTCGCCGTTTTAACGCCACGCGTCTAGGTAGCATTTCGGTGAAGACTCTGACTTAAGCAGAGCCTTTTCTTAGTTACTCATACTTACGTTTGTTTGCATTATCTGATGATTTGCGTCATCACTATATCCCTTTCTCGCGTATGTGTTATAGCATCGCCTATACATCGTCTCTATTCTTGTTGCCATTAGATTGTAGCTAGTGAATAAGCAAGAGAAAATTGGGACATCCTTTTGTTACTTCCCTCATCGTCTTGTCTCTATATAGAGTTTACGGCTAGTTGTATTCGTTTCCAACAGAAATAGTTCAGCTTGACAAGACTAGCATTGTTCCATGAAGGCGTTCTGAGAGGCTTCCAGCCTACGATAGGGCAAGTATTAGTACCAAGATGAGGTGGACGGCTTAAGAGTGAGAGACTAGAGGCATGTTGTCTCATAGTGGTTGCATAAAGAAAATCGAATTGGCCGCTTTTGGCGAAGAATCCCTTGGAATGCGGTCCGTCAGACAAAGGCATTCAGATATGGGTTCCAAAGGTATCCCCCGGGTGTTCATCAAGGCGGCTGCTCGCGTCCCCTTTCTTTCCGACATCTCTTCTTCTGTCCAAATTGCGCACTTCTCCATTCGTATTCTTCAGGTTCAGGCGAGTTGCAACGATGGCGACCTTCAGAGATGCCTACACTGATTACTACGACAATGGACTGAAATATGAACTCATTACCGAGGTATCGCCAAAGGTCTGGAAAATAATCCGTAAGGATGACCGGATGGAGTATCTTGCTCAAGATGTCACGGACGCCTTGTTCACCGACGTCGGCAGCAAGGCACAACAACTGACTTCGTATGGTCAATTATTTGCCCCCAACGGAGAGAACCTGCTCGAGCAAGTCAAGAAAGTCTTAAATCACTCAAATTTAGTGTCATTAGTCGATTGTTTCGCTCTCCAGTTCTCAAACTCGGGCAAGGTTGGCCGCGACCAGTGGTTTACCGTCTGGGACTATTGCGATGCTGGGAATCTCGGGAATCTGCTCGTGCCCCCGGCGCCACGTCCTCAGGATCCCCATCCCCTGCAAAAGCTAACCGGCATTAAGATATCCGGCGTGGAGGATGTTAAAATGGAAGATCTATTTGCTCCCAAGTTCTTGCCGGAGTCGTTCTGCTGGCACGTCCTTACTTCGGTGTTAAAGGCTCTCATGTGGTTGCATGATGGTGTCCGTGATGTGGGGGTTGCAGAGGATAACACATGGCAACCAGTAAACGAGAACCTGGATTGGCAGCCCATGTTGCATCGCAACATTCACCCTCAAAATATCTTCATAGGATATCCTCGACGTAGGGAGTGGTACGGCCCTGTGAAACTCGGCAACTACGGGCAACTACATATCTCAGGGCACTGCCAATTTCCCGGAGATCAGCATGCGCCAACCTCCTCTAAGGCAATCGGTCCACCTCAGCAACAAAAGTCCGCACGTCTCGAGGATTTGATTGCGTTTGACACCAATTACGGTAGCATCTATCCCCAACAAGTAAGTTTTAATAGTATCCTACTATAGGGACTTGAATTAACCTAAAGACAAGCGCAACCAACCCTACACTATGGTCAGCGAATATCGAGCTGTTGGCGAAATCATACAGGCCATGATGGTCGAACCCAGGGGAAGCAAGCATATGAAAAAGATACAGTCGCAAACAGCAAGGGAAAATCTACAAGACCTAGACTACACTGGGTACTTGAAGAACTTTCTAATAAAGATAATGGAATTTGATCCGTGGGCGAAGGCAGCCAAGGAGGGGAAGCCAAATCCCATTTATGTGACAAGCGACCTATACTGCGAAGCTCTAGAAGGTGTCCAGTGGTTCATGAGCGCAGGCGGGGACGAGGTCGACTCTTATGTAACATCATACATGGCTGACGCTGACGACTATCTCGAGAATAAAGCGCTCAAGGCTTCACAGTTGCTCGATTCGTTCGAAAACGTTAAGGGAATATTGGAGCAGTTCGCTGATAAAACCTAGGATGGAATTAGGCTAGTGGGTTGAGGTCTATCTCTCGGGACAAGAATAATAAATCACCGCCTTGGAGCGTCAGAGAGACATTTCTAAACTACCTATAATTCGATGTACAGTACAGTGTGATACAGTACTAGAGTTCAGCTTATAAACTGTGTAATACAGGATCCACTTCGCTTTCTTCTCCACTTATCTTCTTACTCTATGTTATTGATTGGAAGACGTTCATCTGCCTACAATAAGCAATTAGCTACGTAATCATCGTGATGACCAGCCTCCCAACCGACCGAACGGCGTGACAGTTGAGTATAATCAGTGAGATACCTATTGCTTGCTCCTCTGCCGCAACAGGACGGGCGCATGTAAGCGATCGATACAGAAGGAAAGAAAGATAGAAAGAAAGATGTCGTTGGCGGCACCCACACCACCTCTGCTTCTCACGAAGCGACTCACCACGTTCTTGCGGGCAAACCTGTCTCCTCAGATTCACACGACGCTCCTGACCACCATCGGCGGAAAGCTCCTCACTCACGCCTCGCCACATCCCGTGGCCACCCTGCGCACGCAGGCCACTGTCGCCGCTTCCCTCTGGGCTCTTTACGCCGCTCCAAACACGAGCACCACCATAGAGGAAGCCTTGCCACCGCACTCATCAACCTTGGTCGGCACGCCAACACCGAGTGCGATAACCGCTCAGCTTGCCGGCGCCGTAGTCATCATTAGGTATCTACGATGTGGCTTGTTGTTCATATGCCTTGGTCCTGTAGTCGAGTTCCCCGAATCTGCACCCCATCAACAGAGCCGACCAGTACAAACCCCCCAAGATAATCTTGAGCCTCAACCCAGCCCGCTCTTAGGCTCGCCTTCAGAGGTGGAGAGTGTTGCAAGCACCGGCGCTGCGACGACCGCCAGTATCGCGACGACGACCAGTGTTGGGGCTTCGGGAGTAGGAGCCATGAGACGACAAGCTGAAGAATTGGCGCGCTGTTTGAACGATAGGCTCGGTTCTCTGGACGTGCCAGATGAAACAGCCGGAACGTTCGAGTCACGTTGAACGCCCGCGCATTCCTCAAAAATCATTATGCGAATCAATCTTCATCCTCATGGGGAAACGTCACCACAAAACTGTACAATGTTTTCCGGACTTCCCATTTCTCGAAAGGAGATGAATCTGCCGTCTACGTAGTGTCTCATCGCGAATTCAGTATGATCTGCTTGGTGTCTATATTCTGGGCCTTCCATCACTCAATCAAACCTGCGAGTCCTCATAGTTCCCGATCTGTAAGAGCCGCAGGTTTTTCTCGGAGCCTATTGAAGGGGGCTTTTAAGCCCGGCTGCAAATTCTATAATGGTCTCACCAAACATGCTCGACAGGCATGTTCTCCAATCGCGGGGGCTCATCTTTACAACCAAAGATCCAAGCGGTCAGCAGTACTACGTCGGGGCAAACCTGGTCATCAATAGCCAGTCGGCTTCAAAAGCGGCCTTGCAATCATGGAATGCGTAGATCGGATCTGATTCGCATCCCTAAACCGGCGAGACTGGTAAACCCGTCACGTCCAACTCCTGGACTTCCGCAAATCCTCAAACCAGGACTTGAGAGGGCTGAAATTATATTTGGTTGCATAATTTCCCTGTGCTTCTCGTCAACAATATCCTCTGTGGTCTATACTCTTCCTAGAGTTGGCTAATCCAAGTACACAACCACGATGACGGTGGCCTTGTCAATATCATAAGCGCCCATCAGACAGTGAATCTCGGACAGTCTCAAATCTACAGTAGTAGGCCATTATATTGAAGGAGATGATAGCTTCTGTAACAAATCGATGGGCTCGATGAGTGGCAGTACATTTGCAGCTCCGTCCGGGGTGGCTGCTGAATCGCCTTCCGCCTATCGGAACCTGTTCTGTTAACTCACCTAGGCAAAGGAGTTAGGTGACTCCGGATCTGCTTAACGATGGCCAAATATGATTGCGATGATCATTTCTTGGCTGCTGCGATATCCCATATCCTCTTTGCTCCATCACAACGCGGTATATGCCAATCTGGCAATCATTTCGGGGTCCCTAGCCGCATTAGAAGATGGGCTTGGCCTTCTCTAAGTCCTGCTGCATAGTTTGAGGCTTGCCTTGGGACGAGATTGGCTACTCGCCAACTCCGTGCGCCTTGTTTACACTGGATGCTGGAGTCGTAGCCTTCGCCCTCTACCTTACCTGATACTGGCAACAGCCTTGGCACAGCATTCTCCAAATGTTGGAGAAGTGGGGGGTCCATGTGGACGGGAGGCAATTCATTTAAATACGCAAGGTTCCAAGAGCTCAAGTTTGGTTCACGACTTTAGCCGGGTTTATCATTTCCGTAATAAGCAAGAGTTATACGTCTTCACAATGCTACCTCCGCGTCAAATCTGCGTACAGTCTTGTCGCCATTTAGAAGAAAATGCTCTCCTATGCAGTGAATAATGAATGATGCCAGATAAAGCCTTGATGCAAAATGTCTGCCATATCTATGATAGCTAGGTACAGCTCACCAGTCGGCTCATCGAAGAATAACCCGAAGACCCAAAGTGCACATACACTTGGCTTACGCATTCTTGGCCGGTCTCTTAAAGCTTTTCGGCCCTTATACTGAATGCAGCTCTGTATTGGGCAGCTCTCGTTTCATTTAGAGCGGTACCTTACAGATCTCAGCATGGACACCAATACATACTGTTTCCTCCATATTTATGTAGTGCTCATATATTCTATCAACGAGGCTGAGGCGATGCTAGTATCGGGATGGCACGATACTTTTCAGCTATGGCAACACGGCTGGTTGCATTACTGGTGTCACAGTCAAGCATATGCAGATGAGGGACAAACTCTGATGAACAGAACTTGAATAACTGCATCGGTTGTCCAAGGCCTTAATAGATCTAATATCAAACAATACCTATCCGCTGCCCATTGATCGCGCGACTCGCACGTCGGTGATCCACTCCCAGGTGGAACTACCTCCTATCGCACGAGGCGACTCCTTCCGCCCTGCAGGATCTCTCCATTTATCGACTCATGAGAGTAAAGATCGCCAACGTCCAAAGGCAAGGCATGGAGTCCTCGGCTTTCAGGCCCAACAAGCCGTGACGCTCCTGTGAACGCAATATACCCTTGAATTTGTAGATAGGATGTGGATCACGGTGTCCTACGGCCGGAACTACCAATATAGGTTGTGTTTCTTGTGTTATGCCACGATGGCAACGGAGCAGATGTTCATCGCAGTTTCTTACGTCGAGCAAGACCTAGGTATAAAGACTGAGCCCAGTTGACTTTTCTGTTCTCTTCTTGACACGCTTCACAACTACGTTCATTTTACAACCCTTCAGACAACACTTCCATTCTCGTCCACATCATGATGAACTCCAAGACTGCAGCTGTTGTGGCTGCCTGGACGGCCGCCACCACGGTCTCAGGTCAAGCCGTAGGTACCGAGACGGCGGAAACCCATCCCACGATGACCTGGCAAAAATGTACCGCCCCCGGCAGCTGCACGACCGTCAACGGTGAGGTCACCATCGATGCCAACTGGCGCTGGCTCCACGACGTCGGTGGCTACACCAATTGCTACACTGGAAATGAATGGAACACGACCATCTGCCCCGATTCCGCAACTTGCTCGACGAACTGTGCGGTCGATGGAGCTGAGTACGAGTCAACGTATGGTGCCTCGACCAGTGGTAACGCACTTACACTGAAGTTCGTTACCCAGGGAGATTACTGTAGGCCATAACCGTCATGACATAGGAGGTGCCTCTTGACTAAGACCATTGCAGCAACCAACATCGGTTCCCGTTTGTATCTCATGAACGGTGCGGACAAGTACCAGATGTTCACCCTGCTCGGCAACGAGTTCACCTTTGACGTCGACGTATCGAAGCTCGGCTGTGGTCTCAACGGCGCCCTGTACTTCGTCTCCATGGATGAGGACGGTGGAATGTCTAAGTACTCGGGGAACAAGGCCGGAGCCAAGTACGGTACAGGCTACTGCGACGCGCAGTGCCCTCGTGACCTAAAGTTCATTGATGGCAAGGTGAGCATTCCACGTCCCATGCCGAGAGCACCTAATCTAACTTTCCAACCAAGGCCAACTCTGACCAATGGGACCCGTCTTCCAACGACGACAACGCGGGTGTCGGCGAGATGGGCTCGTGCTGCTCTGAGATGGATATCTGGGGTGAGTAATCATCCCGCGACGGATCACAGGTCGTAAGCTAATCAATCCAACAGAGGCCAACAGCATCTCAACCGCGTACACCCCCCACCCTTGCACCACTGTCGGCCAGCACGCCTGCCAGGGAGATTCCTGCGGTGGAACTTACTCAGACACTCGCTACGCCGGTGACTGCGATCCCGATGGATGTGACTTCAACTCGTACCGTCAAGGTGTCAAGGATTTCTACGGCAAGGGCATGACCGTCGACACAACCAAGAAGTTCACTGTTGTCACTCAGTTCCTCACGGGCGACGACGGCAGCCTCTCTTCCATCAAGCGATACTACGTCCAGGACGGCAAGGTCATCCCAAATTCCGAGAGCACCATTGAAGGCACCAGCGGCAACGAGATCAACGCGGAATTCTGCTCTGCCCAGAAGACTGCTTTCGGCGACACTGACAACTTCAATGACAAGGGTGGTCTCGCGCAGATGAGCAAGGCTCTAGAAGGCGGCATGGTCTTGGTCATGTCTCTCTGGGACGACGTGAGTGCCTCTATATCAACATTAGTGGCATCGTGAACTTCCGAAGAAGCTAACCCTTTATAGCACTACGCCAACATGCTCTGGCTCGACTCTAGCTACCCTCCTGAGAAGGCCGGCACCCCCGGTGGCGACCGTGGAAGCTGCGCTCAGGACTCTGGTGTTCCCGCTGACGTCGAGAGCCAGCAGGCCTCTGACACTGTCATCTACAGCAACATCCGTTTCGGCCCCATCAACTCGACCTTTGAGGCTGCGTTGCTCTAAACGGCCTTCGCGGATAGTCTATGGTTTGATCTCCTCTAACTTGGCCTAAGCATCTCTAGAAGAAGAAGCAGAGGTTACGGTCCAACATGTGTCAAGGCAAATGGTTAGCAATAATGCCAAAAAAGGGGTACAGCACCACACATGCGGCCGAAGATGGAAGACAAACATGGATGGTTTTGTTGGAGATTCTTGTACAAGTTTTTTTTTTCCTAGCTTTTACACGACACATATACATTCCATGCACAAAATCAAGATTTATGTAACCTATTATGATGGTGCTCCATTCCTGTATGTCGCTCATCAACCTTGAACTCCTCTTTGTAAACGACGCCAATTTATGCAAGTATAATGACGTGATGACAGTTATTCTGTAGTTACCAGGTTACCGAATAATCCGAGATACCCTAACCCTGCTTCTTTCTTACATATAGGTGGGTACAAACACCAACGTGCCATAGCTTGTGGACTCCTGTAGTTGATGCATAAAAGAATGAGGTCATTACTGCATCTCATTACTGAGTAATAGAAACATCTGCATTCTGGAAACTACGCAGCCTCATATTTCGGCTCAGATATGTACATAAATAAAACCATTATCGGTGATTGGTTTCTGAATTCTCTATACTTGAAGTGGAGCTAACCGGTATCGTATTTTATATGACAAGCGTAAAGTCAGAAATAAGTCAGATCTATCCTTCTACATAAGTAGGTTCTTCGTTCGCTAGCCACTTAAAAGCATTACCGGGCAAGGCGATCTTAGAAATAACTGATACAGCCAATCGCAACTAATCTCCTCGGCTGTAACAGCCGTACGTGAGGTCAAAGCGTAAAAATCATCAGATTAAACGAACGAGCCGAGCAGGTTGTCCCCCATCCAATCAGAGCTCTACGATCCCCAGGTCACCGCACGGTGGTTAGCGATCGAGAGCACCACGGTCTATCTATGTATGTATCTATCCAGCTATACAACGCAACACAAATGCATAGAGCCGAACCGAGCCAAGTAGGCAGACCAGGCAGCCAGATAAGAATCGTAGCCCACCTACATCTGCCACCCTTTTCCCACCTGTACATATGATATACTTATAATTAAGCAGCTAGCCAAGTGCCTTCCCAGTACCCTGTGTTCCGTGGCTTAAAGTCATACGAATTCGTAGGAAACATAGTTATAGATCCAAGTAGTTAAGTAAATGTACGGCCTTTAAACATTAGGTCGCATACACGAAACTAGGTGCGCTGTTGATTTATCAATAACATAATTCTGGAGGGTGGCATACTTACAAATAAGGGTGGCAGACGTAGGTGGGTTAAAAATCGAAAGGGCATTGTACTACACTGTTCCTCTCGTCTTCTTTTTTGCTTTTGCTTTTGTCGATCCTCTCGGTACCCGGGTAATGGGAACTAGACATTATCTACTTATACATTGGCCAAGCCCCAATTTACATCTCCATGTCCGCATAATAATCTTTGTGGTACTGCCAGCTAGTTACCTGCGTGAAACCTTGCCTGCAGATCGTTTTCACCCTAATATTCTCTGCCTGCCGTCACATTGCTGTTTCTATCTAGTTGTCGTCACATGTCACTCACCAAAACCTACTTATCTTACTTATCTCATACATCAAATGTTGACCAATCACGCGTATTCTTTTCCTTAGTCTTTACAACAAACGGATGAAGAGGCCTATGCAGGGAGTGAAAAGGCAACTATCAGCCTCTGATATTGGTACGAGGGATCGAATATAGCACAGGCCATCACGGATAGACCTTCTAAATACGATCATCACATTCCCTTGCTAGGACATGTAGGGGTTTTAAGCGACCAGACGTAATCATGTAAGGGGAAATGGAATTTGACCATTGGGCAAAACGAGGCTTGAGACATATAGAATAATCACCACTAAAAAAACCCTCCGCATTTTTTTTGTTGCTGGTTCATACGGTGTTATTATTCTCTGCTTTTTCCTGGTGGCCGGGTTACGCTAAATGAGGCGCCAGCCTCCTCGTTCTGAATATCAACTGTAGGGATTCCCATGGCATGGGAACATGGAGCACTTCTAAAGTAACCAATGTTTTGAGTTGCGTTTGGATCTGTACATGTTATGTTTAATGATCTGCTGAGGTAAGGAGGAAGGAAATGAATGGCAAATTCCGAGTTATACCAAATACTAGACAAACGAATGCGTCTCAGTCCTATGACGATGTCACAACATTGCACTTCTCAAATCTTCCTGCACAGGTAGACATATGAATTGCCGAATCTCATTTTATATGGGTAAAGTAGTGACTAACATGTCCCCAGTCCACGGTATATCCCATACCAAGACCGTGGCTTGCTATGTAACCCGGTAGAGCCAAGTGACGGCTCGGTATCTGCTCTTATTTTTTTCTTTTGCCATTTTCTTTCATCATGAGATTAACGCCAATATGTGTCCTAAACGCCCGCCCCACCCAAATCACTCCGTGTATATGCTGAGGTAGAATTTAAGACAAAATGGGGTATCAATGTAATGCCTGAAAGCACAGATAAACCGCCAATACCAGTACGCCAATCGTCAAATAAAAAGAAATAGAGATAAAATTCATCGCCTCCTGAAATGTGATATCGTGATCGGTGTGCCGTAATGTGATCATAAGGGGTGTTTGATAGCCGTGTGCCAAAATAAAGAGTCGTCCATCATATTCAGCTCACCGCCCTTCAATGCGTAGGGCTAGTTTCGTGTTTGCGATTGAGATACGAATGCCGGATATCATGACTTCTCGGCGAGGAAGCCAATGTAGTATTTCGGTGTCAGCGTATCCCAGCAGACAGGTATCATGGTGAGCAAGTTTGTGAATTTCTGGCCGTTTTTCCTGAAGTTGGTCACCTCAACGGCTAGCTCGCCATTCGAATCGATGGCGTTGCGCATCTGCTCTACGACGGTCCTCTCAACATGACGCCGTGTCGACGACTGGCGGACTTGACCGCCCGGCGCTTGCAAGAACCGGCAATTCTTCCCCATCATCTCCTTCAGCGGATATCCCGTTAATAGAGCACATGACTCGTTCGCGTAAACGACCGGACAGTCGGGCTGCTCGATATCGCAGACGACGATTGCGCAGGATGCGTCCACGGGGCCGAGATCCACTACTGGTGAAGGTCTCATTGCCACCCGTGTCTGAGATTCAATTAGCATTTTTCTGTGAACATTGCCTGCAATGAAAGTGATGTGTACAAAGTCTCGGGAACTTACAAGAATGTTCAATATATCGAATCCACTAGGGGCATATATGCCTGGATATATGATGGAATCTTTGACGTTGTCGTCGTCATCATCTTCGAGAGGCATGAAAGTGGTAGTCGTTTCGGAATAGTTATACTAGGAATGTGTTAGCTATTGAAAAATGGATCGTCGTAGTTAATATGAGCCCGTTGGTTCAAGGGTCTAATTCGGCTACTCACCTCCAACGCACTCATCTCCCAGGGATTCATAAATAAGGCCGAGGCTGAGGCTGCGGTGTATGTGACAGACATGGTGAACAGATTTATTAAGTGATGATGCTGAATGATGCCTCCGGGAAGCCTTAAGTAGAAACGAATATGTTACGGACTGGGGTAGTGTGTGATATCTGTGATGGATGTAACGACTGGTTCGTTTGCCGACAGGTATCTTACGAGCGTCGGAATGATCAGCGTAGTGCGAGGGTTTTGTGATGTTAAGGCTCGCGATGGAATTGATTATATTACGCAGATGAATATATCCAAGACTTGTTAAATCAGGTGGCTTGAGTCCTTATTTGCAGTAAATACTGCCATGTTTCTTCCACCTTTATTAGTCAAGGTGGTGAGACGAGCGTAGTATAGCTTGATTGGGATCGTGATCGCGGTCGTATGTAGGAAGCCGGCTACTGTGTGTCTTTGGCATGGGAGTCCGTAGCATGGGGATAATTGAAAGCCACGGCATCGTCAAGAAGCAAACTAGGATCGAAACTGCGAGATGGCGTTTTAGCTAAATGACGCAGGGATGGGCGAAGAAAGGGCTGCCAGAAGGGTCTTTGGGATGATCTCCCGCTGGGTGATCGCTGCAACATGAGGTACCCATCGCGATCGAGAATATCAGAGGCGAAGCAGCCTAAGGGACGTCCGCGACCCACAATGACTCGTTGGCCCCTGGCGGAGACCAAGTGGCCAGGCGGGAGGCGGGAAGCGGAGTTGCTTGGGTCGACAGACTACTGTACCTTGACTACAGTATAACAAAACGCAAACAGAACCGACGTCAGATCAAACATCCACTGCAGGAGACTTGTCACGGAACTTTCTACTGTATGCTGTACAACAGCCGGAGGAACAGCTCCTGTCGTACCCTACTTTCTGGTAATGTTGGTACTAATGTAGGTACTAGACATGGACAGACGCAGTCCTGCTCGCCAATGTATAACTTTATGCATGTTTCACTACATAAAGGCAAGGCACGTACATCATAGATTGTACATATTATCTACATTACACTACCTACCTAGCCTGGTGTCACATCCAGTACATGGTTGTCTCGGGGTTATGGGATACCGCTCGGGACAATTCTCAACGGCCACAACAGTCATTGCAAGCAAGCGGCCAGAATGGAGGGATAGGATTGGCCAGTGGCAGGGAAAAGACTGCCTAGCGCAGGAAGGGGTATTTAGTGGCGATCTGAAAGAAAACCGCATCCTCTCCGATCGTAAAATCGATAGCCCCATTGTCCTAGATCAGATTCCGCATCGAGAATAAATGGTCACCGCCCCTTACGTGACAACCACACGTTAACTCTCCCAACCCTTCCAAAGCAAATTCCATCTCGATTTCCCCCCAGGTTTCCATGTGCCGGCGTGACGGACATACTAACTAGTGCACGTGTCTCGACCTCGGTATTGCTGTTGACCATAGGTAAGAACTGTTATGCGGAGCACTGTAACATGTGGGTCTGTATGTCTAAGATCTCATATGGGTTGTCAGAAACGGAGTATTTCTTCTTCCGAAGGCTATCTAAGCAACTAAGTATTGATCCAAAGGTATCATCAAGTTACCTGGTTATCGTAGGTATGTCGAATTTGATCTCGATGAGCAGATACTCTTGTAACTAAGAGAGCTTTTCACTATTTTACTATTCCTAGTGTTGTTATGTGGATCCTCCAAGTGCCTAGCATACCTAACCGTGGGTATCGATCGATGTCGTAAATGGGACGGAAACGGAGATTCCATGTTAATTGACCCACAGACCTACATGTCTCAGTAGGCTAAGACATTGCTTGAAAGGTAACTACTCGAGCTCAATATTGAAGCTCTCGATCTTCTTTTAGTAGAGCCAATACTGTATATACGAAGCCAGGTGATTTGAGGATTGCAGTAAGAAGAGACGTAGTTTGAAATTAACAAACAACTTCTAATCATTAATTCACAGATTGTAATGAGGGGCGTTACTCAAATTGAAGCGGCGTGTAATTGAATAAGAAAAATATAATACCTCATTGGGTTGCTGGTAGCGTGTTTCTTATAATATCTCGTAAATAAATAGAGTCTAGAATCTAGCTAGGCTCTGGCCTAGACCCTAGTGTTATCAAGTCCGGATATGACGACAACATTAATCCATCTTGTTCCAGGGGAAGAAACGCGTCTGCTACAAACGGAATTGTCTCAAAACAGACACCTAATCGCAACATATAAGCGGATAGTTCTGCAGGATCCATCTACACTAATCGCGTACAACAGGTGATGGTTTTATCTGTCGCCAACAAATAACATGAGGCGACCCTGTGCTATATGCCTAGTTTGGGCTTTACCCCTGTCTTCTACTGCCCTATCTTAGGTTGGCCGGCTGCTTAACAATACCTGATTGTCATACCCCTGCCCGTCCTGAGCAAGAGAATCCGATGAGCGAGATCTCAGACGCCTACGGACATCGAACATGCTTGAAGTCGTGCGCGTGGTATGGGGGTTTGTTAGCAGTATAGACCAGTAACCCTTATAGCCACTTGAAGATACGAGAAGGGGTATTACGCATCAGAAGTTCCGGAGACACTACATAGTTACACACACACAATTTCCGAGAGATCACCGATTGAAAATGCAGTGCCACAACATTATCAAAAGTAGAAGAAGATAGTAACGCTGGACACTTGAATGTTTGCAGTTATTATATATATACCATAACCTGGCGGCAGTTGTCTAAATATTTCTCAGGTTGGTCCTTGCTACACAGACACATGCTTGTTGCCACGAAAACAGTATCATAACAACCGCTTGTGAACTTACGATGATAAATATTACAAGACTGATTCGCTCAATGTATGTCGCCCGTCTGTAGTCTCGGAAGAGGGCCTTGTCCGTAAAACCAAGGCTCTATAAGCTTACGCTTACCTTATCCTAACAACGGGTATTCTACTCGGCATAACGTGGACTTCTTATCGCGGTAAACCATTTAACCACGGCAAAATTTGCCGACCTGTCATTCATTGTTGGATCTAAAATAATTGTACCGATGTTACAAAGAGCATTTGTAACAAGTATTGCTCCACGTAGACCAAGCTGTCGGGGTCTAGAACCTACTGTTGTACATTAGTGATAGATCTTAAGTGCACTTCGATAGCATATTTGCATGATGGATTCGAAGATCGAACGGCTATACAGAACGCCATTTATAGTAAAGTATAGCTAGGTAGCTATGTGTGTCAGGATGTCAGGAATAGGACATGCATATACTTTCGTTGCGGCACGAATATGCATACCTTCGTGGGTTAGTTTCGTTCGTGTTCTTTGTCCCTGGTGACTTATCACAAAAGTGGTGTGTGCTGTGTCATGGTACGTGTATAGTAGCGGCAAACGGTAAACTGTTGTTTTTTCATTCTAGAGAAACTAGGGGTTGGACTCAAAGTTTACTCGTTGAATAAGTTCGATATACAAACGAATAATGAACATCTGGTTCCCATGGTGTTGAGGATAATGACCTCTCACACAGAATGCCATGTAGTCTGCTCCGTTTGTTCTACAGCATTAATATCCATATCGCTTTATATCACACGGACCGGCCCCTAGATATTGATACTGCAAGTATCCTTAAACTAGGTGTAGGGCTGGCGATACTATGAAAATAGCATACAAGGCGGCGATTCGCACATTCAGCTACCCGTGTACTTTCTCGTTCATCAATGTGTTTGCTTGATCACGATGCGGGCCTGAATCGGCAAAGCCAGCCGAGCAAGGGCGAAGCCTTAGTATATGTAGACTGTATGACCTCCTTGACGCCCCAGTAGATTATGATAAAATCGAATATCTTTATACTTTACGACCGGGTCTGATTTTTTTTTGCGGTGCTAGTGGTGTGGTGGTGAGGGGGGTTTGACCGTGCGTTAGAAAGACCCAGCACAGTTAATCAAGACAATTTCTTTGTTGATTCCTGTGTCCCTCACTTTAAATTCTGCCTAGAAAGGCTCGAAACTGTGAAAGATAACGCAACAGATAGTCTCCTGCATATATGTAGGCCACAAGGAGCCTTGTAACGGAACAAAATTACAGCACTATCCCACGATATCACTAAAAAGCCGAAGACGAACATAGTCAGATCGGACACTTGGTCTGCCAGCAGCCACTGTATACGTGCTGTAACAGGTCTACTATTTCTGTGTATTGAGACGGTCTTGGGTAGTTTACTGTCACACGGACTATCCCCTGGGTATTAGTATTACACTTATTCGTATACCAAGGGTAAGGTCGGCGACATCATGTAGATAACCTACGGGGCGGCGATTCGTATACTCAACTACCCGTATTCATTCTCGTTGTCGTATTTGCTCGATCCTTCGATCCTACGGAAAGATATGATAACAGTGATATGGACTTGAATAAGCTGGGCCAGACAATCAAGAGCGAACTAAATGGCTTCCTTGTATTGCACACCATTCCGAGCCCCCAGTTCTGTAGCCCTTATTACATTGACATACCCCTGAGCATCAGCCAATGAAAAAAACCTGGCTATTACGCATCTACGGCTAGTAAACATTGATCAATCTAATGATAAATCAAGTGCTGATCTAGAAAACGAAGAAGTAAATGGCTGAGCTGCCTTCAATCTCACCCTAACAAACCCCTTGTTGAATGCGGGTAAAAGCAACCATAAAATTAAGTAACTTTTAATAACCTCCTTGTAGAGATTTATCAAGCTATCACGCCTATGTACACCGAGGAGTCAACAAGTAATAAGACATTCTATTTTGAGGATCGATACATAATGCTACACATTCTCTTTTCTTTTCATACCTCTTTATGTGCATTAGACCCAATTTGCTACAAGCCACGGCCGTAGCCACAACTAATCGAGAGCGCATGACCAGACATGCCACGAAAGTGGTGTTGCAGACCTTCACGCAGCAAGCTTGTTATAATGCACTCGGTATCAATTGGAGACAACGGCTGTATATAAATGAAGAACAACACAATTATTTAGTACTAGCTAAGCTATTAGATGCTCGGGCATTCCGTGTCCTCGAGGACCCTATTCTAACAAGTTGTGAATTAACGGGCGCCTACTCAGTGAGTGAGGGCCTATTCTTACAACTAACTCATGATTCATTTTCTCGTAGCGAATGCATCATAAACTGTGCCGTACAAAGTATCTTACAAGAATCAGTCTCCAAATCATATGACCTCTAAAGGCGCCATACTAATCTGACACCTCCACTACGGGAATCGTAATACGTCTAATACCCATTATGTACACCGACAGCGGTGGCTAGGACAAGGGCTGAATTCAGCACAGAGCGCGATATAGCCACAGCTATAGTGATGGTCATGATAACATAACAGACCCATCTGATCATAAAGATGGGCCCATCCAGACAAAAGCCTAACACTTTGTAGGGGTCGGGCAGTCAATGCAGATCGAGCAGACGACGGTTCTTAGCTTGTAGTTGACGGAACTTTTTGTCAAGTGCCTCATGTTGCTTCTTGGCCTGGGCCCACACTGTCTCGGCATCTTCCACCGACATCAGCGGTGTGCTGCCGATGGCTGGAGAGGGGCCATTCTCTGGGTGATCGTAGCCCCCGTAGACAGCATCTGCTGAGTTCCCAGCTGACGATGTGCCATACTCATCTGTGGATCGACCTGTAAACATCTTTCTTTGATCTTCAGCGTTTTCTGTAGGAGGGTAAATCCAAGGTGCCAGCTGTTGCAGATTGACATTCTTCGTAAAATTGGAACTGGCACCCATGGTCTTGTAGTTCCCTAAATTAAGGGACGGAAGGACATGTTGGTTGATGCAGCTAATAGCTTCCTCTCGATGCATCTTTCCAACTGGATCACTAGGGTAATTATCCGGGCCCAGGGGAAAAAAGGAGGGTAGCCCATTAGGCACAGCGCGATTCTTAACTAGACTGAAACCACTGGCCGGCGCATAGCGAGGAGCGGAGAAGGCGGTTGGGAGAACACTACTGGCCCTCATACGATCCTGAAGTTCGAGGAATAAATCTGCCTCATCGGATGTCAGATTCAATAAGCAATCGCCGTTGGGAGTAAGTAGTACGTCGTGACCGTTAACTACTTTACGAACAGGCTGGAAGGCGTTGAGCTTTTCTTCATCCTCCTTGGTGACGATAGCTTTCAACGTTGGCGGTAGAGAGACGGGTCCATTGGAGTCCAGGAGGCGATGTGTCGGAGGGGGTTTGAAGAGGCTTATTTTGTCAATCGCAGGTACAGCGCCACTCTCCACTAGCTCCCTAAAGACATCCCGAAGCTGAGGAATCTCACCAATGTCTTGCTCTACTTGTTGTTCCTGCCTCACTTCGGGAGTGTGGTTGATGTAGTCTGGTGTCAACACTGTGGTCTTCGTTGATTCATTCAGCTTGATAGAAGTGTCAATTGCTGCGGGGCTCTTTGGCGAGCTGATGGAACCTTTGCTCCTCTCTTTGTTGGATTTAGTTGGCTCCATTGCAGGCTGACTTGTTGTGGCTTCCTTTTCGACAACCGTACTGGAAGGCGGAGTAGCGTTATCCTTGGTCGAAGCGAATTTATCCCTTTCTTCAACTGCTTCTGAAGTGCTTGGTGTCGCCGGCCTCGTGGATACTCTACTTGTTCCGGCGGGCTTCTTCTCCTTTTTCTGCTTCTTTTTCCGGCCGAGGATTGGTGCAATCTCAACCTCTGGCTCAAACGGGTTGGTATCAGCGATTTGGGCGGCCGCTTCCTTCGAAGCTTCTTTGCGTTGTTTGCGCTGCTGACTCTTCGTAGTAGGGCGTGTAGGTAGGGAACCGATCTTCGACGGAGGTGGAGAGCTAGTTCGAGATGCCGAAATAGAAGCGCTAACGATAGATGCAGTATCGGAAACTATTTCACTTGCAGGTGTTACTGGCCGATGAGCCGAGCTCGCCGCTGCAGCTGAGCGGATTGAGGCCACAGCTGCTGGCGCCATACTGGCCACCGGCGATTCAGTCTTGGGAGTCTGGACTAGCCGCAGCGTTTTGGGTGCTGCTTTTGCTAAAGGAGAAGAGACCGAAGCTGTTGTGGGTGTAGGGGTTGGCAGTGCAGAAGCCACTGGGGTCTTGCCCGATTGGATACCTATAGATGAAGCCTTGTCCTGGACCTCTGTCTTTTTGCTAGTAGAATGTGGCGAAATAGGGTTCGTGGCGGCAGCGATATCGAGGATGCCGGGTACTGGGCGCCTTTCGGACTTCTTTGGATTATTTTCCGCAGAAGATTTATTCGACGTATCGACAGTCGTTTTCCTGCTTGACGGAGTCTTCATGGCTTGACTGGGTTTTGACGAGGGGGTGGTACTAATTTTAGAAGGCGAGGCTATCTTCACTGAGTCGAGAGCCGGAAAATCTTCTTCCTGCAGCAAACTGGACTTCGATTTAGAGGCTTGAGCAGCGATATCTTGTGCGAGGCCGCTTGCGTTCGCCAGTTCCTTGATGTTCCTCTTCGCATCGTGATTGATAGCAACAGGTTCCTCCTTGCCACGTACAGATGTTGGTCTCATAGAAGCTCTGCCTGCAAGTGGTGTGACTGGCCGGGGAATTGTGGTAGAAAGTGGGCGTACTGTGCTACTTCTTGAGTGTGGTCTCTCTTGTGAGATGGGGCTTTGAACCCTGTCATCAACTTTTCCACCAGAGAGTAAGGATGGGTGTGCATGACTAAAACCGAGCCCAGGAGGTAGAGATGGGGATAATACACTATTAAGATGTGGAGAACTTTGCAGCTCAGACGGATATGAGTCTGACACGAGAGCGTCCACGGCGGAAGAGGCTTCATCGAGAGGTAAGAGATCGTCATCTAAAAAAGAAAGGCCAAAATGTTAGCTTTCAAAATTCATCTTAAAGCATGGCTACATATTCAGAGAAACAGGCACACATCACGTCGTAGGCTTCCATCGTCGTCTTCCGCATAATACATGGGATTGGCAACACTGAAAGGTGGAAATGATATATTAGCCAGCTTCTCAAGCATAAGCTTTGGGCTAGCTCTGGGACTTAACGTACAAAAGGTTGAGGAAGACGACGATGGCTTGCCTGGCGTGAACATTGAACCGAATCATGTGAAAAGAAAAGTCGAAGATGAATGATGCCAAGAACGAAGTGTATCTGGAGAAAAGAGGCAGCCGCCTTGGAACAGCCCCGTCGTTTCCAAGAGCAAGTGGACGCCATGCAACCCTGACCCATCCTGGATCATTATCCCTTTGCAATGCTCGCTTAAAAGATGTGATGGATGTTCCGATCATCTTCCATTTCCGATAACCTTGACGCCTTGACGCACCCTTGCCGGAAACCAATTCAAAATAAATCAAACAAGCCGCCTGCTGTTCCACGAGTTCTATCAAACGACTACCATCCGCCGTATCCACCACCACCACTATACATGGCATTGCGGTTGTTGTACCCACCTTGTGTTTGACTACCGAACAGGCCCTGCCCGGCTCCCATGCTGTTACCCTGTTGTTGATGATGCATCCGCGCCTGCAGGATACTCGGGTCCGCAAGATCTACTAAGCCACTCCCCCCAGAGGAGGAAGTGTTAGCGTGTCTGTGCTTCTTCCCCTTCTTCTTCTGCTTGGGTCCGTAGTCTAGGAAAGCTCCAGGCTGAGAGGCATAGAGCGTTCCCAAGGCGCCGGGAGCCGGAGCAGGAGTGGAGGAGGCAGAGGACGGGAATTGGCTATGGAATGAGGGAACTTGAGGGAACATGTACTCACGCTTTCCATCATGGGCTTGGTTACCCACATTGCTCCTAATTAGCGACTGAAGCAAGTCATTTGGGTTACCCTTTGCAGCCGACCCAAAAGCTGATCCACCAAAAGCATGCCCCTGTCCAAACATACCACCACCTACCGGAGGCGTGCCGGTTGACTTGAGACCAGGTGGAGGCCCGGATACGGAGGTAGTATAAAGCTGACCACCTGGCTGTGAGCGAAATGTAGAAGGCATCATAGACGACTGTTGAGCCATGTATCTAGGATCTGCAGATGATTTGACGTTGATAGAGTTGGCGCTATTGTCGTTGGCAAAGCTGAACCGGGATTGTTGGCGAGTGTGACCTTGCCCTTGAAAGAGAGAGGTCTGTTGAGATGTCTGCTGAGGAGAGATTCCGGGAGGCATCTGGTCCGTAAAGCTATTCTGAGGTCGCATGAACAGCTGTTGTTGCGGCGTCATAGTCCGGCTTCCAATCGAGCCAACAGTCGTAGAACTTTGCCCGAATCCTGATAGAGATGGGCCAAACAAATCATTTGCAGTCCCTCTTTGGATAGGTGCATTTCGTCTTTGATCGTAACCCAATGCGCTACGTGCCTGTTCCCTATCTTCTGGTTCACCCCCTAGCGCAAGACTACCGCTTTCAAGCTCACCGTCCGACTCGTGAATCACATTATCCACTTGATCATATTGCTGAGCCACACGATTCTCATCTTCGTCTCGCATAGCCCGTCTCTTGGCCGCCACACTTAGATAGAAGAAAGGAGGATATTCGTCACCGGGATCTGGTCTAGCAGCGAAGGCATTCCGTGGCAAGGAAGCTAGCTGTTTAGAAAAGTAAGTGAAATCAGATGAATCACTCTCTGCTGTCGGCGCCTTCGCAGTCGCGGAATCAGATTTCGTTGGCGTCTCATCTCGTTGTTTTTCGACCTTCCTGTTTGGCTCTGGAACCGACTGTACATCATTGGCTTCGTGATTGGATTCAGGAGCAGCAGGTAATGCAGTCGAGATGGCTGGGCTAGAGGCAGCACCACTAGTTGCGTAGCTACCACGCCTGCTGCGTTGCTGAGTAGTGCGTGCCCAGTTTGCTGAGGGTGGTAAGGCGGGTCCGTCGCCAGCTTCCGAGTCTTCTTTACTCGATGAACGGATCATGGGTTGAGAGGTAGCCGGCGCAGGGACGGTCTGTGGGTGTGGACGAGGCACAGGACGGGATGACGAGGCAGCATTGGAGAGCGGACGCTGGGTATGCACACTATTAAGTGACGACAAATCTTGACGTGAGTAGCTATCTTCTTCATCACCGAGTTCATGTAGGAACATGCATTGCCTATTCCCGCACTGTTCGTGACGGAGCCAAGCTGAACAGTACTTGGTGGTACCAAGCTGGGCTTTTAACACACGGTCGCCGTTTTGAGAGCCATTTACTGCTGCTATACACTTGGCTGCGTCTTCTTTCTTCTCAAACGTGACATATATGCCAAGAGATTGTTGTTGACCATCAGAGGACTTTCTGTTGCTGATAGAAATCTTTTGGATATTGCCGTATTGCCCAAAAAACTCTTGCTTCCGAAGCGTCTTTAGTAGCTCATCCTCGCGAACGGTTGGTGTTAGGCCTGTCACATAAACGAGGTTCTTCTGGACAACCCGAACTCCCTGGAGATTCTTGCGATTTTCTTTTTCGGCTTCGCGCTTTTGAGCTTCTTTTTGCCGCTGCTCACTTGCCCGTTTCTTCTGATTCTTCTGTATATTGGCCCGAAATTCCGCCTCCCTGTGAAATGTTAGACGACCCTATTCTGCTGGCATAGTTCGGGACTCCCTACTCTTCGCGTGTTACCACTTTCCACTTCACGTCTTTGTCATCGTACGGCCGGCGACACGCAGGACATAGACCATTTAGGTTGTTCTTGAGATTGTTGAAACAGAACTGGCAGATCTGAGAGCAAACTGTGTCAGCATGGTTGATTAAGTGAAATGGTAGAGTATGATGGTACCTGATAGCCGCACGGACAAGGTCGAAAGTTTCGGTCAGAAAGATCAAATTCTTCGATGCACAGAGGGCTGTATCTGGTGGTCAGTATGTTGCGGACACTAAGAGGCAGAGCACCGTAATAAGGATAGGCGGGCTCTAGAGCTCACCAGGTATCGTCCTCGTCGTCGATAAACGTATCTTGCGGGGCCATGGTGAAGCTGTGAACTTCCGAGTCTAAAATACTGTGGCACCGCGATGTACGGTGGTAGAAAGAGGTCGCGCCGTCAGTTTAGGGAGCCCACAAGCTATCGCGCCGAATGACCCGGGTGAGCGAGTAGGGAGGTGATGTTCGAGCGCGCCGCGCGTGTCTTGTTTGGACCTCGGATTAACTCAAAAGGCTTGTTGGGTGATGATGCATCAGAAAAAGACTTTATTCTCAAAGAACCACGCAAACCGTTGTTAGGCAACGCCAGAACGCAAATGCACAAGGTGATAAGACAACCGCAAGTTGTGTCGGTGGAGCTAGGAACGCGTAGATGCGGCTGGCGATGAAAGAGTTTATGAGTGTTGTAGGAGACGGTGGATGTAAATGGACGGAGGGCAAAAAGAAGCAAAGGAGTTGCTAGAGAGAGAGGCTACAGCGTCTGGTCTTCCGGTTGAGCAAGGGTGGGCCGAGAGAAGGAACTGACTTGCACCGTGCTTCGAGCCCCAGGTGCAACCCGATTGGGCTAGATCCTAGCTTCGAGTTTTTCTATGGGTTTTTTGCGGGATGTGGTTGGCTAGCCGGTGAGGTCACCTGACTGAAGGCTGACCTGGTTATTGCCCAGAAGGGCATCACGTTCGGTCAGTGCGTTCAGCGTTGGTAGCCACGTTTAGCAGGAATCACCAGTAATGTGTACCCACGTACCGCAGTCCCTCCGTGCCTACATGTCTTTATCTATCTACATGTAGTTGGGCAGATAGTGTTTAGAATACATCGCTTTATCTACCTGGGCTGTGAGTACGTCCGTTCTAACGCACTGTTTGGTATACCTATTATTAGATAGTTTTTCCTATCCCCTACAACTTTTTCTTTGTAAGGACTTTATCTGCATATGTTTAAGTTGTGATTTATGTCTTGGGAATCGGATGGGTCTGGCTAGCCTATTTTGGTATATTTGATTATGTCAGGTCCCGTCCCTTCCCGCAAGTTGTCGGATGTCGCTTTAATATTTCTCCTGTACACTAGCTCGCCCGGCCCCTGCCATAGGTCCGTATTGCTTGATACCGTCTCAATGGTCAATTAACTCACACACCCAACGGCCAATCCGTCCACCATCAATTGGCCCGCCAGCCACTCCTCACCAGCCATGGCGACCAAGCTCTGCCGCAACAGAGCTTTCGCTACAGCTCTGCGACCCGTGAAGCCCGCTCCCTCCCTTCAGCCCTGGAATGAACATGCTGTGCGCTGTATCGCTTCGACTGCGCGCCAAAATGTCGCCATACCCCAGGATGTCAAGAACATGAGGCATGCGCCCCGAAACCACCCCAAGGAGCTCAATGTACCTATCGTGAATCCCGCCGACAAATATGCCACCAAGGCCGACGACCTGCACCGTTATGGCTCATGGCTCATGGGCTGCCTGCCCAAATACGTCCAGCAGTTCTCAGTCTGGAAGGATGAGCTGGTTATCTACATCCCCCCGTCGGGCGTAATACCCGTCTTCTCCTTTCTCAAATGTGGGCTTCGTGCTATACCTTTGTATTACATCACGAGGCACTACTGACCTAGACCGACAGACAACACAGCTGCCGAGTTCACCCAGGTCAGCACCATCACCGCTGTCGACTTCCCTACTAAGGACGCCCGGTTCGAGATCGTATATAACCTATTAAGTGTGAGACACAACGCACGTATCCGCGTCAAGACATACGCCGATGAGGCATCCCCCGTTCCGAGTATCACTAGTCTATACGATGGTGCCAACTGGTATGAGCGCGAGGTGTACGATATGTTTGGCGTGTTCTTTACTGGCCACCCCGACCTACGCCGTATCATGACCGACTACGGCTTCGAGGGCCATCCGTTGCGGAAGGATTTCCCGCTTACAGGCTACACCGAGGTCCGTTACGATGAGGAGAAGAAGCGCATTGTTACCGAGCCTCTTGAGTTGACACAAGCCTTCCGTAACTTCGAGGGTGGCTCCAGTGCATGGGAGCAGGTCGGCCCCGGTCAGGACCGCAAGCCAGATAGCTTCAAGCTACCCACACCGAAACCCGAGGAAAAGCCTGAAGAAAAGAAATAGACGGTGGCTGCAGAGCCTGTATATAACTGTGATACAGCCAGAATACGTTTCTTTTGGACTGTTCCAAGTGTGAATGTATTAACAATGCCTCGAACATGTGTACCGTTGACTCGTGGGTTATAGAAACCCTTTGAATTGAAGTCGCCCATAACGCTAGGTAGAATAGTAAACAACTTGATCAATCGTATATTTAAATTTCAGCGTGACCGAGGTACAAGAAAACGAAGTTTTACCTGCGCTGCAAAACGATGGTTCGACATTAGTGTTGAGTCCATGGATTTTGAATGTTCAGAACCCCTGAAATATATTTGCCTCTAAAGCTCTGATACGGAGGGGAGACGACTACGATCACACAATCGCCCTACGAAGTTCACAAGACCTACTATAAACGAAACAACTTGCTAACACTAGTTATCTCCTTGCTTCCCTTCAGGCCTGCATAAACCTGACTTCCTTTGTCATTCCATGCATGATGCATCTTTCTCTCACAGGGCTCTGTCAGATCAACCCAGTCTCCCCCTCCCTATTCAACAACGCCTTAAGTGAATCAAGCTAAAATCTCTACTCTGACTCTTACTAAGGTTGTCAGCTGGGTGTTTTCATAATCCTCAACAGACACCTGTGTTGCCTTCTAGCTGGTGGCCTTGAGTATTTGTTCTATAAGTGTTGAGGACGACTATTACTATGTTTGTTTTATATCCACAACAATTAAGCAGCAAACTCAATACTGACAGCTGCTGATTCAACAGATGCGAAAAAGTTCAATGTTCTTATCCTCTGTATTTCGTTACATGCTTCTTCATGTATTAGATCATTACTACGAAGCAAGCAAGACACCGTCTACATAACAAGTTTATGCGTAACGCCAGGGAATCGTATCCATACATGCTCTCAACGCATTGCCTTATTCCGCATGACTGAGCCGACATCGAACGCCGCATTCCTCTGTGATCTACCCAGTTCATGCAACGCAGACGTACATACCTAAAAATACAAGTGATCTAACTCTACCCAAACACCAGCCTCCTACACGATTCATGCCTCAAAATGACATCTAATCCGAATGTTCATCTGCAGAATCCCAGATGATCGGCGGCGGCTCCTGAATATCATCATTCAACAAACTATCCGGTAGCATCTGACTCGTGGTCGGAAACTGCGACGACCGTAAGGAAGAGTGTATACGGCGCAGCGCCGTTGGACTGCTGCTGGGCAGGGGGATCGGATGACGACCCGTTCTCCTGGGTGTCATCACCGGGCTGGACGAGGCCTGGCTCACCGTGGTAGCCTGAGAAGCCCGGACAAGATTGCGTTGTCTCTGGCTTGGCGGAAACGGCGGTAAACCTGTGCTGGATGAGGTAGAAAATATTCTGGAGAGAGTCGGTCTAGCGAAATCTTGCGTATTCGCTTCGCCCTTGGAACTCTCACTATTCTTGCGTGGTGTCTGACTTGCGGGGATAATCTCATCCATTGTCTCCTCTGAATAGTGTTGCGTAGAGTAATCTGCGTCGCTTTGTAGTTGCGCCTTTAACTCTTGAGATTCAGACACACCTTGGTGCGAGGCGCTCTGCGACTGGGGTTTGTCTTCGAATAAGGCACATCTCAGATTGGCCGTAAGTTCGCCCACGACGGCTGGTGGTATGTAGGTATACTTCTGCGGGGCACCTTTTACCCAGCCTTTCCTCTTCATCTCATCCAAAGAGACTGGATTATTGAGTTCATAGACTTGAAGGATTTCGTATGCGAACTTCGCCGACTTCTTTCCCTGATTAAACTCGATGTTGCCAACACCTTCGTCATCTTCTATCTCCCCGGGTACCTTGGCTTCGCTGAAACGACACATGTACTTCAGTTCACACTCTGGTCTTGTGATGTAGATCCATATACGGGAGACGGGCTGTGGTATCTTCCAGGCTCTGAATTCATGGTTCTTGGATCGATCTACAATCTTGGCTATGTGCTCAGGATGTAGGGAGACCATGATGTCGGAATGCGGTGTTTGAGGGCCAAGGGCGCGAATTGAGTCGAGAGGTAAACGCTGGCTCTCTAGACCCTGAGTGTATAGATAGTTTTGTGACGGGGACAGTTCGTCTTCTTCATCTTCTTCGTTGTCTTCATTTTCGTTTTCGTCCTGTTCTGATGGAGAGGGTTCTCCGGTTTGCTCAACTACAAAAGTTGAACCTGACTCGATAACGCCTTCTTTTGCCCGAGGGGTTTCTGGCGTCTGAGCTTCAACCTCTGTATCGGGTTCTTGATCGAGCTCCTGGTTCGAAGTGACCACATCTAGCCGTTCTAGATGGGGATCTTGCACTTCTAGGCCTGAGTCAGATGACGCCCCTGATTCTGATTCATAATCTGGGACAGATGTAATCTCATCGTCTAGACCGAGCTCACGACTGGGAAGCCGGCTTTCACTTGGCACCACCTGCTCTATTGCTCCTTCCAAAGGATGATCACCTATTTGTGATGGCTCCAGTTCAGGCTCCGTGTCTTTGGTAGGCGGAACGTTCAAAAATCGTTTAGGCGTGGGGCTTTCCGGGTCTTGAGCCCCGAATTCGTCGTCTTCAGTCTCATACTCAGTTTCGTCTGGGTCTTCTTCATCTAGATCTTCATCTGAATCAGGAACTTCTTGCAGTGGCCGCCGCCCAGTAGGCTGAGACTTCGGTTTTGGAGATTTGGGCTTCGTTCTACCGGGTGTGATATTCTCCTTATCTTCGGGTATATTGAAGCGCAGCTTTTTCGATGGTGTCGCTTTGACAGTGGACTTTTCACTTGGTACGGGCGAAGAGTCATGGGCGGTACTATAAGAGTCTGGAACGACTGAGTCCCTGGGCCACTTGCGTGGAGGTTTTAGGATGGGAGAAGGTGCTCCAACATTGGTTGACTTGGCCATCAATGGCGAGTGGTGCGAAGGTGGGCTGTACCGTAGCAGTATAGGCGTTTGTGGCGAATTGGAGGATGGAACCTCTGTTCGTTTCTGCCGGTTGGCTGGTGTGACAGACAGGACCAAGCTAGGGACCGACGCGACATTCTCTTGAGCTTCGCTTTTACCGTGATAACTCGACGGTTTCCTAGGAGTCTCCATTACTAATTTAGAGTCTTCAAGGTCCTGGGAGTCTTCGATTCGCCAGGGATCTTCCTCACTGTCGTTTGTGGACAGCATCTGGGTCAACGTCTGCGTATGATAGCTGCTTGATGGATACGAATCAGGCGAATCTCCCAAAGTCTTCCGCCTTTTAGACTTTCGAAGCTTCTCATCAGCATCTAATTCTTCACCAGCGGTTCTTCGTCTGCTGCTGCGTGAATTTGCCTTAACTTTAACCTTTTCAGCTGGTCTAGGCGGCTCTAGCTCTATCAGCTTCGTTTCTTCGTCTTCGTCTTCGTCTTGTTCCTTTTCTCCCTTTTCCTCCGCCTTCTCATCGTCGTCGTCAAGATCGATGAAATCACGCATTGCCGAAGATGTGAAATCCATCTGCGTCAACGTTTCCTGTTTCATTTCGCGCTTCGGTCTCGACCGTCCATACGTCTTCTTCACTGACCGACGGCGATACGAAAATTCTTTCTGTTTAGGAGCCGCAGGCGTAGGTTTGTATATAGTAGTAGCAGACGACTTGCCGCGAGACTGTGTCGTTGCAGGCATCGTTATGCGGCCCATGTCGGCCAAAAGCGACCTTTACTTCCTTAGTAATGACTTGCGGCAATCAAGCTCCACACCAAGTTCGGTTCCTAGAACAGTATACTATCGAAGTAATTCGCTATCAGTAGGTGGAATGAGAAAAAAGTATAAGGTGCTCAGTTTAAAATGCTGTATTTTACAGCGAATGACTAATAGCAAGTTATTGTCGTCCAACTTGAATCCTTGGTTTGTGGAAGTGCCAAATAGTGGGAGGAGTGGCAATGGGGGGGGATGACGTTGGGAGGGATATGGAATGCCCAACGCGCTGCCACGCTCCGATGTCGCGTCAAGTGCATATCAATTAGGGCATTCCCCGGTAAGTGAATACATTAAAGCTAAGTCCAAGGTACCTACAGCAACCCGCTTGTCCTAGGCATCAATCCCAATCAGGATTAGGTCTCCGCGGGGATGAATAGCCACGTGTAGAGGTACCTACTCCACGCCTTAGCAAGCTGATGAACTAAAGAGTCGTCTGTAACGATAAGTGTACATATATGACGAGAACTACGTGTTTCCCTTCATGATTGTTAAATCTTAGCTCACCTATCAAGCTCTGGTCTTTGCTAGCGGCTTTTCCTGAATCTGGTTCAACGTTTGCAGGCATATCCTCATGATTTACCAACCTCGTTTTGAATCCTCTACTATCTATCTACCGAGATCCTAAGGATAAATGCCGAGGCAAAATAATGGTGTGGACACACCGCGGCTACCATTCAAGGATAAGCGCATTTACATACATCTTGGCTTTAGGGATGCCATCTCTAAACTACTTACGTTACGAACCATGAGTGTCACCGTGGTGTCTCATATTCTGTAACATCCCGTTACACTTAATTACAGTTGATCCCGGGAATCTAGATGATAAACTCGTAGACATACGAAGAGTGACTACGATTTAATACTCGTATTTACTTACCGCTCTTCAGCTGGAACCTACTCAACTCTGGTAAAGTGTACAAGCAACAACAGTGTAGTATCACGACAACAACCGCACACACTATGTCTTCCTACCCCTTTCATATAAAAGAGCACGTGGTGCCTGGCCAGCACATCAGGGAATTCGCTCGCGCGACAGCAACCAACCAAGAAGATGTGCTCAAAATCCAAGTGAAGCAATACACACCCAAGGACAACCCCACGCCGCGGCCAGGCGACGTGACCATCCTAGCGGCGCACGCCAACGGGTTTCCGAAGGAGCTGTACGAGGCACTATGGGAGGACCTACAAGCGCAGTCGAAGACGGCCGGCGGGTTCCGGATCCGCAGCATCTGGATCGCCGACGTGTCGAACCAGGGGTACAGCGGAGAGCTGAATGAGGCGAAGCTAGGCGATGACCCGTGCTGGCACGACCATACGCGCGACCTGTTGCACCTGACCAATGTGTTCCGGGACGAGATGCCCCGGCCCATCATTGGTGTCGGTCACTCGTTCGGTGCCAATATCCTGACGCACCTCTCGCTGCTGCACCCGCGGCTGCTGACGAGTCTGGTGTTGCTTGACCCGACCATCGTGGCCCTCGATGCCTCGCGGACGAACGGAACTGGTACAAGGCCGGCCCGGCTGTCGGCATTCCGCCGTGACGTCTGGCCTAGCAAGCAGGAGGCCATCGAATCCTTCCGGCGGTCGCCGTTCTACAAATCCTGGGACCCACGAGTGCTGGAGGCCTGGAACAAGAACGCGATCCGGGAACTGCCCACGCCCTTGTATCCCGAGCTCCCGGCTTCCACTTCCAAGCCCGGAGCTTCATCGGACGCCAGTAAACCCGGCGCAACATTACGCACAACCAAGCACCAAGAACTCTTTACATTTATACGACCTCTCTGGCCACACATAATCGTCGACCCCAAATCTCCCCAAACCTACTCAGTCTCCAGATCCGGCGCGCCCGATTTCGACCACACCCTAACATCTCAACCGTTAGCTGCAGCGCAGGAATTCCCCTTCTACCGCTCCGAGGGCGGCGTCGTTTTCCGCGCGCTACCAGCCGTGCGGCCCAGTGTGCTCTTCGTGCACGGCAGCACGAGCGAGGTATCGGAGCCCGACGTGCGCGCCACCCGCCTCGCTACCTGCGGCGTCGGGATGGGCGGCAGCGGTGGCGTGAAGGCCGGGCGCGTAGCCGAGGTGCTGATGGAGGGCAAGGGCCACCTGTTTCCCATGGAAATACCGGGCGAGACGGCCCAGCATGCCGCGCGCTGGATCGCGGCGGAGACGGCCCGTTGGCGCGACGAGCAGGCTCAGTACGAGGCCTGGACGCGGCTACCCATGCGGCAGAAGACGACGCTGAGTCAGGAGTTCCTTGACAAGATCGGGCAGCCCAAGGCACAGCAGCCAAAGAAGAAGGCCGCCGAGCCCAAATTATGAGAACTCACTAGAAAGGAAGAGGAGTAGATGGAACCGGGACATTGGGTTTGAACTGGCATACATGATACAAGACTAGATGATGAGAGTGCTTAAGCCCTAATAGCTTTTTCCCGTTGGGTTGATTTGTGTGTACTAGATTAGCTCAGAAATGATGTTGTTAGAGACATTCCTCAGTGCCGTGATAAGTATCTCATATAGGCTACACCACTGTGATAAACGCAAATGCCCTTATTGACCGCTAAGTTCCTGATGGTGTCACACACAGCGATTGATATTGGAATATGTTGAACATGAATTACCTTGTAATTTAGCATATAATGACAATGGGAATTTCTCATCCTGAAGACGTATCACACTATGAAGAAACCAAACGCAACATCAATTTCATACTGTGGCATATTAAACAGTCTATGTACCTCATTGGAAACTACCACGATTTTCATACGTAGGAGACCGTAAGAGCGAGCCCTTGGCTGCCAATATGAAACACCCATGCCCTTGCAGCCTCTCAGTTCAACCCTACGCCACTAACGAAACCTTCCCATGCAGAAATAACCCATACCTTCACAAGTCCATAGCCTCATTATTTCTCATTCCTTTTTCATCAACGCTCGTAAGACTATTGTTGTGAGAAGCTTAGGGGGTCAACATGGGAAAATGAAAGATATTTTATCGTCCAGATCAGGGCTACCTTATGCCTTAATCCGATATGATTGCGCTACGGCCCACACGACATCACTTTTGCCATGTGTGTTGATACGAATATGTGACGAAAACTCGCGCTTCTTTGATCCTCTTCAATTTAGGATAGGTGGAAAGCCCCTTGGCCTTCCTTGATGGCCTTGAATAATTGCCGCTTCAGGGTATCAATACTAGTATAATCGGGAAGTTTTAGGTAGTTCACACAAGTCATGACGCTAGGTAAGTAGTCGTCAGAGGTGTAGGGTGGCTCGCTGGGCTTGCAAACGACCGTGAACATGGGGGTCAAACTCTTGAAACCTAGTGCACCATCAGTTACTAGAAAACAGCGTGGAAGTCGATTTGATCATGCATACCTCCAATCGGGAGTTTTGGGCTGCCCGTAGTAAATTGTAAGAAGTCACGACGCAAAGTTGGAGTTAGTTCGCTCATAGTCTGGAGCAAATTCTTGACACTCTTGCTATCCATGTTAAACCCATGATCCGCCTTGATAGAATCCGTCAGTGCTGTCAAAAGATGTTAGCTAATTGGCAAGTACAACACAAACTCCATTTATGAACATACTCTCTAACGTCCAATCTTCCTCCGCACGGCCGAAAAGTGTCACTAATTCGTCGGGTGTGAATGCACTTAAGGCCGAGTAAGGGAACACTTGGGAGAATCCAGCACGAAAGGCGTCCACCTGTCGCTTGACACCGTGATTAAGAGTCATGTCGATCACCTTATCGAGGTAGGATTCGACATTGTCAATTGTAACTTGCGTATGGCATCCACCTGGAATGAGTTCGAGATCGGGATATCCAGGCAACGTAAAATCCAAGGCAAGATCGTCGAGAATTGTGCCGTCAACGACGATGCGCTGTGTATCCACAACTTTTTGTGCTGGTGTTCGGTTCGGATCCTCAGCAATTGCCTTCTTTGCTGACACGAACTTCTTAATATGCTTTAACGAATTGGCCAGGCCAGGGTCCACGATTTTAACCGCCCCGAGCGATGGCTTGACCCCAGTGCCTTCGCCTATACGGAAGAAGGTTGGATTCAGATGGATATCAATGATGCGGGAGTCAATCATTGAGCGAGCCACAAATTTGCCGAGCATCTTAAAGAGCTGCAAAATGATTTCGCTTGAGGTATCGTCTTGGCTAAGAGGCCTCGGGAAGAGGCCATTAGGAGCAGACACAAATTCATCAGATTCTTGGGAATCTTCCTCACGCCAAAGTTTTAACTTCTTCTTTGAAAACTCTTTCGAGACTGTCGAATAAAATTCCAATGTCGGACCTAAACCAGTTCCGACTTCTTCGAAATACTCAACCTCCAGGATACTTTGCGAACTTCCATAGAGCTCCATAACTTTGAGTGCGGACTCTAAAATCTTGGAACGCGAAATACGAACCTTTTGTCGCTGAAGACGACCAAGGAAGGGGCGTTCATCTCGGCGATCCCGTCGCGAGGTATCCTCTTGTTGTGCGTTCTGCCATCTGCTCATTGACCGTGCATAACCGAATGATGTTGATTGCAAGAACAAATGGCGCGTCTCGAATGGGAAAAGGAAGGGATACAGCCTAGCGAGGTCTTCGCTCCAACTAGGCAAACAGTTACTCGCAACAATAAGAGGCTCTTCTAGCTGACGGTTTAGCTTCGCTGTCAATTTTGTGTTGACGAACTGAGACAGCGGCTCTACGTTCAAACGCAGATTGTTCTTGTTCTCCACCAGAATATCTTCTATATTAGCATTTAGGTCGTGGAGTATATCGAGAAGACGAAGAATTGATGCCGTAGTTGGATGATTAGCAAGCGATGCGGGCACACCATTCACGTCTGGCAATCCATCAAAAGATGGTGACGAGAAGCCGATGGGTTCAGCTGGTGGTGGCCCAGACACTCGGCGGAATTTGATGGTATGTATTGTGGAGAAGACACTACGACTTAAGTGGTCGGCAGGAGGAGATGGGCTGTTATGAACAGCACGATAGATAGTCGTTTCATTAGGAATAACCCTGTCACCAAGGCTAAATTCGATGTGCCAGTCCTGAGGCACGGACTGTATAGCAGCCGCGTACGAAAGAGGTCGCGAGGATGGACCCGGTGTGGGTGTGGGTGCGTTCTGCTGTGCTAGCGGGGACTGGGTAGGAGGCGCGCTACGATTAGGAAGATTGGAGGGACCACTTGTCTGTCCCGGAGTAGGAACTCGTGTCCCGTCCTCCTTTATCGCGGTAATCTTCCCTCCAGCAGCCACTTCCATGTTGATGGCAGTCTCGTCCGGGCCCGGCGCATCTTCCATTTCTTCATCCAGCTCGCCTACTATAGCATCAAGGGCATTGCTGGCGCCTATGTCGGTATTCTCATCATCCTCCTCTTCAGAAATATGCTTCTCATCGGCACACTCTAGTGCATCTTGTAAGTCGTTGTCTTCCTCAGGTGGGGGTGGTGGTGGTGGAGCAGGAGTCTCGCTTGCCGGTGCCGGATGTCGGCGGGTCGATCTACGAAGTATGGCTTTCTCTCGTCCCGAGGCCGGCGTCTGCCCTGGTGTGGAAGGTGTTTCAGGCTGGTCTGGTTGCTTCGACTTGGACTTTCTTGTTGTACGGGACGTGGAAGCTTGGGGAGGTGGAGGCGGTGGTGTAGAATTAGCCGCAAAACCAGCACTCAGTCTCTCTGCGAGGCGATCCCTTTCTGCAAGGCGGTCTGCCAGGCGATCTGGTGGTACGAGGCCAGCTGAACTGGCCATAGCAGCCAGGGCCCGAGACAAACCGTCACGCGGTCGAGACCCACGTGGGCGCTCGTGAAGGTTGATGCGAGGTCGCAAATAATCATCCAACGCTTTGAAGGTGGCGATGGCATGAATAGAGACCATAATGCTCCGGTATGATCGGGGTATGTCGGAGTCATCATCAGCCGTGAGCTTGATCTTGATCTGTTTGGCCAGCATCGATGCAGCACTACTACTTCGGTTGTCAAGTGCATTATGATGAACAGTGAGAACCTCGAAATGCTCCGAGCGACTCAACAGATCCTGGAGTTTATGAATCATGACACTGAACGGCGTTGTAGGAGAATCGGCGGTAGCGGTCTTCGGTCTGGAGCTGACAGGTTTGGCCATGAAAACCTCAAGGAACGCGGCCCTTGCAGAGTTTGCTAAAGATTCATCGGGGTTGCTAAAAACTTCCTCGACAACGCGGACCAGCCCAGAAGCGAGGAGCTCCGCGCTTGTGACGCTCTCGAGGACGTCGGCATCAAAGTACGACGCAAGTTGCTTCCATAGCATAATACCGTTCTGTGGACTTAGATCATTTGCTGTGCGATGGAGATAGAAGGCTTCGATATTCGAAGCTAGGTGTTGTAGATCACTAAGAATTTTAACAGCCTTTTTCTTCATCGCCTTGCCATGCTTTTCGGTCTCGTATGTTTCCAAGAATTTCTTAGCAGCTTCAGCAATGCGAGTCTTTATTGACGGCATGTCAGTGACGTAAAGGCGTGGAGGCGCATCCAAAGACATGGTAGAGCCGTCAGAGCTAGGTGATCCAGTCATGTCCTCGCGATGGTCGTTTTCCTGGTCATCCTCGTCGTCATCATCATCGTCTTCTTCGTCATCATCATCCGCGTGATCCTCGTCTTCGTCTTCCTCGTGATCCTCGTCGTCATGACCGTCTTCGTCAGAGTCGTTATGTATGGAGACCCTGTCAGCTTCGGCATCTGCTGAGGTCATTGGCTGATCAACTGGTGAATTCTCAACAGGTTTGGCTTCAGGCTCCTTGTATTCGGCGGCCAGCTTGGCAATCTCAGAGATAACACCCTCCCTGTAGATTTGATACCGATATATGTGATCTAGACGACTCATCAGGAGTTCCGTAATTTGTATAGCATACATCACTAGTGACGGGTGGTCCTGTTGAGACAAAATTGCCGCTAGAAATGAGGCATAAGGTACCGATTTTAATGAGTCAACTAGAATATCCTTATCCAGATTAGAGAGCATCTTCAACTGAGCATCGAGCACCTTTTGGCGCACTGTTAAATTCACAGTACTGGAGAAGGCGTCCGTCAAGGTAGGGAATAAGATAAGAGCGAATCTCCGCACTTGATCCTTGCATTCATCCAAAAGCTCTAGTCTTTTCTCCGAAGACGATTTCTTACGCGTCCCGAGAGACGAGGAGGTAGGAGTGATTGGCTCAGTCACATCGAGATCACCACTGACTTGGGACGCCGAGGCGCCAGGCCACCTTGGCCCGGGAAGCAACTCGCAGACGACGTTAAGAGTCTCGATAATTTGCTCGCGGGGCCGGTGGATCAAGGCTTGCATGATGACCACGCTGTCTAGCTTCGAGGCAACATCTTCTGTCTCATTCGGTGGGGAGACACCAGTTAAGATTTGATACAGTGTTTCCACAACGTTCAATTTGACCAACTCGGCGGACAAACGAGGGCTTGCCTTAGCAGTGAAAGCTAGGGATTGGAGGAAAAGAGTGTGAATACTAGAACTAATTAGATTCGTTGTGCCTGGAACAAGAAGCCGCAGAATAGCTTTCAGGAGGTCAACGCTGACTAGTTGCTCCAGCTTGGATGATTGATACCGAAAGCTTTCGATAATGCGGGTGACACATAACGATGCTTGCTCGACGACACGTTGATCGCTGCTTCCTAACACGTTAAGAAGGATGGGCATAACATCTTTAATAACAGGGAACGAGTCTTCGGGAATGTTGCGGCAGCAATTGGCTGCTGTAGTAACTGCGGTGCGTTGAGTGCTTGTGGCGAAAAAGTCCAGGTAAGACAAGCAGGCGGTTAGACCACCCTCGCGGACGATACTGGTAGGGTACTCAACAGATATTTTCTCTAGCGTGCTTAGGGCTTGCTCGGCCAAATCGATGAATTGGATTTCCAATAATTTCCGACACAACACAGGAACGGCTCCTCCATACACAACGTTAGCAGCGCTAGCAGGGAGAGCCTCCATAAGATTCGCCAAACAACGACATGCCAGGAGCATAATCTCAGGGCTCTCCTCTCCGGTGAATTCGTTTGGCTGCATTAGGACGACCAGTTCTTTGACAAAAGCGTCCGGTGAAAAGTGTCCCGAAAGATTGTCCTCATTAGAAACCAGGAGAAGTTCGGAGAGTTCCTGCAGAGCAATAAGCTGCACTGAAGGGTCTCCCTTTTGCCGAAGATTGCTAAGGATATCGCGTAGTCTTGATGAGATGCCTGACATCATCCCGGTCAGAGCTCTGAGAGTGTTAGACAGGCCAGACCCAGGAGGACCGCCGAAACCACCAAAAGGATCATCGTCGTCGTAGTGGCGTTGACGATCATCGTCATCGTCATCATCTTCTTCATCATGATCCTCGCTATCGTCATCGGGATCGTGCGCGGGTGGCGGGGGAGGTGGTGGAGGTTGAGGAGCTTCCTTCTCTTTTCCTTGATCTCCAGTCCCGGTCATAGTAGTGTCTTCATCCGCAGAGGGTGCATTATTAATAGGTGCCCGTTTCGGTCTCCGACTCGAACCGGATGTGCTAGCTGAAGATCGTGTTAGTCGTAACTGGAAGCAGAATATTAGGTGGTAGTAGAATGAGCTACCGTGTGTTGATTGACCAGTCTTCTTATGACGGCTGGACTTCCGACTCGATGATGTGGAGGCCGAGGCGGAGGAATTGTCTTGCATCGCAGCGGGCGTTTGAAGCTCAGAGCTCCTGGGAAATATGTTAAATGCTGCTATATATACAAGAATTGGAGAGATGTTATCAGAACGCACCCAGATGGACTAGACATGGTTGCAGTAGCTTTGCCCTTGCGCTTGCGGGGTGCAGTCACGGGTGTCTGGTTCGCCGGCTGCAGCTGCTCTGAAGGACCTTGATTCTGAGTCTTCTGTCGCTTGGACCTGCGAGGAGGGGAAGACTGCTCGTTCGTGGAAGGTTGCGGTGGGTCGTGGTCTTCGGCAGCAGTCTTTCTCTTTCGCAGTGAATGTGGATGTGGTCTCGAAGAGGGTGATTGGGCGAGGCTGGAATGAGAAGACGCCACAGACTGGTCCACACCAGATTGGCCGGGCGGATGACCTGCTGAGGAAGAAGCCTGTGTTGCCGCAGCGGCTTGGCGGGCAGATGAGCGAGTGATCCTGGAAGACATGAGTGTCTGATGCGATCATATAAGTTGCATAGGATGCTCGAGACTCGGGGACGTGGGGGATGCAGCGGGTGGTGCAGGAAGTCAAAGACCGGATGGAGCAGAGTGAGAATAGAATATGTGGGTATATGGGGATATGGGTATAGGCAGGAAGCAGGAAGATCCGACGCCCGGGGCAAATGCTGCCTCTGAGGTCAGAGAGCAGCAGACAGAGCGTCTTGGTTGGTACACATCAATCACAGTGGGCGCATGGACATTACGCGAAGCACTGCACTTCGCAACAAAGCAGAAATACAAGGTGGAAGCGGAAGGCAGTTGTCGGGGCAGGACGTGACTGTCATATGAGGATGGGCCCCGTAGGTGGGAAGGTAGATAGATAGAGGCAACCAGAGAGGTATGTAGACAAAGAGCACTCGGGCTGCGCAGTTCGCAGCTACCGAGCTACAATGCTACCTGATCTGACTTGGTTTGCTGACGTATAACGTGGGTATAGTTAAGCTTAAGCAAGCAGGCACGTAGCCAGCCTCACTAGCTTTTTGGAGTTTGATGGACACTTTAGACTACCAGAACCGCAAGGTTGTACCCTCTCCCGTCGACGTAACGTACATGAATGTGATCAGGTGATTTGTGTGTTTGTGAGGTAGTGACTGGGTTGTGGAAGATACAAGCAGTGTGCTCTTTCGCAGAGGTAATGTAAATGAGTGAATCCAAATTGAATTGTGGGGTGGTTGTGGTGAAGCACAGGCAATCAGTGCCAAATGGACATATGCAGAGATAAGGCCAGGCGGGACGGTTTGGTGTGATTTTAGGAGGGAAAATAGAGAGAGAGGAAAGAGGTGGTAGTTGATGCGTATAAGCAAGCAGTATAGCAGTGCCTTACTGGGCTTAGGTAAGGCTTGCACATCGATTCACATGCAATAGAGGGTTTTTGGGGATGGGGATGGGAATGGTGATGGAACGTGAATGTGAATGGGACTGGGACTGGGGACGGGGCTGGAACTACCTAGCTAGGCGGAAGGATCGGGGCAGAGCAGCAGCAGTGGATCGTACCTGGAAGATGGTGGTGATACCGATAACGCAGAGGGCGAGGAAGGTGCAACAAATCGCGAGTTCGGCGCCTTGTGGTGTGCTGCTGCTGGCGGCGGCGGCGGCGTATACGGAGCCGGATGCGGCAGACGGGAATGAGGTTGCGGTTGAAGATGAGCGTGAGGTTGGGGCCGTTGCGGCTGCGGCTGCGGTTGCGCTGGAAGATCGTGGTCGTGGTCGAGTGCCGATCGGGAGCGCGGATTCGCAGCAGATGGTTTTCGGTCTGCCATGGATTACGCCATGAGGCAGGCGGCGTGGCGACGGACGGTGGGAGCAAGAGGCGTGCGACTCGGCGGCCGGTCGGGGTGGGTGGGTAGATGCTTGTTGGTTGTTGTTTCAAGGCTGGCTTCGGACTTGAGAAAAAAAAACAATGGGAAGTCGTCGGGTTCGGATAGAGGATAGATAGGTAGATAGATGGAGGTCAGTTCGACGTCAGCCCTTGAGTTTCCCCTCTTATCGAGGTTTCGTATCCCGATGGTCCAGTTGGTCGCTCATTCGATGCGAGGGGCCAGCCGCGGTCGCTTCTACGTATACAAGCGTGTTCAAAAATGTATTAATCGATTCGTCGTAGTAGCTATCGCAAACTCCCTACGTACCTAAGGTAAACAAACATGGGAGGACAGCGAGGAAGAGATAGACACAAACTGTCAAGCTGGTTGGGGGATGAGCGCTTCGGGGCCAGCCAGGCTTGGATTAAACCTCATCGGGAAGCGGGCGGCTATCCTGGCTATCGTGTGAGCCGCGGGGTGGCTCTATCAAGACGTTGTCAATATCAAGCTACCAGTCATCATGCCATTTAAATGCCCCTCATCCCCCCACTTCTGGCCCAAGCACCCTGCTAGTCGAGCATGCTGGTTCCGAGTCTACAGGGATACCTACTAAGTACTTAACTGCCCTGCGTGCTCCGTACAGTGCTCCTACTTCGGGGAATGGCGTGAGAATATCAAATTTTGATAAATGTAGTATAGAGTTGCCGGTTCCATGGGTTTAACGAGAAGATCAGTTTTGAGACATTATGTCAACAAACACATTAGTTTAAAGTGTCTAATCTATCTATCTCTCCTAGGCTAGATATTGTACGATGACTGATACGATACTTACCTAACCCAGCCCATAGAAACAGAAGAACGAGATAGAAGAACCTTGACCATGTTCATAGCTTATTGTAGATAGCCCTCCATCTTTATCATTGTCCATCAGGTACGAGCCAGCTTATTTAAAGCAGAATACACCTCGCCCCTCATTTTAATGCCTAACCAATCCACTTATACGACATGCTCAGTACTTAGGTAAGTAGTAGCTATACGTTACCTTACCTAGATAGACCGCCTACTTACGTGGCACGATGGGTCGCTACGATGCAAAAGAAACAGTTGGCGTCAAGGCGGTGACTGCTCCGCTTGCATCATGCACGCCGAGACATCCATGTTTGCGCCAACATGAATAATGCATGCATCTAAGGGCCGTTATTAGGTACCTACTCACTTACACCAAAGCATTCATACAGAGGAGCAGATTTATGGTTATCTAAAAAGTTTCTGTGCTTTCTGTGTCGTCTATAAGTCTAAGCTACTCTTTCCACCTTCATACTGGCCCAGGTCATATTCGTCAGGGTATTTTTCCAGATGATCCCGTAGTTCCTTCATCTGTGCCTTGAGCTCGGGAGTTAGTTCTTCGTAGATATCTTCAAACATAGAGCGAATCGGTGGTTTCTTCTCTCGTTCCGCCTGTGAGAAAGCCTTCAGTACATCCCGTCTTATGCTCTCACGGGCCTCCTTCTCTTTCGCTTCATTCCAGAAGCCCTTCATCTCCATATATTTTCGCAATCGGGAAAGGGGATTGTCTCGGCGCTTCCAATCTTCCACCTCTACCCGCGCTCGGTAGGCGAAAGAATCGTCCGACGTGCTATGGTGACTAACACGATAACTCATGGCCTCGATAAGGATCGGTTTCCCTCCATCCTGTAGCGCCATTTCCCTAGCTTTCTTGGTAACCTCTCTAACGGCCCAGATATCATTTCCGTCGACACGGATGGTATCAATGCCGTATCCAATGCCTCGGCTAGCAATGCCGTCGCCTCGGTATTGTTCTAAGGTCGGCGTTGAAATGGCATATCCGTTGTTTCTGCAGATGAAGACCACAGGGCATGATCTAGTTGCCGCGATGTTCAGCGCCGCATGAAAATCGCCCTCGCTCGCAGCACCCTCCCCGAAGTATACGGCGACTACACGAGGTGGCAGGGTAGGATCGTTAATGCGCTGCATCTTAAGTCCATAAGCTGCACCAGCGGCCTGTGGTATTTGCGTTGCAAGAGGTGATGATACCGTATGCTGGTGACCTATTAGATGGGTTGTCTCACATACAGATTGATAGAATCCACTTACGATGTTTAGCTCCTTACTACCATAATGGACAGGCATGTTCCTCCCACAGCCGTTATCGAGCTTATTTGCAAATAATTGATTCATAAAATCGTTCAACGTAAAGCCGCGTTGTGCAAATACACCTTGTTCCCTATATTGGCAGAATACAACATCCTGCTTGTCTAGGATTGAGGCTGATCCAACGCTGAGCGCCTCTTCGCCAGCTGATACCATATAAAAGCTCAGACGTCCTTGACGTTGCGCGTCAAACATGATGACGTCCATTATTGAAACCGTCATCATCGTCTTATATAGTTGTATGACTTCTTCGTCGCTGAGGTCCTGGTTAAAGGACTGGTCGACAATATTGCCATCTTGATCAACAATCCGGTAAGTTGGTAGCGTGGGGTGGTCGGATGGCAATGCGAACTTGAGATCGCTGGTAAATGCACTCTTCAAAGCGCCAGGGAAAGACACATATTCCGAACCAGGTCGTTGCGACACGCTGCTCGCAAATCGAACACCAATACTAGAAACGGGGAATCTGGGCGTAACGCGGGGTAACGATCGGGAGACTCTTCGCAGAGACGACCTGGGAATTATGCTCGTCTTCATCGTCAGCTCATTTCTCACAGAAACTAACGCCCTTTAAATGAATGACTGGTTTGTCTAGGGAGATTCCAAAAGGAAGGATTACGAGAGAGTTCGGTTTGGAGCACGCTGGGTGGCTTTCCCCGGACTTTCAATGGCTAGCGACGTCACCTTAAGCCGGCGCAAAGCGAAATCGCTAGCGGCCGTCGCTTTCCATGGGGTCTCGGCATTCTCAGCCCCACCAAGCTAGCACGTGCAGTATCTGAGCTCAAAGTTAACAACCCGTGGTTTCATCTCTATTTGAATGATAAGAATTTAATGGTTAGAATTTATATCATAGCCTAATGAACCCCCTACCTCAAGGCCACAAGATGAGCGGTATTTTAGACGCTCCAATCTTTTGGTATGAGACCGACAATTGACTAATAGTGAGGTCTTGGCCTCGCGATGTTGAAGACTAGATATGTGTGACTTTTTTAACACATGGCCTCTTTCGACCGGCTGAGGAAGGTAATGTGTGCGAGAAAACGCGTTAGTTCAAATTATAGCGGCAAAGATGTGTAGTCTACAGGAACGTAACCGCGATGAGTGTAGGCGCCACGACTTAGCCAAGACAACACAGGTCAACGTTTCTAGGACAACCCATGAGCTACAGCGCGGCATATGAAATTAAACAAACCCGTATCTCAAAATACTTACTCATCAACTTCAACACCGACACAACGACCAAGTACCTATTATTATCCCACACATCCACACTGCCCTCGGACCTCTCACTCAGACAACACAGCTATGCCTCAAAACGCCATCATCGCTATACTAGTCATTTTCTTTGTCCTTGTGGTCAGTGTCATATTCTGGAAGGGCAAGAAAGTGATCGAGCGTTTCGCCTACGAGATGTTCAACGCAAAACAGGCGGAGCAGCAACTACAACATCGACGGGCTGCAAGTGCCGAAGCTTCTGTTTAGGCAAGTAAGTCAAACACCTACTCCTTTGATCCTTTCTTGAGCTCAGGCCCCCCAAAAGAGTTCACGAGGCGCACATGAGCCTATTCGTTTAATGTCAGCATCCCTGCCGTGCTGCTCAACGCCGAAGTCAAAAGCCCACTTGTTATCGGATGTCAATCCGATCTGCGGCCGGAATTGCACCAAAACTTGGGAGTTCTTGGCAGGCACAGCCGATTCTCCACAATACACATGGCGCCAGGCCGGACGGCAGTGGGACAGGGGTGTCCCCCGCCGAGCTCCGATCTCTTGGCTTAGCTTATCATTTTTTCCCTCTAATCGGCGCCCGGAATCGTGACCTATGATACGACGCTATCTTCCACATACTCGCTCATACCACATGGAATTAATTGATTAATCAGTACTAGGACCTTCTTGTTTTTTTTTATAACTCAGGCAGAATTGCGGCTTTCCTCGCATCTGCGCCCATCATGGTCGCTCGACCCGCTCTCCGCGCCGCTACAAGAATAGCCCGACGTCAGCCCGTCGCATCGACATATAGCTCCCATAACTTCTGCACAAGTACGCCCACTCTGAGACCCAGCACAGCCTCATCCTCTTCCACACGCGACAGCAGCAATGGCAGCACACGAACAACACATTTCGGGTTCCAGGACGGTATATCCGAGTCGGAGAAGACTGAGCGCGTGGCCGGCGTCTTCCACAGCGTAGCCGAATCATACGACCGCATGAACGACCTCATGTCCTTCGGCTGGCATCGTATCTGGAAGTATGTCTGCAGCATTAGTTCATCGGTCTTCCACCCGCACAGCAGCGGCTAACCATATCTCGTCAACAGAGACCACTTTGTTTCGTCGCTCAACCCGGGATACTCATCAAGCATTCCCCCGAAGCCCCAGCGTATCCTCGACGTAGCAGGCGGCACAGGCGACATTGCCTTCCGCATGCTGAATCAATCGCATGTAGTAAACGCGAACCCAAACATCCACATCACAATAAGCGACATCAATCCCTCGATGCTGGCAGTAGGAAAGCAGCGCTCGCTCTCCCTACCAGCAGCCCAACAAGCAACCCTCTCCTTCCTCGAGGCGGACGCCACACAACTTCCCGCGACTATCGCCCCCGACTCGCTGGACCTATACACAGTGGCCTTCGGGATCCGCAACTTCGCCAACATCCCCGCAGCTCTGGCCGAGGCGCACCGCGTGCTCAAGCCCGGCGGCGTCTTCGCCTGCCTCGAGTTCAGCAAGGTCGGCAACCCGGTCTTCGATGCCGTCTACAAGCGCTGGAGCTTCTCTGCCATTCCCCTAATCGGTCAGCTCGTCGCCGGCGACCGTGACTCCTATCAGTACCTCGTCGAGAGCATCGAGCGCTTCCCCAGCCAGGACGAGTTCCGCGGCCTCATCGAGGACGCCGGCTTTGTGGTTGGCGGCAAGGGCTACGAGGACCTCACCCTCGGTGTCGCTGCTATACATAAGGGCATGAAGCCTTTGTAAGCGTATGCATATAAATATGTATGCGTACTACATTCTCCGAATAATTGATGATGCTAGAGAAAAATGAGGTATAGAAGTGTACAATACTCTGTGTAACTAAGACTCCATGGTAAGGAGTCCTCTAGAAACGGCCATTCTCCGCAGCTCATGGACAGATGTCGACCAAAATGACGAAGGCTTGTTGAGTGTAAAATAAACTTCCCTAAATAAATGAAGTATAATGCCCATTAACTCAGTTGTGCTTAGCATGAGCAAAATGTAATTCTTGTTCAATCCCGGACTCTTTCAGCAAATGACTGAGTGCGCGTCTTGGACCCATCGCTGAATCCGAGAGTCAAATTTCTAGAGCAAATAGTCCTGTATAGCTGCATGGCAGATCCGGACGTGGATCGATGGCAATGAGCGAGACTCGTCGTGGGAGCATGGAATTTTTCTTAGATACTATAAACTTGGAACATTGTCTACCGAGTTTCATTTAACAATTCGCGTCGGAGTTAGTAGGACGAACAGACACTTCTTGTACTACATAAGATGATTTATACTGGAAACAGAAACAGGAGACTCAACCATTGCACTATTTGTATTAACCTAGGAAAAGGCAGCACCAAGCCTCACATGGATCACGCACATAGAAACATCACAGGAACAGAATAGCAATAGAAACGTTGGTATCATGGTATTTTATGAAACTGAAACGACCTATATCGATGATCCGCCCTGGTCAATACAGAGAATAGTGCAACAAAGACGAACCTTTTTGAGTGCCATGAGCCGCAGAAAACAACCAGGCTCGCAAAAAGGGAAAATAAAAAGGTGAGCCCTTATATCCGGAGCATGGTAGGTGCCCAATCGGGATTCACCGAGACCCGCAGCGTAGTCAGACCATTGTGGCCGTTTTCGCCCATCGTAAAACGGCTTCGTGCCTCTCTCGAAACCTCCTCCGCAATTTGGCGGTCTGGAGTATTACCACCCTTATAGCGACCAGAAGCCGAAGTCTTGAGAAGGTATCAGAGTACAAGCGAAAGTTCGGAAGTTGCAAAGATTATCGGGCAGAGTGGTGGCAGATTGTGCGTAAAGTCGACTAGATATCACTAGTCACCGCCTACGGGAGCAGGCGATGCACTTCCGCCGTCGCCCTTGTTCATTCCGCCGCGACCGCGTCCGCCACGTCCGCCACGGTCTCCTCTAGCTCCACGGCCACCTCCACGTCCGCGCGAACGGTTTGTCTCAGGACCGCTCTCACCACCGCTCAAAGCACCGCGATCGCCGGCACTACGATAACCACTCGCGCTGTCTCTACCTCGACTACTTCCCCAGTTCCCCGCTCCACTAGCACGGGGCTGGAATGGTTTGCTCTCTCGGGGTTGGAATATTTTGACCAAAGGTCGTGATCTATCCTCAGACTGACGAACCTTGAAGTCATCGGCGAGGCTGGCATATGCAGCATCCCGTTCCTCAACTGTCTGGAAATGAACAACTTTGTTATTGCTGTTGTTGCCCCACTTCTCGACCTTGGTAATCTTAGCCTTATGCTCCTCGGGGAATATGTCGCGTGTCTGCTCATCACTCTGGACATTCATAACGAAGAGTCCAATGATGGAGTCTGCTGTTGGTCTCGGACCAGGTGATGGAACAGTTTCTGGGCCGTTAGTCGCTCCGTTAGAGGTAGCAGCCTTCTCACTTTCTTTGGCAGCTGGAGCCGTAGGGGGGGCTGGTTTCGGCGTGGCAGGTTTTGTTTGTAGAGGCGTCGCTGCAGCGGATTTGGGTTGTTGCGCTGCAGCTGAGGAACTTCTCTGAGGAGCCAATGGAGGCGCACTGGCGGGTGCGGCAGAGGCAGCCGGGGGTTGGCTACTGGCTCCAGGTGCCGGGGACGGTGTACCCTGGGGTATATTAGGTTGCTGCTTCGCGCCACGGTGGGAGAAGTTAAATCCTTGTGCCCTCATCTCAGTACCAATGCGACCGTCTTGAATTTCCAGCACAAGCCAACCAAAAGCAGCATCCGCCAGATTGAAGTTCCACATATTCTTGAAGGCACTCTCATCGACCTGGCCAAGAGCACCAGGTGCACCGACAGGGCCACCGAAAGGATTACCACCAGCCGCCGTACTAGGCATTTTCTCCACAAGTCCCAGCGCGTTCTTCAAGAGATTCTGCTGAGCCTCGTTTTGCTGGATAGCAGGTTCAACCTCGGATTTGACGGTCTCCCAGACGTCGTTGAATGAGGCCTTCGAGGCGGCTAGCTTACCACGGTAATGGTCAAGGGTTGGGTTTACACTGAACTCGTTGTATGAGCTTCCATAGCGGAAGTGTAAACCGGCAGAAATCGAAAAGTCGGCTTTCAGGCTCACAGAAAGCTGGTTGAGGATGCCTTCACGGGCAGGAGAGGCGTGCGTAATGAAGATACGAGTTTCCGTAGGGTCGTAGACACGGTTGGCTGTATCTACCAATTCGCCCATCTGTAACAGGGTGGTCCACATCGTGCCTTGACCACCAGCGATAGTAGTCCTGCCTTCTCCATTGTCGAAGAGTTTATGCATCACGACCGCACCGCCAAGTCCAAGGAGTCGAAGTTTGACACCACCGACCTCCAACAACATAGAACGGTTCTCGTCAATAATGTGCAGGTTTGGTACTTTATACTCGTTTGATCTGAACTTTTCCAGTACGCGCACATCTTCGCAAGCACCCCACACTGTGTAAACCGGAACCTCTAGTTTGATCTCGCCCTTGATGAGCTGCGGTAGTTGAGAGAGTGGTAATTCTTCTGGCGAGAAACGCGATTTAACCGGTCCAGGCTGGCTAATAGACTTCTTAACGTTCTCGGAAATCAACGGTGAGTATTGCGCGACATGTTTGAGTGTCCTATAGAGCAGGGTTAGCGTAACCTGTTGCGCGCAGCTTACTCGCCTACCATGATATCCTTCCACAACTTACTTCTCAGCAATACGATCGAGGGAAGTCTCATCGTAGAATCCGAAGTCACCAGTATGAACGATGTGATCCGCTCGCGCCTGTCGCGCTAGGTCGTTGAGGGAGTTTAAGTTACCTGCCAAATCAAGATTAACCGTGCACTGCATAGGCGGGATATATGAAGGTGGGGGGCCGTCTTACCTCGTACATCGGCTACACACAGAACACGAATAGGGCCTTGTTGCAAAATTCGGCCTTGGTTTGGCAGGAGCGGGGTGGCGCCGGGAACAGGACCAGAAGGCGGAGCGCCGTTAGCCATGTAGCCTTGGTTATTGTAGGGCTGACGGAACAGTTCAGATGTTAGCGAGGGCTCGAGAAGGCGGATGTCACCACAATTGCGACGGGATGGGCGAGGGCCGAGGGGAGGCGGGGACATGATGTTGCTTCCGCGCCGTTTTTGCGGAACTACTAAGCGCGAGTGTGGATGCATGGTGCTCTGTGTTGTTCTGTGTTGGGTGCAAAGGAACGAGGATAGAAGGGCGGGGTGAAGGGGGACGAGACGGGAGAGGCGGCGATGAGAAAAACAGACGAGGCGCATGCAACAGGGCTTAAAGAGAGGTGAAGTGCGGGAGCCTGCAGGAAGTAATGTAATGTGTTGTTGCTGGGGTAATGTAGACTTCAAGGCGACGTGCTACGGCAGTACGGTTTGGGTGAGGTCGAGCAAGCGAGCTCGCTGCCGTGGACACAGCGCAGCGCAGCGCATCATAATATGTTCGAAGGGGCAAAAAACAAGAGGACAAACACCTACCGCCATTAGAATATCAAACAATCAACCCTGCGGAGCAAACGTGATCTCGGCCTCTCTCCACGGAACACCTTATCTCTGAAACCGACAACACGACGCCTCAGAACTAATTCACTAACTGTGGTGGTGACCAGTCGGCAATGTGTAAGGCTCGATCAGGGGTGGGGGACGCTCTGGCTTCGCTCTCGCTCTATCTCGATCTCGATGTCGATCTTGACTGTGGCTAATACAACGAATCAATAGCTATGTAGAAGAACACACTCTCTAAGTATGGAATACACAAACTGCTAAAGGCTTATGTGGTGTTGTTGAAAGGAGCGCAATGGCCGGGATGGGATCGTGGCCGTGTGCGTGGGTGGGAGAGTGCGAGGTCCAGACGAGGGATGAAGGATGGATGAAAGCTCAAGATTGCTCGACGTTGCCGGATTGTTACTTCTAGCTTTAGGTATGAACGGCTGCGATAGGTAGCTGTGATTTTCAGCGGAAACATGGTAGGGTAGGGGCCGCCGAAAAGTCCAACTTGGCCATGGCTCATGAGTGCGCTAGTCCATATGCGTGCTAGCCGCCACAGCCTATTCCAGCCCCCGGCCTCCTGCCGGAAATTGATTCGGCATCAACAACTCTTAACTTCTCAGTATACTCCACAGAGCCTCGTCTTCCCTTGCCTTCCATTGATCTATCTGATCTCATTAAACCAAGACTACATACATAGTGTATATTGGCGATGAGATATTCTCACAACATCACGTTCATGGTGCTGGACTCTGTTGGATAAAAAGATTATACTCGCTACCCGTGTATGCACGTACACGTAGGTACTCATCTAGAGCGAGATTGCATCTTTAGGTAATGGCTGCAGTGAGCCGTCATGGGTATCGCCCTCTCACTATGTCTACCTACATAAGCACCCATATATCTAAGTAGGTAGGTATCGTTGTCAAACCCACCATACTATTAAGTTTATCATCAATTGATGTTGACGCATATATTCAGAGCATCAGTCCATGGAATAATGATGAATTGTAAATCTTGAAGGACCAACCCGACGGAATATGGTATTTCATAAAGAACTCAACCACTTAAAAACATCAGAACCCTGCTTACCCATCTGGGCACCGTATGTATTTCTAACTCATACATTCTTAAGACCTTTGGCAGGAGCTTCCTCAGCAGGCTCTATCCACATTTTTTCGAAGATTACGGAAGGTAACTTCGATACAACCCACAATCAGCCTCCTCGCTCCCCCAACAGTCATGTTCCTTGGTCTGTCTTCGACATCCGCGTTATGTTTCTCTGCATGTCTCAAACCCGTCGTCTGGAGAACCGCTATCCGGTCGGTAAACCCTACCGAAATTTCGCTCCAGGTGCTCTCCATATATATCACTGTGCGATATACCACTATCAAATAATCGTCCGGCATTGCACATCACAAATAGGATACACGTGTAACAGAACGCCTGTTGGGAATCGACATATTTAACTGCTCCTTAATTAGATTATCAGTAGATCGAGTTACATGTTGCTGTCTCGTTGTGTATACGTACATCCTAAAACTATCTGTATCTCTATAAGTACCAAGTAAATAAGACCATAGACATCGATAGACAATGAAACAACCGGAACCACAACAGAGACAACATATACTGTTCATGGTTTAACGCTTCTAGGACTGTTGATATTATCCCTTGACTTCCCGAGTTCACGTGCTCATGGGGTCGAAGAAAACCACATTGCTTCCCATCATCCCACAAGATATCATAGGTAAGGTATTCACATATTTTGATCCTCAAATGAGAGCAGCTATTCAAAGCCACGCCAATGTACAGCCATCCCACAAGCCTGGATGTACTCGCCCAGCTACGAGGCTGATTCAAACACCTCGAAACTGCGATCATATTCAACTGATGGATTTGATTATTGTAGTACAAGTCTCGCAATACGGTCGATGTCTCATTCAATCAGACATAAACGGGTAGCTATGCGGCAAGTTTAGTCCCTCATATGATAATACACATGATGTTGAAGCCATAGCGTGAGGGGTCATGGATTTAGTGAAGTCCCAGTTCCGTGGGTCTGTGTAATACCGAAGCGATAACAACCAGTATAACACCTGTACGTCTGCCATTAGTACTAATCATTACGCCTAACTAAAACATATATTATGATTTCCTAGAGAGGCTCCTCACCTCTTGCGGTGCTTCTGCCAACTAATAATGTCACGGAACAGAACTGCAGCACTATACCACAACACTATCAAAAGATAGAACGTTGTCAAGTCAGAAACTTGACCGTCTGCAGTTACATATATAGTTGGAGCCGTAACAAACAAAACTCTTCTTAATGTACAATCTTGTCTCAAACCAGTACGTCAATCATGATGATGCCACTCACAAAGCTTGCCAGGATCGATAGGCTCAAGAAAAGTATTCATGCCATAAATAAAATGCCAATAGACTGCTCGTATATTAATGTCGATGGCAGAATCGAGGTGGTATTATGTACCTAGGTAGTGATAGATAGACTAAGTGCTAAGATATCCGCCGTGAAGTTCGCCATTTATTACCATCGCTATAACAAAGGCTAGTAGCTCAGGGCTTGGAAATGTATTCGATATCATGTTCATGACAATCTACCCGAGCGTCACGAAGGCCATCCAATCTAGTCTTTCATTCTCACCCTGGCGGTGATCCAGGTTCAACTATACGAAAGCTTTACTCTTAGCTCGCCCAGCCCTGCCTATTCAGGTCCAATATCGCTATTATCGTGAATTATCGTGATCGAGCAAACACGAATAGCTGAATATGCGAATCGCCGCCTCATAGGATATTTACAGTAAATCGCCAGCCCTAACCCCCCGATTCACAGATAGTTGCACTTCCACTACCCAGAGGCTAGTCTGTGTGACGCTCATTGATACTAATAACGTTGCTGCGAACTTATAAAAAGCCACATCACTAGTCCAGGAGTCGCTTTCAAATACTCTGCGCATATATATAACTTCAATTCCCTTTGGTAGTCACGAGATTTGAAGTTCGAATCGTCCTCAAGTCTTGCATGAGCTGATCTTCGAATTTAGGCGTTGGGCCGGATAGACTGTCCCTTGTAGTACAAGGAGTCTTTTCTACCATTGTATATAGAAACATGACAATTCTTAACTCTCCGTGTATGCGAGAGGGTGCCCTTGAAGTTGGATTTGAGCGCCTACTAGCTGCCAGTGAGGCAAAACCAGAGTCCTAAAAGAATGTCAGAAAATAAAAAAAAGGCCACAAAGACAGAATTGACGAGAGTATACTGCAAAAGCAATCTCAGTCATATGCAGTCGTCGTCATTGCCCCCCCTTTTCCCCCAACACAACTCCGTATAATAAGCTCTATCGAAAGCAGCGCCAACCATCTGAGCATCGAAAACCATGTCCCCTACAAACGCCACCCATCAACGTCGCCTTCGCGCCTTTTTCAACCAGTTCGTCCATTCCTGCGGGTCAGTACCAAAACACTCCCAATGTTCGCACGGACGACCTTCCCCATCGAAGCGCCAGACGTCACAAAACGTCGCATATAAGCCACGACCCTTCTTCTTCGGCGACGGCACCCGCAACGTCCCCGAGACAACGCCCAAGTTGTAGTTTATCGTTACACTCCCCACGGTCACGATTACCTTGCTGGCGAGCAGAGATCCCATGTGCGCCTTGGCGGCCGGGATGCCCTCCAGCGGGTTGGAAGGGTCGTGGAAGGTATGCAGGACGAAATCTTGCGAGACGACGTGGGAAACCCGCGTGAGGTCCTGATAGAGGTAGATCAAGAGTTTTCTGGGGTCTTTTAGCCAGATGGCGACCGGCCCGTCTTCTTCTTCTTCGTCTTTGTCTCTGTCATTTGTGACCGTATCTTTATTCAGACAGGTACGTAGTAGTTGCTTTGCCCAGCTTATTATCATTGGATATTCGTTTGGGGGGGGGCACGTTGGAATGTATGTGAATGTTTAGGACTGCTTTTTGGGTTAAAAGGAAAGGAAAACCCGAAGTGCAAACAGGCGATGTCGTAACTTTAAATACTTAAAGTAGCTGGACGTCCATGGGAGAATGGACCATAAACCTAATTTCGTGTCCAATGTCCAAGATAATATCGAATCTATCACCGGTCGATTTGTATGCATGCGAGATACTTCCTTATACTGGATAGTGCTAGCATTGTATTAAAAGGCCTAGGCAAGGCAAGGCGAGGCTAGGCGTAGGCTTAAAGACGTGAACAAAGAGACCCTCTGTATACCGATTCTATTTCCTACCTCAAGTACAAGGCCACTGACACAGTGGGAAATCTCAGCGGAATTTCTCCTTAAAAGCTTGTAATTACTCTACGGCCTAGTATTCAGAAATCTACTCGCAGACACATATAATCAGATATTGATCAGACCCACATCCGGCCACTTTCCGATGTATCATAGAGTGAACTTCCCCTGTTTGTATTCTGATTCTTGTGTTACTACGTAGTATGTGGAAACCGCAATAGGTGATCAATTAATCCCGCGTTCCCAGGACCGAGAACGACAGCAATAGTCCCAACAAATTAACGAGGCCATGCTGGCTCATAATGCCGCATAGTGTCTAAAGTGAGTATCGAGACCAATCAGCGACCTATCACGAAAAGCTACGGAATGCTCCCGGTAATCGGCACTGGCCTCTGGCCCAACATATACGCACATTAACACACTGGCTCTCTATCTCCAGGATACTAAAAGTTAATAGAATACAAAAATCAAAGCTTGAACAAACAATCAACTGAACCTTCGGGGTCCTGGATTAGCTATCCGAGAGTCCATGTAAAGTTTTCGGGAGAGGCTGCTGCAGATCAATGCTTGATTTAGTAGAACATGGGGGTTGGTATTTTATTAACCTTTAGCATTACAGAGGAGGCGGATAGATGGAGCTTTTTCTCGTGAAATAACAACGATTAGTACTAGAACAACTGCTGCGTGAACGTGTAACAAGGGCTAGTAGTCTACAGCTTGGAAGGACATTCGATATTGTGATAGTCGACTCTAGCAGCAATCTGGTTTAAATGTATAAGAGTTTTGCTTAATCTTGCCCGTTCGGCTCCGTATTGCCTATTCTCGTGATCAAGAAGAAGCACATATGTGATCTGCCGCTCCTATGCTTATTTACATGGTATCGACCGCCCAGCCCGTGGTCTCGGATATGCAGTGCAATCCTAGTAATACCTTAGATCAGTCCTTGTGACACTGTGACACAAGCATGCAGACATCAACCATACAGTGATGCTTTGTAATTAATATATTTGTGATGAAGTTTGGTACGTCAGATACAATGAGCTCTGATATGAACTGGTCTGCTTTCTATACTTTGCATAAACAAGCTAGGCAATGGAGACGAACAGATTGAGCGCTTTTAGTATCGTGTTATAAGCAATTAGCTCAATAAAGGTCACATCAACTGCTACTGCATATCTTCAAGGTGTTATAATCCTGAAGTAGTGCAGAATGATTTTACATGATTTCACATGAGATGTTATATGATATGTTATAGATGGTCATTAACCAGTTCGCTTTCTAATTTCTGTTTTGACATTGATAATTCAGTATCTTGCTCTCTAATGTCAGCAAAATGAGCCTCGAAGAAAGACTCAACGACCGCCATGCCAATTAATATAATGAGGGAAAAGCCCTCCGAGAGGGGAAATATATGCTCCGATGATAAACGGAGTGGGTGGTACAGCACCCAAAAGACGTCGTTTCCCTCCCCCCTAACTCCTATAGATGCATTGGCTAGGTCAGGTATACAAGCAAGAAGGCGCTTTCGTTAAACTCGTGTCTCCGCGGAATGCTATAAGGATTACCACATCTCCTCTTCTTTGTCATGCCGCTGCCCATTCTGATTACCGTAGGAATAATAGTCCTTAGCTACGCCGTAGCCATCCCCATAATCTCCGTCCTGAACATCATCCTTGCCATGATCATAGTCATAGATCTCGGCTGATTCGGGATAATCGCCCGCTTCGTGCTGCATGCTCGGATCCGAGTACTGATCGGCTGACTGGTCCACATTAGTCTAAGAACAACAGAGAAGAGGTATTGTGGAACTCACTCGGTGGTACTCGAAGTTATAGCGATCGATACTATCCTGAGCCTGTTGTTGCTCCAAGTATTGCTGCTCCTGCTCCTGTTCTCTACGCTTCCTCTCTTCTTCCTGGAGTCTCTTCTGCTGAGGCGACTGGGGTACTTGGATTTGCGGATGCATAGCTTGGACTTTCGCGAGGTAAGCGTACATGAAATTACTAAGCAGGACCTGGCTGTATAGTGCACGTCGGGGGTTCGCAAGCTTGATGTGCGCCATCCTGTAGATGGCTCTTTCCTCGAGAATCGGAAATCTGGTCCAATGGTAGTCGACGTCCGGCCGTAGAGGTTTATATGGTGCGGGTTCTGGTGACAAGGGTCGCTGCAAGTGTGACTTCCTGCTGCTTGACTCTCTGTCGCCCTTCTTTTTGCTGCTACTGAAGAAGGAAGAGAATAGGCCGTCTTTTTCCTTCTTATGTTCTCCGGATTTTCGGGTGTTCTCTTTCCTTCTCTCCTCTTCCAACTTGCTATCTATACTGTCACGATCGAGTAAGAGACTCTCTCGCCCTTTTTGCAATGCCGTATCAATCGAAGTTTGCAAAACGTCGAGCCTGACATTATCATGCGCCTTCTCTACGAATGCCTTGGTTTTGGACTTCTTTGCCTCTTCGTCTTTCTTCTTTTTCTCCTTATCATCGCTCTTGAACCATTTCCACGAAGTGCCTTTGGATGACCCGCTTTCAGAGCTGTCTTTCTTGCTTCGTTTCTCAGTCTTCCTCTCTTCGGATGACGAGAAAGTTGGGATAAATGTCAAAGTGTCGGTTCTAGAGGCACTGCCTGGCGCTAGGGATGAAGGAACCTGAGCCACATCATCGAAACCTTGGTTGGGTTTGGTTTGCGGTCTGTTTGGTTGTGACCCGGGACTCGTTGCCTGGTGTTGTGGCGAAACCTGTTGTGGTTGATTGTAGGCTGGACGTTTACTAGAGCGAGAAGGAGGCTCTGAAGGTACATCAGATGGCTGGTAAGACAAGTTGGGAACAGGAGCACGTTGTGACGAAGAGCGTTCAGGAAATGGTCTGCTAATTTCGTTACTTCTTGATCCGCCCTCCTCCTCTGTGGGAGGCGTCTCGACAATTTGTGGAGTTGACGGACGAGCATGGTCCGAAGGGATGCGTTTTGCCCCAAGTGGCTTCGCTGGTTGAGGCTGGCCCTGCTCTTTGATATCGTTTTGCTTATCAGTTTCGTACGTATCTATTTTCGAGTCCTTATCGAACGGCTGCTGTCTTCGAACAGATTTGGAAGGCCGGGAAAAATTATCCGGCATCGGTTCTGACTGCACTCTCACTAAGCCATGACCTATAGGGGCATCCATAGACGATTCGGGACTGGGCAGGTTGTTATCACCACCTTCACCCCTTTTTGCAGCCATACGCTGAGAGAAAGGTAAGCGTTCGTTGTTTTTGAGAGAACCCTGTCGGTTACGCAGGCTTCCACCCTTTCTGTAAGTGGTGCGTGTTGACCGACGAAGACCAGTACCTGGTGCCACAGGTAGAATGGGCATATCGTCCACATTTGACGAATCATCGCCACCTCCTTTTGATTCCATAGTGAGTTTTCGAACGGCCGTGCTAGGGTCCTTCATCAGTTCGTCGAGGCTTAGTTCAGGTACAGCATGCTCTGATTGCGCTTGTGACCTCTTTCTTTCCAACCTCTCGGCACCATCAATATACCCATCGGCACCGTGACCATGACCACTACTGCTCACTACCTGCCTAGAAAGCATAGACTTCTTTCTCCTCAGGCTTCCCGAATCGCTCCTATCCAGACCATCCGGTGAGAGAGAGTTCTCGCTGGATCTCCTCTTCATAGACTGTACTCGTTTCTCGACAAAATTCTTGAATTCACTTGGTGCCAGCTCTGGATGCACGCCTGCAGGAACCCACAACAACCTTGACGGATCGGCATCATCATCGCCCTTGGGTGCGATAGAGGGCATGGCAACCAGTGACATTCCTTGGAAAGGAAGTAAATCTGGGTCGCTATTGTTCGAGACATCCATAGACAGCCTACGGAGCGCTTGTAGATTACTCAGTTCCTGCGCAATATCGTTTGGGTTGTCTATGTTGGTCAAGGGGAACGAGTCGGAGCCATCACGCATGTCACGCAATGACGGTGACAAGGAGCCACCCGGAGATATAGGGCTTGTTATGCTTCCGTTTGAGTTCGTTCTCGACAGACTGCTCTGACGTTGCATTGGTGATGACTGTATTTGAAGCCTGTTGGGCGGATTTCCGTTCAAGGAACCGGTCTCGCTTGAGGTAGATCGAACTAGCCTAAGCCGATGTTCCTCGGCAGGCGACAGATCAAGTTCACGGCGGTCAGATAGCTGCTCGCCGCCACGAGGGGCCGCGATAAAACTTAGAGGCCGCGATTCGTTCGTCTGGTAGTCATCGTCAGCGCCATACATGGTGCCGATGGTCTCAGTAATGTGATGGCTTGTATCGGAGATGGAGAGCTGGTTGGCATGGCCACGCCGGCTCGCGAAGCTGCCGCCGTCCACATCGCGAGGCCGTCGAGAGGTCTGGATAAACGGGCACTGTTAGTCATAGGCGTCTTATCGTCACAAGAATTATAGAGATCTCGTCTTATTCGAGAGCGTACAGATCTCGGGTGGAGTAACCAAGGGAATGGGCATAGAGCATCCTTCAGAGCTCGATTGGGTTTGGGCTTGGCTAGCGGCGGCGGGAATCGGCCACGACGATAGCGCCGACAGGCGTTGCAAGAGGGACATACCATCATGGAGAGAGTCTGTAACGACCTCGGAAGAGGTCAGCCCTCCGGGATTCCCCTATTATTTGGTCGGGTCGCACACGGCAGGATCTCGAGGGATTCGCAGGACCAGCATGGATGTTGAGCGTCGAAGCAAAGGATCGGTCGGGACAATGTCGCTTATTGGCAGGATATCTCGGGGACCAGTCGTTCGCAGCTTGTGAACAGGTCTCTATAGCAGGCTTTTGGATCAAGGTGATTGTGACAGGCAGGGCCGGATACGTGCGCGCGTATGACAGGAAAAGGGGGAGACGCTGGTTTAAGTTGGTTCGCTAAAATGTACGGGTCGGGTGGTATGAAGCGGCCGACGAGGCGTGTGGCAAAACACGTGTTTCTATATACGTTGACGAGTTCGCAGACGAATAGGCGACGTTGGCGGCGGCGGCGACGGCGGCGGACGGGAATCAACAAGCTGGCGTGTAGATGGCATTCATGTCCGCGTTCCGAGCAGACCACGGTTTGCCAAGTCTAATCCGCAAGTCGAAGTCGCTAAATTATCTAGTATACTACTAGATGCTGAATATAATGCAAGTGAGTAGATGGATTAATGGGTTGCTGAATCGAGCAGAAGAGAGAGGATCAGTCGCTCTCACTAGTCAGGCAGCCTGGCAGACCGACTTCTAGACTAACGTTGTCATGCTACCCTCTTTCTTCAAGTTGCAGCGTGCCATTGCCCTCTCGAGAAACCGCCGTCCAATCTTCATCCAAGCCCGAGCCGCCTTTGGCTGCGGGTGCCGTACAGTACCTATAATAGTACGCTATGTGGTGGTGGGATTAGGCACGCTAAGTCTTATTTAGGCAAGGGGCATGTTATGCGTCGGTAGTGACCACCCAATCTGCCCCTCTATTCCATGTAGTAGCCCCCAATTAGACGGCCCTGCACAAACCGGTCCCTAGAACCGAGCTCTTTTAGGGGCTTCGTTATCACATGGGCGAAAACAACAACTTCTTTGAACTTTGCTTTCACAGTGCAGTGCATGTAGCAAAGATGCATACCATGTGGCCTTATCTCTCCCTCACCTTACTTTATAGGTACAGGTAGGTTGCTTGTAAGGAATGGAGTCAGGATTTGGCTCGATTTGCGTGGAATATCATGTAAGTAACGCTCTCCCAATTCAGGTTTCTACAACGGGTACACTGGAACTTGGAAGTTGGTTGTGGATTTCAATAACCCGAATAATATCGCGCTGCTTTTTATGCATGTTTAAGCCAGCCACTATTTATACTACGAGCTACCTTATGATCAACCATGTTATTATTATTATACATTCACCGATAGTGAAGACCCTTAATACGTGAAAAGAAAGATCTTGTGCATCTCTTGCTCTTGGCGGCTACCTTCTTTTCGAGATATTGCATTTGTCTTTGCTCTTGGTGTTTTCAATCTAATTTCAAGCAGCCCAGGACAGGGCCCAATTACCCTGGTTTGGAGAGCGGGCGGCTTGGTTCGAGCAAGGCTCCCCTTGCTCGTTTCGTTGGAGGCGTTACCAGGCGAAGAATTAGTGTCGGAAGGAATGAACTCAGCCAACCTTTCGCATTAAGTTTCGTAGATCTTCGCAAACAGATCAGCGGTTGATCCGATCAGTTGGTTCTTCCGACTAGGCAATTCATATAGATCTCGACTGCTTGCAGGGCCTAATAAGGTTGTCAACAAATTAATTGCACTTTCCAAAGACATCGGGGAAGTGCACTATGACGATAGACCTTCCTCATACCTACTTGTTTGTCTCAATTCAGGTGTGTATGTACTACCAGGCTGAAGGATCTCCCGATCAACGTTTACCCCGCGGGTGTCGATCACCCACTCCAATCTAGCGAGATTCGTCAATACGAAGTTATCTTATCAACTGATGCACATTTTTCATGACGTTGATTGAAACCATGATCGTTTAGGAGAGCTGACATCAAACCAGGTGGTAGTTAGCCATTTCCTACAGCTCAATAAGACAGCAATCCCAACTTGTCGGTTGGTTATTCATGTGAACTAATTTCGTAGGAGTTACGCGGGATCGATCTTGGCTTGATGCGGAGTGCATTGTAGCGCTCATCGCAACCTCTGCCCCAGTCGACCCATGGGCGTTCTGCTTATCTTGCACAACCTGATGACCTTGGTTATGCCACTCGCTTTGGCGAGGTTGGAAATGTTCTAGGGGTTGCGACCTCTGTTTGGTGCCTTAGTCATTAGGGGTTGGTTGGTTCGTCCTTTCCTTCTAACTAAATGCGTCATGCATTGCTGGCAGGCAAGGGTATCGTAGAACCCAGAAGGAAATGTAGCTGAACTTAGAGCATTAAATGCGCAAGACCTAACCTACTAACCTACCTACTTTAAGACTTAGTCAAGTGGTTCGAGCTTTTCGTTCCATCAGTAGCTGCACTAAATATGTTATGTCCCAAAGGACACTGGTGTTTAATTATCAGTGGACTATATTCCCCAGTACCACTACCTATTGTTATATCATAAGAAGTCATAGTCATCGAACAACTCAGCCCTATTACCTAAGATAAAACTGGCCTCTGATCGACTTATCATCCACCAGTTATCTATTTTCGTGTGAATAACTTCGACCTTCGACCGAGTGTTGTAGCTGAACTAGTTTTATAGCTTTCAAACCAAAAATGCAAGCGATACGAGTCTAGAAATTCCAGATCAACCTCGGCTATCTACCCAGGTAGGACTGTGGTGAGACAAGAGTTGGGGGAAGTGGCCGTTGGAGCTGCTCAGCTGCGCTGATGTACCAATTATGCTGATACATACATCTGATAATCCAGTATAGCTCTAGTATATTTGAAATTAAAGGCTCCTACCGGATACACTCAATATATCTTATTTAAATGAGGACCTATCATAACTTGTAATTCTAAAGGTATCGAGGTATTCTAACCCTAAAGGTTCGGTCTTTCATTCCTATCATTATATCCGACGGACCTGACTCATCCCCAAATGAATTCTATTTCTGGATTCTGCCCCGGCGGTTATCCCCCCGACTGTGCTTGGAGGGTTGGAGAAAAGGAAGGGGGTTGATCAGTGTATTCAATGACATGTTAACTACAACGCTCTAGATCGTTAAAGCTACAGGTCCAAGGAAAAGGCCAATAGAACAACAATCTAGAACAGAGTCAAATATAGACTTGTGAGTTATCCTTATTCACCAACTCTAATGAGTCCACATCTTATACACAATGCGAGCAACCTCTCCAGGCGCAGTACGTACAACTCCATGACCATTCTTTGAAACGACGTGTACGTTGTCGAATCCAAGGCTGAGCAGCTGGTGCTTGTCACAAACAGCATCCGTCTCACCCAGCACCGTAAGCTTCTTCAATGGCAGCTGCGCAAACCTGCGGAAGTAGTCCTCACATCCGTAGACATTGCCTTCCTTGAACATGCTGTAGACGCTGTGAGAATACCCACTATGGCTCTTCAGCTCCCACTCTCGGAAAGCTTCGGCGACGAATTCGCCGCGCTTGACCCGTTCTTGCCAATCTGACGGCACGACGAGCGGACCGCCTTCGAGAAATGACAGCACGGAATCTATCGCCTCGGCTTCCCTGCCCGTCGGGTCGTCCAAGAGCTCTCGCATGCGTTCGCCGAAGTTGCCTCTGTTCACTATGCCAGCCGGCGCCAGCAGCGTAGCAGACTGCACGACCCAGGGATTGTGCAGCGCGAATTTGGTGAGGATTGATCCGCCGAAGGAGTAGCCAATTATATGTGCCGATGTCCATTTCATGAAGCTTAGAACCTGGTAGATCTGTGACTCGAAGACATGCGGTGTGTGCGGGAGAGAGGGCGTGGATGAGAGAGCGTGACCCCAGAGATCAAACAGTATGATATGAGCATCCGGGTCCAGAGCTTGCAGCTCCTTGGCGAGAGGTACCAGGCCCAGCGCAGGTGTGTTGAGCCCGTGAATCATCAAGACACGACGTTTGGGCTGCCCCGACGGAGCAGGGAGCTCATACACAGCCGTGATTCCGAGATTGGACTCGAGGAACTTTGGCTTCGGGAACGCATCACCAAACCGTGATGTGAATGCCTCGTAACTAGGAGCTGGGATGAAATCCCTATTCTTATAGTCTAGGACTATTGTCTGTGGGTGCTGAACGGGTGTGTCCGACATGATGCTCTGACAGAACAGTTGTGAGAGACTATATATGATGATGCTGTATGGATTAAGCGGTTTGCAATTCTTCCTGGACAACGCCTGGTCTTTATGTAGGTGTAGATAACATAACCTACCAACCTACTTAGGGTAGGTAATTAGATACAGTACAGGACCGCCTCGTGCGGGTAGATGCAGCATACTCGGTATGGTAGCAGGCATAGGTATATGGAACCGTCTAGACAGCACTCCTGCATAACCTCCTTGTCCTTTTCTACCTTCGCACACAGCTTACAATTCAGTACAATATACACTTAATCCGAAGAAAAATACCACGTCCTATCTACATCTACATAGACTCCCTATACGACTTTTGGAACTGGAAAATATTCGCCTCTCTAGTCAACTGACTTAGTTATTGCCTCAGGCACGTCTTGTTTTTGGAAGGGCGTGGTCGAGAATATCCAAAAATGGGGCTTAATGTGGGGGTCATTTACGGGGTCATTTACGGGGTCATTTACGCGCTAACATCCAATATCAAGCCATTCGCGAGGAAGCCTTTTGCGATCTATTTCCGTGATCTCGTTGTTATGAAGCGTTTCGCGATTATCGCACCTGCAGCTATAAAAATTGCGTCTCTAAGCTAGCCTGTTAAGTATATTTATTGCCAGTACCCTGGTAATTGTATACACATGATCAACATATTGATAGCTTGTAAGTAAAGCACAAGAGTATCGATAGGCAGTGGCTTAGTTGCTAAAGTTAACACTTCCTCATTCTGTACCATGTATGGCAACTCATTGCCAGAAATAATACTTGTTTATCAAGAGATAATGCACTAAGTCCAACGAAAATGCCAAAGCTGGTGCTTGTGTACCTAGCTGAGTACATGACGATAAGCCGATTTGGTTCAGCCCACTGTGGCTTGTGTGTAACATGGGTGGGTAAGGTGAGTTCGTTAGTGGCTTCATACCCTTGACAGCTGAGACATCCCCACTCCTTGCCTGTAATTAGGTAGTTCCAGGAGCGCATTAACAACTGGTATTCCAAAGCTTCTAGCAAATAAGAAAGAATATCCATGATCAACGTTGGAAACAAATGCTAGATCAGAGTTGATAGCACAGATGCTACGTCAGTCCGGAAGACTAGGAACTGGAGACTCTTGTCGACTTAGACCTTGTCAGTCACATATAACTTCAGATACACCTACCTACCTAGTGTAATGATGTAACAGTTAGACGTGAGATACATAGGAATTAAAGCAGCGAAACAAATAACATAATATATACACACATATAAATTGGACTGAATAATTGATGTGTTCGGAAACTTCGTGCAAGAATGGCTAGGCCTAACTTAAGAGTGCTAAATAGCCTCACCCCTAACTGTCTGCTTTACTCCTTACGTACATTCTATCTTGTATACCGAAGTTTCCTGATGGGTCCATGTGACCTTGCCTTAAGTTGATAGTAATATTTTTCTACTTATTGATTAAGCTCTCATTGATATGCGGATTGCCTAGTTCTCACTCTCTCGCCATGTGTTAACATACGAGTAGATTATATCTTCTAGGGTATTTAGAATCATACTTGATATCATAGTTTATCCTACAACACCGTAGTGGACTAGACCCAAGATCGCACCCAATACGATTCCAACAGGCGCGCTCAAGTTGAACCACGAACCCCCCACATAGCTTGTAGCGGTGACTACAACCCACCAAGGATCGTTACCCAGACTTGTGCCTTGTGTAAACCCTTCGTCAATATATCCAATCTGCCAAAGCCGGTAAATAGCTGTGTATATCAAACCTACGGCGGCGGCGTTCAAACCCCTCAAAGCTGACTTGGCAATCCGTACAGACCGTAGGACACCCCAGATTCCCATGACGCCATGGCACAATATCATTCCTGGAGCGAAGATGCCGATAAAACCAATAACGGCACCAGCACCGACGTTCAGTCTTGCGTTGGCAGTCGTTAAGGCGCCGAGATACTTCAATAATAGAATCAGCAAAGCGCGGGGAGCGTTCAAGAATAGGAAGGTTTTCTACAAGATGGATGTTGATAATACTTACAACCGCGAAGTTGAAGTTGGGTCCCGGGAAAGCCTGAATAATGGCTAGACCAATCAAAAAGTCGCGAGGGCTGACCCAACCTTCTGCCACAACGTACTCCCTTAGTAGTGGAATCACGACAGGGCCTCCGCCAAATATGATGGTGCCGGCGAGATAAAGATTTGCGAATAGGCTGAACAAAAGGGGAGGATGGTCCACCGTGGCCCTAAGCACAATGATGGCTATGAAGGATACGACAAATAAGCTAATAACCAGCAATCCGACTTTCCAGGATATCTTTAATTGTCTTTCCGGTGGTACCACTCTCGGCTCCTCCCTTTCGTTATCATTCGAAACATAAGACGCGGATTCTCTGACTGCCTGTAGCGACTCTCTTCCAGACCGTCCTTGGATCGTGGGGGGCGCAGTCGATTCATATTCGGTGATGCCTTCCATTCGGAAGGTCTCTTCGGTTTGGCTGACTCTCCTTCGCCTCTGAAATATTCGCAAGACGTACCTCACGGGAGGGTGTAGCAAGCGAGAATCGAAGACAATGGTTGTAATTCCAGCTAAGATGAGAAGGACCGGGAAATACCATAGGGCATTATACAACAAACCCGCCGAAGCGCCGAGAAAAACAAGTATTCTAGTTAACTTATCAGTAATAGCTTTCTGCGAAAGTTGTACCGCAGCCAAGGCGATGATGCCGACTACCGAAGCGTTCAGTCCTGACAGAAGTGCGTAGACGGCTCTCGGAAGTGTCTCTCCGATGTTAGAGATGCCGATACCTAGCCCAAGCATGCCAAATGCCCCGGGAAGACTGAAGGCATATTTTTAGCATCATGTAGTATGTTCGGACGCGTAATTCGACCTCGTTACTCACCTCCATAATAAGAACCCTAATACGGCTGGCAAAAACCCCTCGGCAATTAAGTTGATGCAATAGAGCATTTTGGTGCTCGCCGGCCCAGAAAGAGCTTGCGATAGACTGAATAGTTCTTGATACTGCAGGCAAGAAGAGCCATCATTGATTAGCGCGTCATACAGCGATATGCTATCTCCTCTGTTCTTATCGACTTACAATCTGTTCATCAATCCAACCTAGTTTCTTCACATATTTATCATGAAACTGCGGTTGAAATCAAATCAGCTATATAAAATGACACATATTTCGAAGCAAAGTCACCCTGGATTTACTTTTACTGTGATTCAACGGACTAGTTCACTCACGATTTTGAAATGCACGGGAGGACCGCCAAAACTGGTGAGGCCAAGATGCCATCCTGTATTGAATACCCGCCAAACCCTCCTTCCAACTTTTGCTATCACTTCGTTTTGACTCAGCCATTGAGATATAGCTTCCATACTGTGCGTCCGATGTGCCAGCTTACTGATGAGTCGAGGTTTACAAGTGCGTCACGGAATCACATTTTCAATGAACAATGTGTTATAGCCAAGATGTGATGATCCACATTGGAGTTGGTGCGTCTTACGCTCATTGGACACGGCTGAGATGGTGCAATTCCACGTGCCTTATAACTGGTTACTCATAGTCAGAATAAAGTAAGTCGAATGATATATGTATAAAGTGTGGTTCAATGAGCGTGTACCACTGCCTTCGATTTCTCCCGATTGTAGATCGAGAATAATGATTTGGGAATGCCTCATTTCAAGAAATGCTGTGACTCGATCGATGTCTCTTAAACCAGTGTCCTACATCAAAGTAAGTGCCTGGTGAAATATTCGGGTGTTTTGCTAATGCACAGTTGGCTCAAACTATCGCACATGTGTAAATATGAATGTTACATATATAGAACTCGCAATAGACATGGTCGTCAATGGTGGCTAACCATATATATATAACTATATTCTTGAAACTATGAAGTATACCGCCCCAACCCGAAACGCCTTCAATCACGATTTGACTTCAACTTGACCGTCGGGTAGAATAAGCTCTCGCCTTTCGAAAAGTGTCTTGAAGTTTTGCTGCTTGATGAACCACGCATTGACTGTCTTCCAATTCTGACTGGGGTCCTTGAAGCGAATCTGAATAGTATAATCTATTAGTAACATTTTGCGCAGCTATTCAAGAAGAGAGAGGGACAAAAATCAATGCGAGTGTATAGTGAATGAGGAATAGCGAGAAGTTAGGGAAGAAAGTGTAACTAACATCAAACCTCCTCAACAAACTCGGCACGAGCTTGTACATCTCTAGCAGGCTAATGTTCTTGCCAATGCACGTCCTGGCACCCATACCAAACTGGAACATGTGTCCATTCATCTCGCGCAGGCGACGCTCCCGCTCCTCCCTCTGGGCTTCGGGGAGCGACTCGTCGAGGAGCCACCTCTCAGGCCTATACACGTCGACGTCGTCGCCGAAGATCTCAGGGCGGCGGTGAATCAGCCAGGCCGAGCAGCCGACGATAGTGCCGCCCTTGACGTAGTGGCCGGCGATTTCCATACCAGGCTCGGGCACGATGCGCTCAAGCGGTAGGCCCGCGGCCGGGTGCATGCGGAAGGCCTCCTTGATGCAGGCGTCGAGGTAAGGGAGGCGCTGGCTCTCGGCCCACGTGACAACGCCGAGCTCGTAGTCGGCGAAGGCACCGGCGCGCGCGGCGTCATCGAGCTCCGCGCGCAGCCGGGCTAGCACCGCTGGGTTGCGCAGCAGGTTGTAGAAGACGGCTGAGAGCGAGATGGCTGTCGTCTCGGACCCGGCGAACGCCATCGACACGGCCATGGCGAGTACCAGCTTGTCGTTCATGAACTCGGGCCGGGAGTCGCGTGCCGCTAGGAACTTGGACAGCAAATCCGGCGATATGCTGCCGTCGCTATTGGCCTGTAGCTTTGCCGTGTCCGTGATTGGGAGTAGAGGCTTGGATGCGTCATTGCCTAATCCCGTCATACCTAGGCGCTCAGCCATGCGCGCGCGCGCGAACAGTACGATGGGGTTGGTTGCGTCTACAATCCCCCACTCCGAGAGCTTTAGGTAGATGGGATTCTTAAGGAACAGACGATCTAGCCAGGGAATTTGCCCAATCTTAGAATTGGGTTTCAGTTAGTCAGGATTTGTTTACACAGGCAATTCAGTATATAAAATGGGATAGGAAAGGGGTGCAGTCAAGCTTACCGGAGCAACATAGAGAAAGAGGTTGCCTAGGTAGCTAACAATGCCGTCGACATCCTCGTTCCTCTCCAAGAAGCCGTGGCGCTTGCTATACGTGACCTCGCCGATGACGTCGAACGCATAGAACTGTAGCCATCTGACGAAATCACATCCATCGGGATTGTTGACGTATAGGCGCTCGGTCTGCTCGAAGAATAGCTTCAGGGTATTGTTTACGAACGGCTCGTACTGCACCAAAGCTGACATAGAGAAGGCTGAGTTCACACAGCGTCTGAGTTGCGCATGGAATATATTGTCAGTCGTGCTGAAGAGCGTTGCGAGACCGCGTCCTTTGGAGACACCTTGCTGGACGATATAAAAATCCGACTGTGGTTTTCTAATTAGTCTATTAACGACACCGAGAAATCTCAAAGGGTATATCAAACCTTAATGAACCCCTTGTTAAGTCCATATATAGTCTTCAGCGCCTTTGGGTCTGCGAAAGAAAGGGTACTCGGACCTAAGCGCACCACATCGCCGTACTGGGCGTGGAGTTTACGGTGTGTCACCTCGGATTGTCGACCCCATACATCCCATAGTCGCCAGAGATCTGTCAACGAAGCCATGAACGGTCCGGGATACTCATTCAATCCATTATAGTACCGATTTCTTATCAGCCACACCCCAGTTACTAGGATTGCTCCAAGCACCCAGTAGTGAGCAATGAAGCTCAGTACTATTGACCCCTCGAACCCCATTTTCGCCGTATATGTTCTAATCGGCGTGCTGTTTCGTCTCCGACCCGTCCTGTCGCTGGAACCCAGACGTCTTAATGTTGGACGTTTTAAGAGAATGACAGCTGAACCCAAGAAGCTCCCTTTTAAATCAGACTTAGGAACTAGTGGGCTATTGTAGGATATCAAATCCTATTCTACTGCCGTACGCTTAGTCCGACTAGACTGGGGGGCGTGAGGGGAAGAGGCTATGGAGATCGCATGTCTCGCGATAGTCGGCACCGGTGAGTTAACTGGGATGCCCTCAGTTAAAACGAGGAAGCTCAAGGTAGCTAGCTCCTCCAGCGGTGAAGTACATGTTGCAGGGTCATATGTACTTAGCTAATCGGCAAATGGGGCGACTCTTTAACTATTGCTTGTGACATAACCTATAAGCTTATCCAAAGAGGGCCCTCTCGGTAGTGATATGGAAAGATTAGGCCTATCACAAGCGATAGGCTCTAGGCCCGGCGGGCTCCTATATGGAAATATTGCGCTGGTTTCCCTCGACGCTCATTGGGAGGAGAGTATTACATGGCGAAGATGTTGGGGGACCCGAGGATCTTCTTGGGCCCAAATGCGGCGCGTGAAAGTCGTCAAGTCTCTATTCTTTGGACACGGCAATATGGAGGCACAGGAAGCGGTAGCAAGCGCGCGGATGAATCGCTTCTCATGTATAATAATTGCCGATAGACGCACAGCAGCAATGTGTTTGGGATACTATCCTCTATCAGGCGCGCCAATGCCTCGCTATTGATTGCGGCTCCCGAATATCATACCAGAGTTCTCCTCGCTCACTCGCACGGCATCCAGCGCCAGTACCCTCTCGCGGTTCGCGAAATGTCTGGAGCGAGTTCCCGGCTATCGAGTCTATTGTTAGCGATTTCTCGGTTGGTTCAACGGTCGTTGAGGCACGGAAAAATGTTATTTGATTGCCAAGGCAATCAAAGTGGGTTCTGAGGAGATGAGCTGAGACGAGCTGGTTAGGGTAGATTCGGCAGATGTCTCTTTGCTACCTGAGGCTTGAATGATTGGACTAAGAAATCAGCCACTACAAAGTGATGATGCTATTGGATGACGGTTCGGGCGATCACTGCAGGGCCAACGCCTGGTTACGCAGCGCCGCCGCCGCCCGGGGTGTGTCAATTGGGTTGGGCTAGGAAGTATACTCTTCTTTCGGGACATTCTTATTTATTCAGTTTCTTATTCTTTTTGTTCAACAATGCAGACGAGAGACTCCCAACATCTCCATTGACGGGAAATCTCATCAACCACCTAAGTGGCATACGATCTCAAGCCGCCGTATACGTAGAAGAAGAATGTGATTTAGCATCGGTACAATCCAAACAAGCTATTTGCTGATCGGTAGCTATCATATGCACGTAGCCGGCCTTGATGATGACAATGACGCATGAAGCTTCGGGGATGCACCTTAGACTATACCGAACCGCTCTATGAAACACGAGCGCTGCGGTGTAGAATCTTTGTATTGCCACGTGAACAGACACGAAAGAATAAAAATAATTTGTAAAGAACAGGGCGATAATCCTTCTGGCAAAATTAGTTGGAACAACCCGAGGAGATAGGAGAAACATAAGTGCCGAGTTGCGAGCCTGACATGTGCTCGTGAGTTTCCCTTATTTGGCTTTAGTCGCATGTTTTGTTGCATTGATTCGACTTGCCGACATAGTACCGCGGTTGGAGAGCTCGGCAGATGTCGTCCAAGACTTCCGTCCCATCCCGTCATCACCAATATCGCCATATTCTCTATCTACGTGTCATCATGCTCTTATTCTTTACGATACGAAGACGCTATACAAGAAGTTACTTTCTATAGCCTTGGGAAATGAGAAAATTGTTGGGAATAATGCATAGGACACGCTTATTGGGTGAAAGTAGAGAGGAATGAATCACGATACCACAGACGTCGGACAAGATGTCTTGGACGAGAGAAGCGCACAACATCTGGCGAAACTGCATAATGTCAACCTCTTGCCCTTTTATTACTGGTCATCAGACGATGCTGCTGTGTTACTCATCTGTGCTCGCCACCCACTCAAACTCATTCCTCAGCCCCTGAACACCACTTCTATCATCAGCATCCAAATACCCACAAATGCGCCCTGCCGGATCCCATTTCCGTCTTACATCCCGTAACCTCTCACCATTTTTCTTGCTCCAGAACCTAGTGGTCCGATGCTGAAAGTCCGCATCGCCCATGTAGCTGCCGGCGCTGTACCGCTCTACGTCCCTCATGATACCATGGACCCAGCCCGTGCATCGTGCGTCGTCAGCGGCATCGTCCCAGATCGTGTACACGGCGAAATAGTGGTCTGACTGCATGCTGTGCGCCATGGCCGGCAGAGGCCGGCGCGAGGTCGGGTTCATGGCGAAGTAGAGCGCGAACGATTTCTGCGTCGGCAGGGTCGTGAACGCCTTCTCTAGCACGTCCGGTACGTCGTCTACGTCGTTACCAATGTACGCGTTCTCGCTGCAGAATCGGTATCCTGTAGGTTGCTCGTCCCGTTGCCCTGCGTATTGACACGCGAAATCGGTTGGCTCGCAGAATACTTCCACTTTTGCTCCCGCCGGCCTGCTGTCGCGGACATGTCGCATGGCTGTCTCAGCCTCTTCTTTGCTTGGTTTGAACGAAAGAAAGCCGGCTATGATGTCTATGTCATCCCCATCTGCCGTGCGCTTCGCAACACATACCATCTCCGTGTCTGAGTCTGCAGTAGGACATGTCTGAGATTCACAGTAAGACATAGGAAATCGTTGATTAAGTCATTTGAGACTCACATCGATGACCCATTGTAAGACAGTACGAAACATAGATTGGGGGTATATGAAAACACTGTTGTACATCTGTAGCAAAGGTCGTGTCAGGAGATGGAAACTCGTGACAATGGCCGGGAATCCTAAGATTTATCAGTATCAGCCTCATTTCTTGAGTCTATGTGGAGACGCCCACCAGGCCCAGCGCCCCTCGCAGCCCAGAACAGGTCGGAGTTCTCCGTGCTACTGCAGTAAAGCTCTCTGGCATCCGCAGTTACGACGTCAATGCCAATGATAGACTCGCAAGCCCAGCCCCAATTCTAAGTCACATTTACAATCAGTGGCTGTCTTTGGTCTGGGTTCGGGCCTGCCCTAATGATACCCTCAGACATAAAACTTGATTTGGTTTTGAAGCTCAATATCTGGGCTTGAACTAACCTTACAATTCCAGCCCACTGCAAAACCTGATGTTAGTTATCGACATTCTGAACGCGGTCTGTGAATGCTTTAGAAGCAAGAAAAGCTTCGTAACACTTACTACCACCCTGTAACAAAAACCCACCCAACCCAACATCAGGACAATGTCCACCCGCAAACATCCGCCCCTCACCTTCCAAAGCCTTATTCAGCACCTCACCCGTGACGCTCGGCGAGCAGGAAGCAATTTTCCTCCTACGATCATAGTCCATATATCCTAGGTCAGCAAGATCCACAAGGACAGCATCATGCCTAACGCTCCACGCAGCCCAGCTATGGCCACCGCTTCTCACCGAGACGCGGCATAGCAGCCGATTCGCCAACTCGACTGCATCTCTGACGTGCGCTACGCATGAGGCGCGGACGACGGCCCTTGGAACTCGGGATGTGTCTCGCCTGCGGTTGAAGACGCGGCCCCACACCGCCTCGTGGAAGACGACTGGATCTGTGGTCTCTCGCATTAGGATGTGAGAGGGAGTCGCCATTTCGGGAACATGGCTGTCGCTTTGGTGTTCTACCATGGTGAATCAAGTAGAAGAAGACGCTGTCTTAATGAAGGATGAGTGTACAGTGTTGTTCTCTTATCTATCGTATCGACGGTACAGTATTTGGAGGTGTGCTTTCCGACGACTCTTACATGCTAGAACAGATCATAACGTAATTCTCGTAGGAAATAGACATAACAAGGAATGGAGTTAGGGATATGAAACCATTCTCTACACTACCCTGAGAACGGGCCCGTCCCGCCCCCGCGTTTCCGGTGTTCTAGTCGGCTGCGTGATGCGGCCGTTTAACCCCCACACGGATGCGTGTTTTCGGCCAGTACTCAGAGTCATGGGTACTGAGGGCAAACATTCAAGTTGAAAGGACTAGGCTAGGTTAAGACTGGCGAAAGCTGATTAGGTGAATAGAAGCCCGCTGGGATATTATGATGTGAAGTCAAAGAACCCCAATACACTGAAGATTAGAGCCCTACACTATGCAGAGTATTACAAAGCAATAGAAGGTTCATCCCCTCTAAAGTCATAGGGGAGCCAAAAAGGGGTATCGTCCATTACCGACTAAACAAGACAGGAGTATCGGGGCTAACCAACTAAACTTCGGTTGTCAGAGTAGACAGTCAACCGCCTTTACACACAAGTGTTCTGTGTACTACATACATACATTTCCACAACTCGGAGAGGGAACGCATCTCCTCCCTCTCACCGACCGACACAGTCCATACATAACAGCTACCAATGTCGTGAGAATAAATCTCAAATCTAGGCCACTGCGGGTGAGGACCAAGATTGGCACCTAACCAAAGTGCGAAGACAGACAGTCTCGAATGAGCTTTCGAGAAAATGGCCAGAGGGTTTCCCACTAAGATTGCTTTGCATCTGTCATCGACTTGAGCATGCTGTTATATACTTCGTTAGCACTCATCTAATCTGTCCACAACATGAGTTGCACATACCGGAGATTGCGATCCCGCATATCGTCATCAATGGCCTGCAGGCCTTTAAGCGATAGATTAACCTGAGCCAGCTAATGGAATGCCAAGTCAGTAAACGTTTTCAATAGAGACGGGCTACTTGTGAAGAATACGAGAGTTGATGGCTTCTTGTTTATCTTGAATATGGGGATGTGAGCGTGTATTTGCAACTTTGCAACGAGAGGGTGAATATAAGGGTTCGCGCACCGCGCTCATTGCTGCCGACGAATGATCTGGCTCCTCACCTGCAGCCGTGGATGCTTCTGAATCGGCACTGTCCTCGTCCTCTTTGCCATCGCCATTTTCATTGGCAAATCGACTGGCTGATAGTCCTTTCTTGGCTGGAGTTGCTGCAGCGAACGCCTAGAGATCCGTTAATTATCTTCATCATGACTATATTAGAGTGGTAGATTTACGAACCCTGGCTTCTGCAATCTCTGCGTCCTTAACCTTGATTTGAGCTTCCATCTCTGCAAATCTAGACTTGACGTCGTTGGCTTCTTTTTCCGCCGCTGCCCGCTTCTTCTGCTCTTCTTCCACCATGTTTGTAAAGTTTTCATACATATCCTTGTAGTCGGCTTCTTGACTCTTGATCTTCGCTGTTGTGTCATTCTGGTGTGCTTCAAGGTCTTTCTGTGCAATGAGAGCGTCTTCCTTGGCCGTTTCCAGTTGTGACTTCAAAGAATCGAGTTCGCTTTCCTTAGCACCAATATCCTTTTGTAGTGATTCTGCATCACTAACAGCCTTCGCTGACGATTGCTCTGCCTTGGCAACTACATCGGCGTGCTCCCTCTTCAGTTCCTCTAATTCTGCCTTGAGGGCATCTGCGACAGACGTATCGGGCTTCTGATTTTTGACAGCATCAAGTTCGGCCATCAGCTCAACGTTTTGCATCTTGGTTTCAGCAAGTTGCTGGTGGAGTTGTTCAATCTCGCTCTGCACCTTGGCGAGAGATTCGTCACTCTTCGACTTGGCGTCCGCAAGTTCCATTTCTAGACCTTCGGTTTGAGATTGAGCCTTTGCTAAGGCCTCCTTTGCGGTGACTAAGGTGGTCTCCAAATCTGAAACAGATGCCTGGTGCTGGGTCGTGGCCGAGGTTGCGACAGTGAGCTTGCTTTCGTAGTCCTGAGCTAAAGCCTCGATAGCAGCTGCATGCTTAGCTTCAAGAGCCTCGATCGTAGCCTTCTGAGCAGACGCGGCTTCGTTCTTCGCCGCCTCAGCCGCTTCAGACTGCATAGCAAGCACTTTCTCTAATTCAACGGAGAGGTTGTTCTCGTGGCTCTTTACAAGTTCCTCGATGACTTGGGCGTGCTTAGCTTCGAGCGCGTCGATAGCGCTCTTGTGCGAGGTTAATGCGTCGCTCTTGGCCGCCTCTACAGCTTCAGACTGCATCGTGATCAATTTTTCCACCTCGGCGGAGTGAGCATCGTCAGTCTCTTTCTTAAGCGTGTTGATACTTGTAGCATGGCCCTCTTTTACTTTTTCGAGTTCTGCCTGCGCATCTTCAACAGCTTGCTTCATTGCCTCTAATTGGGCATGAAGAACGCTATCATCTGCTTGCTTGTTCGAGAGCTCTTGAGCATGGACAGCTTTCAGTTCAGCGATAGTTGCTTCCAACTCGGCTTTTTGGGCGCTAACTGCCGCGTTTATTGCGTCAGCATGTGCTGCCTCCAGAGACTCTGCTTGGGCGCGGATTTCCTCAGCATGAGCTGCTTTTAGCCCTTCTGACTCTTCGCTCTTGGAATTCAGTTCACTGGCATGGGTAACCTTCAGGCTATCAATTTGGCTCTGTAGATCTTGAACATGAGCTGCTTTCAAGGCTTCCAGTTCTGCAGCTAATGTCGCATTGCCCTCTGCCTTGGTGATCTCGATCTGATTGGCATGACTAGCTTTGAGGGTTTCAAGAGCCTCTAAATGAGTCGCTTTGTCAGCAGATGCACCGCTCTTCGCATCCTCCAATTCCATGGCGTGGTTTGCCTGCAGGGCGTCCAGAGCCCGCTGATGCTCTTCTTCTTTTTCCGTTAAAACACGAACAGCAGCCGCATGTTCAGCTTTAGCAGCTTGTAGCTCCTTGGTGTGTCCTTCGCTTGCGCTGTTATGTGTGCTCGTGAGATCGTCAAACTTAGTTTGAAGTGCTGTGTGTTCCTCCTCAAGAACATGGAACTTGCGCTTAAAGAAGGCGTCTCCCTTGAGGCTTTCTATTTCATCCTCATAGTCTTTAGAAATCTGCCTCAGCTGATTCTCATGCGTTTCATTAGAAGACTTATGTTCCTGCTTTAGCTGCTCATACCGGTCTTCCATTTCTTTGATCTGCTCGGCAAGGGCAGAGTTAGATGTGACATCCGTCTTGGCTTGAGCGAGTTCTTGTTGCATGGTGGTGAAGTCTGATTTGAACGCGGCTAGTTCCTCCTTCGTAGTATCTACGAGAGTCAGGGCGTCGGCTAGTTTGATCTTCAACTCTTCAACTTCGGACTGAGCGGCGACAAGGGCGCTCTTGTCATGCTCAGCACTTGCTTTTAGCTCTGCAAGCTCGGCCTCTAGAGCAGAAACTCTGGTTGCATTGGCCGTTTCTGAACTTTCTCTAGACGATGTCAACTCATCAATCTGGCTTTGCAGGGCTTCATTGGCGGCTTTGAGGTCCTCAAGTGCCTTCTCATGGTCACCAAAAGCCGCCTTCCCCTGTTCAAGCTCGGTAGCGTGAGCTGCCTTCAAGGTTTCAATTGTAGCCTGTTGTTGCTCTTCCAATGTCTTTTGTAGGGTTTCTAGCTTAGCGGCATGTTCCTCTGTCGCTTGGGCTAAAGCTGCTTCAAGCTCCTTCGAGCTAGCATCCTTGTCAATCTCCAGAGACTCAAGCTTGGCCTGCAATTCATTGATGGAAGTCTCCTTTGCATCTCGAGCACTTGCTAATTCGGCGAGTTGAGTTTTGTGGCTCTCAAGTTCTTCCTCAGCAATCTTTAGCTTCGCGACGGCTTCGGAGATCTGGGTACCCAGTGCCTCCTTCTCCGTAGCATGTGTTGTCTTTAGAGTTTCTACGAGCTCTTCATGGCTTTGGCGTAGAGAATCTTGTGCGCCTTGCACATTATCGACCTCCGCAGCGATCTTGGCTTCCAATTCGGCTATTCTCTCCTCCGACGCAGAGACCTGCCCTTTCAAAGCTTCGACCTCGGATTCTTTTTCAGCAAGTTTCGTTCTAAGATCGTCGGTTTCTTTCGTGGCCGTTCCTGAGCTAGAGGAAGTGGAAGGGCGAGCGGAATGTCTAGCAGTTGTAGAGGTAGCAGTAGACCCACTTGTCGCAGAAAGGCGCCTCTTCGTATCGGTACCTGCACCAATGGCGCTTGTTCTCGAGCTCACGGGTGTGCGAGTCCCAACGGTGCCAGTGGGAGCTGCCGCCCGAGTCGTGGTGGTTCGAGGTGAAGCACTGCTGGTTGCCGCAGCAGGCTTTCTGAGTGTAGACGTGGTGGATGCCGTTGGTCTTGTAGCCGTCTTGGATGGGGACGAGGTCAGCCCGCTCGGCACAACTGAGGCGCGCCGCGCAGCGGACGTCATAGTGGACTTCTTTTTCTCGTCATCCGTTACAGAAGGCTGCGATCTGTGGTTCGTCGTCGAGCTAGCGGCGGGTTTCTTGACAGTGGTTCCTGCGGAGGGGCGGGCAGGCGGCTTGCCGAGAGTGCTGCCGGTTCGCGCAGCGGCACTTGCAGTAGTTTTAGCCGTGGAGGTTGTGGTGGCTCCCGGTCGTCGAACGGTGGCTGTGGTTGTGCCGGGTCGCTTTGCGACCGCTGAGCCTCCGGTTTTAGTTGAAGACGTGGGCGACTTTGCAGTACTCTTGGGCGACGGAGCAGAGAGGTCGCCAGTGCTCGCAGTGCCTGTCACCTCGTCACCCGAGAGGATAGACTCCTCGTGCTGGACGACTTCGAACCCCTCAGCGTCAGACATGATGGCAGGCAATGAAGCCTTATAACAGGCACTAAATCAATCTGTGCTGGCAGCTGATAGGGACTGGGCGTTGGTGATGGAGCTGAAGTAATTCGTTCGTGTTAGCTCCTACTAACTTGGTATGTTTGCCCGATAGCAATTGAAGCACCTATGCGGGCAATTGGGGTAAGGGAAAGGGGTTATCCAAGCAACAAAGAAACAGGTAGGAGAAAGTGGCATAAATCGAGGGGCATGTAAGTCGATTATAGCACGGGCAGTTATCGTCATGCACCCTGAGACACGTCACAAAGGGGGGTTTCCTCGTGATATGGCATGGTGGGTTGGAATTGGTCTACCACTGACCTGTCAGAGCTTCCGGATCTCCAAACTTGTCTTTATGCTCGGCCCTGGTACCGAGCAGTTCCAGCTATGGACGCCGCCGCTTCGCCGTAAGGATCGGGTTATCAGAAAGACGCGGCAGAAGTTTGACTCTGGGTGGTGAAACACGGTAGAAACAGCAGTCCGCGGTCGATCCTATTGGCAATTGCAGGTGTGCGTTTATACGTATAGAGACTATTCGGCGCGGCTAGAAAGAAAAGGGGACAGGACTTTTAGAACAAGATTACCTCTCATGAAAAGGATGGTCCCCTTCATCGGGACGGGGTGGTCGGGCTAGAGCTGGGGCTACATTAGGAATGCACCTTCTGAGCCGAGTGCCACATTAACGGTCCACAGGTGATTGAAACCCCTTGGGAACTAAACCATGTTCGGGTGTCTAAGCTAGCACCTAGATAAGTAAGTTACTAGCAGCGATCAACCATCACAGGCAAGCGGGGTCATGCTACCCTACCGAGCCAGTAACAGCCTGCACCTACCTGCGAGCGCGTTAGATGCACTACAAGTTTAATTAGCGGACACGCCATGAACCCCCCTGCAGATGCCAGCGAAAACATGGCCGTGGCCCGGAATACTGGATGGGCGTTCATGTCTTAGATGACGATGACAACTGGCAGGCCTACCGGGTTTGACACCTCAAGACATCAAGACAAGAAACCCCCTCCTATAAAACTACTACCGTCTTTGCCTCACGGTACCTAGGTGTGAATTCACCTCGCATTAGACCGGTAGCACGGCCAGTCCGCACCCAACTTGAACAGGTGCCTATCCTGTCTTGTTTCTATATGAATCTGCATTCAACTGTGATACGAGATACATGAATCAATAGTTGACGTGGCCGTCAAGCTGGCCAGACTTCCTTTGAAAGACTTGACGCGCATATCTCTGTTCAATGCGACGGCATCTTCAGGGATAAACAAAACCCGCATGCCGTTTCGAATTGTTCGTTAAATCCGCACCAGTAATCGTGAGGTGCTTGGGAGGGGGTATCTTGTAAAAGCCAATCAATCGCAAAAGACTCCATTTACCAATGTCAACACTAACTATAATCCCGCCACTCCAGAGCTTCGCATGATCCGACGAAGTTCTGCAGTCCGTTCCTCAGGTGAATAACCTATAAGGACTTTGGTGAGCATCTTTCCAAGTAGGTGCTCTGTCATAGCCACCGTCTGTGCAGTTGTCTTGTTTAATTCCCAACGAAGAGTATTCAAGTCAGGGCAGACAGGAAACGATGCTTGGATGCGCAAAAAAAGTAGCCTCTGTTCCTCAACTGACCATTCGGTAGATCCTAGGGTGAGAGAGGGGGATGGCCTAGAGGAACCTGTTTTTGAGGTTCCAAGGTGATAATGAATACCATGGATGGACAGCAGAGACCGTTTTTTTCGCTCTGCAACCGCGGCCATCTGCTCAGCCTTGAGTTGCCGCTCTCGCTGCAACTCCTTTTTGGCGCGGGCTTCTGCTTCGATTAATTGATTCGGTGCAGCTGCGATAACTCGAAATATGTCATTAAGTAAAGGGGCAATCTCTTTTCTTTTAGCCATCCGTCTACACCAGGCTTGTTGCTGACGATGATTCTCAGTTTCTTCTTCGAGAGGATATCGCTCTAGCTCCCTAAGTAAGCGACGATGGAGCCGCATGATCCAGCCCAGTGTCCGCTTAAGAAGCTCAAGTGCAGCACCCGTAAACAATGTTCCAGACCATGTTGCCCCGCCAAGGCCCCATGCGGAGGCCAGAACACTGTGAGAAATTACTGGTCAGAACCTAATACTCATGATGGAGAGTGAGCCCATTCCCGGTGAGTTCTGGGAGCACGTAGGGGGACACGGTTCATGGGAGCAGAGGATTTTTCAGACACGAAATAAACAACTTGAAAATACGTACTGGGTCAACATAGGGATCACATACAACACAAGATCCCGTGTCATCCTCTTACGTTTACGAGAGTCGATATGGTGGGTTGTCTCGTTATGCTCAGGGATCCCCAGTCGTTGAGTACGTATGTGCTCGACCAGTATTTTGATCTTATCAAAATAGTAGCCCAGCATATTTGCGTGCCCCCTTAAAAACCGGTTCTGCGCCTTCAGGTTTGGGGCTTTTGGCATTTCTTGGTATAGTCTCTCAAGTTTTGCGAGTACTGGTAAAAGAGCTCGAGCCGGCCTAGTTTCCGCACCATTGTAATCGAAGTCTCGCCACTGCCAATTGCCCTTTGCTCCAGCCCAAGATACACTGCCCAGGAGCTTGCAGAGCTGTCTAAGAGGTTGATGGTCAAGATGAATGGCTAAGACGTCGTCATCAGAAGGACCTTCAAAAATCTTGTCAACTTCAGTATAATCAGATTGGCGGGCGTTGAAGAGATCTACATCATGCTGAAAACTGTCCTTACTGGGTTGATCTGCACCCTTATCACCGAGATTTGAATTGAATTCGTCGAGAGAATCTGATAGCGTTGCAGAGGTGAGTCTGTCGTCGTCGCATTCAGCAGACTCATATTGTGCAAGATGATTATCATTTCCGATGTCTTCACTAGGCCCCGCATGTGTCTCAGGCCGCGTAGTATCTTCTTCCAACTCGTCTTTAAATTGAATGTCTACCTGCTGAGAAAACTGAGGATTCTCTGGATCAAAGGCGGCCGGTTCTCGACGCTGGAACGAGCGAGACACACCAGTCGGCGCATAAACGTCATGGGTTCTGTCTCGTGCTGAGGGTGGTTGCTGAGGCAGATGAGCATCTGAATCTGGCACATAGGGCGTTGACTTCTCCCGAAGCCTCGCAATACGTGTTATATAATTTTCGTCCGTTTCATCACGGAGCCGAGGGTGGTGCTTTCTTGGCCTGCCCTGTTTTCTCTTCCCGGTGCGTGGTTCGCTATTTGGTAATAATTCTACCACGCCAACAAGCCTAGGAAATTTAGGTGGTCTGCCTCTTTTCTTCACAGGCTGTAGTTTTTGGTGTGTAGCATCGGGATTGTGCTCCTTCGCATTCGGCTCCCCAGGTGAACTGGGTACCCCCCATACGTCACCTCCGGGCAGCGAGACAGTATCCACCCGTGTTTGTGCCTCTGTTTCTGTTTGGTGTTCTTCATCCGGTTCAGCACCTAAATTGCGCTTGGCGTTTTCATTCCCACCACTCAAATTATCGGAGTTCGGATGTAAAGCAGAGGAAATCAACGCAGTTGGGTTCGTCAGAGGTAGGTCATAGTCTTGGTTATCGACATGCACCTCACCCAATTGATAGAAGTTTGGTGGGCGTGCATGCTGATGACATGATTCCTTATAACCTTGGTGGGTTTGGCGATGGTGGAAAGCATCATTTACGCTGCTGACTAGTCCTTCGAATACATCGTCTTCAGAGCTGACGCTGGGACGTCGGGTGTTGGAAGGCGTTTCAATGGTCGCTGTGGGCGCGCGCGGGGAATTCGAAGTCAAAGATGGGAGGTGGTCGTGTGAAACTGGCGTCATGTTATATCCATTCCTTGGCCTCTTAGATCCAGGGTACAACACAATGCTGCCCGGAGCGGCGTCGGAAAGAGATCGCTTCGCTTGGTTGGCATGGGAGCGGGTAGAGGAGATGTCAAACCGTTTGGATGGCGATACACTCGGTAGCTTGCAGGCTGGGATATCATCGTCGTCTTCATCCGAGCTCTCGGCTTCGGACCGGTCGTGCTGGTATTGATCTGTGGATAGTCGGCTCGAAACCCGCGTGCGGCGTCGCAACTGATTTTGAGGCTCCATAGTATATCCTCTACTGCCCATGGATACCTTCTAGTATTAATTCGACATTCTAGGGAGACAATGAACGGCAATGGTCCTTGTTTGAGGCAGTCGGGCAATTTGGCAAGTCATAAGTCGGCACGGTTAAGCCCTAGAGAGGTGCAAGGGTGCCTGCCCATTGTTTGATTACCGGTATCTATCTATACTTAGAACAGGGATGAGACCCTTGTTATTAGCTTGGTTGCCGCAAACCTACAGCTAAGGAAGGTGCTCCGGTACGTACCGACGCCTTCTGACGTATGTACTAGAATGGCGGGGCTAACACAGGTAGGTGCATCTACTGTACTGTATATGCACATGACAATACTCTGCGTTTTCTCAACCCCCGTGCTTTTAAATATCAAGTCAATATCACCTCAGTATACAATCAGAGAACCCTTTGTATGACGAATTAGGTAGTCTATGGGGAATAGCAGACATAATCTGTTCGCTCGATCGCTTTTCCAACATGGAAACCCCCCAGCATGAGGCCTCATTTCCTACCCTTGAGGTCCTAGACCTGACTGCTCCTCATATTTTTCTCAGTCCCACGAAACAAATCAACGATGGTCCAGATGTTGGTACATTTTTGACCACAAAGGCGTACCGCGACATCGGCATTTTCATTCTGCAGCTCAATCGGGCCATGTGCCCCCGTAGGTCCAAGGGCGACGATGGGAAAGACCGGATCCAAACTTTTCTGATTGGCTCCGAGTATGAAACTCAACCAGCAGAATCCGTACGGAAACTTCAACAAATGCTCGCCAAGGTCGAGTCTTTTATAGACGAAGCACCGCCAGATGCAGGTCCAAGACGGTTTGGGAACATCAGCTTCCGAAAATGGTATCAGTTATTGGAGAAACGAGTGGCGAATCTTCTCAAAGAGCATCTCCCAGAGTCAGTCTTGAGGCATAGCTCGGGGGATGATGGAGAAGGTTCGACGGCTGAGGTTGAAATCACAGCCTATCTTCTAGGCGCTTTTGGCAGTGCACAACGTCTCGATTACGGAACAGGTCACGAGCTAAGTTTTCTAGCTTTCCTCGGTTGCTTGTGGAAGCTGGGCGCGTTCAAAGATGGTAATCCCAACGGTGATATAGAAAGAAATATCGTGCTTGGCATTTTCGAGCCCTATCTTCGGGTGGTGCGCCGTTTAATCTTGACTTATACTCTTGAGCCTGCTGGCACACACGGAGTCTGGGGTTTGGATGATCATTCATTCCAACCTTATATATTCGGCTCTGCCCAACTGACCCGGGCCATATCAGACATGGAGCCCATGCCAACCGAAGGGTCGTTACCCCGGGCCCCAAAAACGTCATCGATTGTTAAGGCTGAATACGTTGACGAAGAGAGAAAGCGAAATATGTATTTCTCTGCTGTTGGCTTCATTAATGATGTCAAAAAGGGTCCATTCTGGGAACATAGCCCCATATTGTTCGATATTTCCGGTGTAAAGGATGGATGGGGGAAAATAAATAAGGTAATCCTTGCTGATACTGGTATCTTACCGCTTAACGATCAACTCAACGCTAACTCTCGACAAAGGGTATGATCAAAATGTTCAACGCCGAAGTCCTCTCTAAGTTTCCTGTTGTGCAACATTTCTACTTCGGTTCGCTATTTTCTTGGGACCAGGATCCACATGCTGCCACACCCTCGCAATCTATTCATATGGTGAACCAACCTATTGCCTCGTCATCGATGCCTCCTCCTCCTGTAGGTGGTGGCACCGCTGCGCCATGGGCTAACGCGACAAGTATGCCACCTCCTACAGGGCCTGGAATTCCGTACTCAAGGGCACCCTGGACGTCAGGCCAGCCAACTGCCAGGCCGCAGCAGTCACAGAGGGAACCACATCCCGCAAATGAAGCATTTAGAGTTTCGCAAGCACCTTGGACCAAGTCTAGCGATCGGCCTAGCGGATGAGCATAGAAGCACTGGTATTTGGAATAATTTCATTCAAAGGAGGTGATCAAAACAAATTTAACGACATCCAATACAACGATTTATTTCGAGAAGAACATTGATATCCACCCAAGCAGTATATGTACATAGTTTCCTTGGTCCCCATAGCTCAGACCAGGATGATAATACAAAAGTCCATTTCTACACCTATAAGCCAAATTACTACTAGGATTGACACTAGGTTGTAACGATCCAAATCAAGGAGGTTTGTGATACATATATAAATTAGTCCACATGGATAGGAAGAAATTAATTGCATGGAAATAATGTGCGACCAACAACAGTAGCCTTGTATTGGCAGCATTAAGCGGCTTTGGGAGACCACCGCAACATGCTCTGAACACACGTGTGTTCTCTATATCCGTAGATGTTTCTGATGTAACAATATTCTTTCACCTTCACCTTTGAAGGCGTGAGTGACCATGACAAGTCACTACGAGGTCCTATTAGAGAGTAAGCTGTCTCGGAACCAGGGCGCTCAGACCACAAGCAATGGCGCTATGTCTATAACAGGCAAGGCGTCATCTGGAAGAAAGCCTTTGCATTAGTGTGGTCTTAGATGGATCAGATCCTGGGCAGAAGAATGTTATCACGTATCGATAGGCGATAAGCTTAGCGTATTTAGAACCGGAAACTCTCAATTGTTATCACTCGAGAAGGGTATCTCAAACTCCATCAAACAACAACTTCACTTCCTCAGGAATGTGCTCTCAGAACCAGGCTCACCACTACAAATCCACCAGGTGACCATGCATGAACGCATATCATCACAATGCCATATCTGGAAGAGAACTCCATGACAGGTATCCATCCAGCCATTTGGGAACCCATCTCGAGAAAGTTCTCCCATGATGACGTCTATCGCGACTCTTTAGGCAGTTCCGGCGGGTTTAGTGTCGGTAGCGGCGCCAGCCTCAGCGACAACTGGAGCAGCTGGAACCTCGGGGGTAGTGTCAGCAACAGCGGCAGGAGTCTCGGGCTTCGCCTCGGTGCCAGTGCCGGTAGCTGATATGGAGTTAGCAAGTGCTTACAGCTCCAATCGAGACAGTCGAGCTCGCAAGGCGAGCGCTCCACGTGATGCTATGGATTCATCAAGGCGAGTGGATAACGAGATAAAGAACTTACTGGTCTCGGTGACGGGCTTAGCTGCCTCCTCGGTCTTGGTTGCCTCGGTAGCAGGAGCCTCTCCACCAGGAGCAGGAGCGGCGGCAGCGGTGGCAGCTAAAGCACATGAATCAGCATCTTTCGGATTCTGTGTTGGTCTTGCCGTGTGTCATATTCCAAGGTCTGCATCAAAGTTCCATGGATTCTACATTTCACTTACCAGCTGGGGTGTCAACCTTGGCGGCCTCCGTGGTTCCACCAGTGGACGCGCCCTCCTTTGGCTTCTTGTCTTTCTTCTTAAAGACGGCCTTCAACTTCGCCTTCAGGTTGGTAAGTGCGTTTGGCGCTGTGCGAAACGCGGAAGTCAGTACACATTCGTAGTACAAGGAACCAAGGGAGAGAATGGATAGGGGACCGCTATCTCTGGCTGAGCGGCGCGAAGTGATAGAACGAAAACACTTATCCACCTTGGCGACAACCACTAATACGATTGCAAAGATCGTGTGGCCGTTACCGCAGCGAGATAGGCAAGCTTAGGAAAGGGATAAGAAGGGAGTGCAGGAAAAGGGAGCTTCACGAATCCCACCCATTGTGTCAGTTGTTATGAATCCTGCTTAGGGTTCCACGAAATATATATCCCGGCAAGGGATGCGAAATCCGTAAAGGAATAAGACGAGAGGTCTACTAGAGTTCTGGAAGCTGTCGTTGTCTGTGGACAAGATGGCAGGATGTGTTGTGATGAAGCTTGAAGGGTAGAAGAGTGGAACTGGGGAAATGGCATCTCTAGTTGGTGGATACGCTCTCTGGAAGAAAGAGCTAAGGGCCCCAGCTAATATCTGAAGATGGGGTATTTTAGCGCCCGCAGACGCACACATGCAAGACGCTTGGGCCCTCCTTACCAACCCCTAACTAGCCCCTGACGGCCAAGACGGGCATCCTGGAAAAACAAGAAAAAAAGGCAAAGAGCGAGCAGTGATCTCGGGACATCATTACCGAAGTAAATCCGCCAGCATGGTACATGCTACCGTAGCAAAGACAATACAAGGGAACGAGAGGGTCAGGTCTGGGTACACACATTATTGCCAACGACGCGTGACTCGTCGCCGTGCATTATTTGCGACAATCGTACTGCTGTGGCCGGGCAATAACCGTGACTGCAATACGTGAGCGAAGTAGGACGCGTGTAGCCTAAATTTCTATGCGGCGGCACATTACTTAAATCAACAGAAGTCCTTTTCCGATAGCATCTCTCGCTTGCTTGCACTGCCACCGCAGTCACTTTGTTACTATCGCATATTAGGGCTTCTGAACTTTGATCATATAATTCAATATTTCTAGCTACTAAGGTCGAAGATGCTTCAACTCAGAACTACGTTGTATCGGTTGAATAACGAGCATTCGAGCACGCCAAGTTCGAACGCTGATCTGTCGATATAAGGCATGGATTCGTAGATCTGAGACCACTGGCAACCAGCCGTCACTCATCTCTTCTTGCAGTTTGGCTTCAGACCTAGGACATAAGAAGACTTGCAATTAATTGCACATCAATATGCACTTCCGAAAAAAAATTACAGTAAGTGTTCGTTAACCAAGCAATTGTAACTCATGATCCTTAAAAGTTTTTTGTCAACTGATTCACAATAGCATCTTCATCACAATAGGAAACAGCACATTCAACCGGCAACACCTTAAAAGACCCGAACATTAAAAATGACACCTTCAAACTCTCGAACATGTCATCTGCAAGAAGGCATCGAGGGTCGCCGTATGGCCGTTAAGCTCGTAGCCACGTGTCTGCTATTCGTTCTGACTATTAACGAGTCCGGATCAGGAATTGCTTACCATGCCGGTGGAGTAACCCAATCAGGTTTCCCGACAGACCTCATCGATGCGAGCCTCCGGGTCCGGACCCCACCGACCGAGATCGGGTGGACCGGTACGAAGAGTCATAGGTATGAGCTAAGAGAATTTGCAGCAAGACCCATTCGCTGCGCCCCGATAAGTTCGGGAGAGCTACGGCCGCGCGGGTGTTTGAGAGTAGTCAGTCACGATGGGTTGGGGGATATATCAGGAGCATGACACGCCTGCACCGTACTCACCGCCGGGCGACAGTGTACCGTGTCAGTAGTCAGTCTGTCCCCTTTGGTTGCGGGCACATATGACCAACGAGAACTACCTAGCTCCTATCGAGTCTCCACAGCACAGCGTAGAAGTTGATACATCAGCAAGCGTCTTCGCTGCTCTTTTATCAATTGCCAAGGTGGGCTGTACTGAATATTTAAACCTGGATCGGAGTTTTTTTCTCTACTCGCGACCTAATCACACCGTCCAGCCTTCGCATTGTTGACGCTTCATTACTGATATCTAATAAGCGTACCCGAGTCATCCTTCAATCAAGTCCGGGTCCAGTCGGTTGAGGTCGCCTTTCCTTCAAGGCAACACCATAATGGCACCAATAATTCACCTGGTTCGCCACGCACAGGGCTACCACAATCTCAATCTCGAGAATCAATGGATACGGGATCCAGATCTGACCGATCTTGGTAAGCAGCAATGTGAGGAGCTTTGCAAGAGCTTTCCCTACCACGACAAGATCACTCACCTGGTCGCTTCGCCAATTCGTCGAACCATATTCACGTGCCAGTACTCCTTCGCTCCAGAAGTGAAGGCAGGGAAGAAGATAGTCGCTCTCCAAGATGCTCAGGAGGTTTCCCTCTACCCTTGCGACGTCGGGAGTGATGTCAAAAAACTGAAGGAGGAGTTCGGCGACCTCGTCGATTTCCAATACGTCACGGAAGATTGGAATGACAAGTCGCCCGACTCTAAATACTACCCGGAGCCTAAGAAGCTCGAGGCCAGAGCCCGCAGCACGAGACTATGGCTCCGAGATCTAGTCAAGAATGCCGGCGACGACGCACAGGTGGTCCTAGTCACGCACGGCGGTATCCTCCACTTCATTACCGAGGACTGGTTAGGCATTGACCCTGGCAGAGGTAAGTTCAGCGCCCCAGCACAGAGGAGACGGATCACCTCCTTCATTTACCCCAATGATTTTTTGCCTTGTTGTGAAGGCTGATAGCGGGCTAATTACAGGAACTGGCTGGCTCAACACCGAGTACCGGTCATACGAATTTGTAGATAAGACGGGGCAGGATCCAAACGCAAGCTTAGAGGAACTCCCAGAGAGCCGTCGTCGCAGGAAAGGGACCTTGGTCCCTTACACCGACGCCGAGATGATGGAAATGCGTGCCGCGTACGAGGAGGTATTCAACCAGGACGTCAAGCATTGCATTGATGTGATTGCCAAACGGGAGACGGCGGCCAAGAGCGACACGAATGGCACGAATGGAGCCTGAGATTCTAGACCATAGAGATGAAGATATTAGATTAGACATTACAAAGTCTAGAGGCGTTGGTCATCTTCTGGACGATTTATAATATGGAGATTTTTAGTGTCCGGTTCCAAGTCATAATTCACTCTTTATAGTTTGCCCCCTGCCATCTGTAACAAGAGCTTGAGATCAAGGACTTGGAAGAATGTACAAGTTGTAATGATAATCTAGGTTCAGTGCTCCCTAAAGCCAGGCGGCAGCCCAAGGTCTATAAATGCGAAAGCCTTGCTTCGCTTCTTGCTTGCTCTTGTATAGCCTGTCTTATTTGATCAGACATACAAGAGTTGCTGTGAAGCAAGATTATCCGCTCATATGCATTCCCAGTTTTGGTATGACACCTATAGTTTTTATCTACCTGACTGCCAACTTTGCACGTATGTTGATGTTTCATCCTAGTAGGCTCAACCTGGCAATGTCATTCACATCCCCGTCCCTAACCCCCTTTTCTCATACTTTCATATACTCACCTGGCACTTTTCGAATTCCGCAATTCTCTTTAAGTTTCCAAGTGTCTATTTTTTTTGCTCGGCACTAACACCGTAGTCCTATCAGTCCTAAACCACTGCGTACGGGTGGAGTTAGATAGAATCGTTATGAGGACCGGTCCTAAGTTCTCCTTTATGAGAGCGCCTAACTAGTAGATAACATACCATACTCAGCTAAGATCATGATATCTCTAACTTCCATAAAACATCAGTAGGTGTAAGGCCGAATCTTAGCCTTGATAGTCTAGTCGAGATAATAGCCCAAATCCCTGCATGTGTTGTACCAACCGCCAGAGCCGAATTTTCAGTTATGGTGGCACGTCCATGATATTGTGGACCACTAGCCTGGGGTGCTGTGACTACTTTAGAATTACTACCTGCCTGCTCTAAAAGACCCTCTGCCTAGCCGCCGATCTTCTATCTGCAGTTACGTATCCTGTCCTGAGATCTTGCTAAACAAAGTTTGATCCAACCAGTGCTACTACACATCAGAAACATCACCCATGGGGATTGCTGGCCGGTTAGTACAGCCTAGCGATGCATCCATCTCGTACAGCTCCCAGTCTTTCATTATGCGAAATATGTATCCATTATGAGTAAAACCCTTCTGGGTACTGTCTGTCGTAATCACCACACAATACGGAGGATCATTTAAGTTTACATAGCCTTGCTACTAGGCTGCGTATGTTACATATTACTTGTATTAATGCTAGGACTACCATTTACCTAGTAGGTACTTTGTATAAAAGCCTTCCGTTGATCCATCACGCATTCCGCCTCCTGGCTGCCCAACCACTCAACACTACTTCCTCTACGCACTTCCTCGACACGATAACACACATCTCTATAGATTGCAGATTGTGCTAAGGGAATTATATCATTACGATCCAACTCTCAACTAAAATATGACAAACACTCCTTCCCAGTCGGAATCGAAACCGAGACCACTTTTCATATACGGAAATCTACGCTCTTTACCTCTCCTTGCATGGTTGTTGACAGGAGATCCGTCGAATATTTCCGCCGTATCCAAACTTAGACAGCCAGCAATAATCCGCGGATATGAGCGGGGTTACATAAAAGACACCGACTACCCAGCAGCCTTCAAGTCCAACTCGAAAAACTGGCCACTAGATGGCTATCTGCTTCTACCAGAAACTACTTCCCAGCGAGACAAGTTGGACCATTTCGAACCTGAAAGATTCCTAATGGAGCCCGTGACTGTCACGGTTGGCAATGTCCACCTTGATGGGAATCGCCGACACCTAGAAAAGGAAGTTGAAGCTGATGTCTATATCTGGGGTGGCGGGTTGGATGCGTTGACAAGTAGTCCGCGGGGGAACTTGGCAGAAATTTGGCTAGATCTGTATAAAAAATGGAATGCTTTGAGGGAACAGGGGATTGAGAACATTAAGCTAGAATACCTGATACCGGATGTGAGAATGGCTTGGATCCATGGGTTTGGAAGAAGCCCTCGTGATCATCTTGGCAGGTTGTACTATTGACCGTGTGACAAGGGTTAGACGGATCTAAACTTATTCTACAAACCGTACAACCTCACTCTAAACAATTGCTCATGTGCACTCGTAATGCTTTTATGGTTTTACATATAATTAACGGAAACTAAAGGACTATAAGGACCTCTCATATTCCATTGCTTTCCTGATTGCTTCATCTACCCTCCAACAACCCTGTCTAAAATGATATGCGCATCCGACTAGCTATTTCAGTATGCTATGCAAACAAGAATTCAAAGCACTACACATTTTTCGTAGACGTAAATAATCTTGCCAAATGTTATCGAAGTCTTCATTCTCGACTGTCCTACCATCACCGCAATATAGATAGACTGTGAACGCATTTTCGCAGAATCGGACGGCCTCTTGGTCTAGTGGTATGATTCTCGCTTTGGGTCTGTCTTCATCTCAGCTTGCGAGAGGCCCCGGGTTCGAATCCCGGAGAGGCCCGCTTCTGTAAACTTTCATTTTGTCTCATTTCGCTTCTCTTGATATTTCGCAAGCATAATTGTTCTCTGTAGATGTCATGCCGAGATAGTGTACCGCAAGCTGTAGTCAAATTTATGACCGAGTCTCACTCAGCCGTCATAACATCTATTTGTTGGCCGTAACTTTTGAGCTGATATGCTGGATATAATTAATAATATGGATATTATACCATTTCTATTATTCAGTGAGCTGCTTACTGCTTCTATATGCAGTAGATAGATAGTTTAACTACACGTACATCATACTACAGAGTGATAGGTGCGATGGAATACCTACACACGGCACCTCCTCACCATCGTCTTGTTGCTAAGGATCGTACGTCAGTGGTCGGTAACTACAATCTTGGACCAACCTGCTTCCATGTGGCATTATGTGCAGGCTATTTTTCAATAGTGATTGTCCACAGCCCCGATGGTTGTCTACGCACACGGGGGACTCGGAACTGATCCTGATTTATCCCAGCACTAAGGAGGATGGTAGTTTCAGACGTCAATTGAAGTAAGTTCGGTGCAGGAACTGTACTAGCAACTTATATAATTGGATGAGACGATTGACTATCCCACCTTGACATGAAACATCGCGTTTGTAGCCTTGAAGCGGATCATAGTAACCCAACAATGTAGAAAACAGGTCGTGGGTGGATTGCTAAAATGGTCAAGCAGATGCAATGCGTGCAACCATTCACACCTCATCTGGTACAAGTATCACCATTCCTTTGCCTTCTGTCACAAACTCTTCTGATGATAGTTTCGTAATGCACTGGGGACCGATAGAGGCCGTAGAGGGTTGGGAACGAGATCGTCACACATGCTTTTTTTTTTTTTTTTTGATTCCGTTGCAGAGTACTGCAGGATCGACTGGCTGATACCGGGTATCAATGAAGATGCTTTTGTAGCATTGCCTTTGTCACGAAACACTACTTTGCTATGTAGTCAGTCTCGCTCCCATTCCCTGACCGTTATGACCCATATGAAACCCTTTACGAATCCTTCTTCGCCTTCTTGCCCTTTGTCTTCTCGGTACCGCGGAGTGTCTTCATGCGGTTCTTGCGTTGCTTTCCTGTTAAGATTGGTAAGGCAGTTGTTCAAAGGAGATGGTAGGAGGACAAGCGAGGGAAACGTACTCTGCTGTCGGGAGGCGCGCTCGGGCTTGGTGGCTAGGCCGTTGCGGACGAGGCGGTGCTTGGCATCGAACTTCTTGCGAGCCTCGACTGAGTCGTAGATGCAAGCGAAGGCAGTGGTCTTGCCACCACCGAAGGCAGTGCGGAGGCCGAATACGCTGACCTGTTCGGGGGTCGCCTTGTAGAGGGTGGCGAGCTTCTGCTGGAGGTTGGCCTTAGAGATACCGGCCTGGTCGGGGTGGATGATGTCGCTGGAGAAGGCTATGTTAGGAACTAGTATTGAAAAGAGCTATATCGACGTGGAAAAGGTATGGCTTCGTGAGGTTTCGGGATGTAGATTGTTGTCGGTATCGCTGACGCTGCGGCCGCTCGTTTCGAGGCGAAGATCGGGGGAGACAACTTACGCAACCATCTGCTTCTGCAATCCGAGGTCTGTTAGCAATTCAACTTCAAATATCCAGAACCAGCAGCGGGAGGGGACTACGAACGCGAGCAAGCAGGGGATTCCGCTGGAACTTGCGAGTACGGAGAGTGACAGAGTCGGCCATTTTCGCTGAGGTTGACGGGGAGCGAGGAGGTTGATGTCGTGGGAATAGGAATTGGCTGCAGTTTGTAAATTCGTTTTTGATTTTTCGTGACGGCCGGAGATGTGTGTTGTAGCGGGGGCTGTGGCACCTGGCTGCACCTGGGCATCGAACATCGAGGCGAGGTGTGGCCGACCAGAAGCTCGGACCACCTAGGCTAGACAGAGCCGCAGCACTTGAGCCCACCTTACCTCCGTTAACCCCGCCATCTGAGGCAACCTTGAAGTCGATTGATATGCCATTCCCTGTGCTATTGTTACTCGACTAAGTGAGAAAAGCATGTCGACCTGGAAGTTTAGGTTGCTGTGGATGTGATAGTTATTGAAATGTCGTAAAGACCGCACTCTACTTGAAGATTCTCTACAACCAATAGTATATTTATCACTCCGATAGCCTTCTAAACATACGATCGTCCAACCACGTAGTAGCTATTACATCATTGCTCTTGTTACCTACATCGTGAACTTGAACTCGCCTATCAGCCTCGTAATCGCAGTCATGCATATCTTGATCCCACTTCATGCGTTCCTTGAGCTCGACCTTATTGATACTCCTTCGCATGAGGCTTGCAAGCTGCTCGGCTTGGGTCCGAAAGCTGTTCACGGGGCTGTGCTTCTTCCGCCTCTGACGTCTCCTCAGCAACGAGGGTGGAAGGAGTGGTGCTGTATCATGTAGTAGCAGCATTTCAGGAATCTTTAGCGTTGACTTGCGTGCAGGAAAAACAAGCGGGCTCTTTCTTGGGTGCTTGAGAGGCATGAGCTGTTCTACCGCCTCCTCGGGTAGCCAGGGCATGTCGACCAAAAAGGACGGAGGTTGGATCGCAGACTCGTCGAAAGATGGAGGGACGAGCAGACCCGGCGTTTGGAAAAAGAGACACGAGCTGGCGAAGGGATCAAACAAGTCGTCGGGCTTATTGAAGAGCTCCCTAGCCATTTGCTTTAACTCATGAAAGTCGGGATCGCCGGGAAGAGTGAGAATTTCCTCTAAGAAATTCCGTGATATCGACTTAGGTGGCTTGTTGATGGGATGGTCGGGCAAGAACATAGTCCAATTGTAGATGCCGTTGTAGGCGACGCAACCCCTGACGGCCATGCGTTCGTGTGGATAAGCTTCAGTTAGAGCCAAAGAAGTGGCTAACGAGGCGCCCAGGTAGGAGCCATAAACATATATATCGCGACGTGCGCTGCGCGGAGTGGTGGGTATCAGATTTTCAGTAATCCATGTATAGGCTCTCAACGTATCGTGAATTGGCGCCGGCCAGCCTGAACGAAAGCGCCGATAGACAGTCTCTTCGCCATCAGAGGCTTCATCCTCTACAGCCTTTTCCTCAGGCCAGGGGTCCGTCCACCGATAGTGAATCACGGCCGTTGCATGTTTTTGAGCGAATCTTGGCAACTCTGTCAAATCGCTTGTAGGAGCTTCTGTGGAAAAGGGTGGGAGATAGACCAGCAGCGGCTCTGAAGATGAAACCTTGGGCAGATTGTAGAGGCTGCTTGATGATTAGAATTTTGTGCAAGGCAAAAGCTTAAGTTAGGATTGAGATAAAGCTTACTCTAATTTTACACTGCCAGACGAGCCAACTGGAATGTTTACCCGCTCTGCATTGTGGAAACCCGAGGCGATGGTGTTCAGGGGCTTCGTTCCAAGTCTAAACTGAAGAGAGCGGACTGAAGACCTCAAAATGCTATTGACAACCCATCTCATTGTCCCATACCACGAGGTTATATACAGCGAGCGGCATGCGACTTTTTCTATAAATAGATGGTGATATACAGAAATAAAGAAAAAGTATCAAAAGTAAACTTTCCAATCGTCTCCCTGGAATGAGCGTACCTAGGTGCCTGGAGAGCTCTATCAAATCTTCGTAATATTCTTCTGCAGTACAGTGTCAGATCTTCAACGCGTCAGGCGACTCGGTACTTCAGGACCCACTGTAAGTGCGGATTTACAGTAGGGTAGATTTCAGATTTCAGGGGTCTAGTACAGGTTGGCTTCGGGGCTAGCCATCGCTCAATGGGGCTTGGGGCTCACAGGTGATCGGCGCCAGCTCTAATGCCAAGCGACGTCATTGAAACGGCTATCTTGGCACACCTGTCCCAGTATCACGATTTAGCTTCCCGCTTCCGCCTGGCTTTGAAGCTAAGCATAACGTATTTTAACGGGGAGAGGCCTTCCTATTACTGTCTATGTTCTCTTAACTTCAAGAAACCATGTGTAAAATCATGGCTTCAGGAAGTCGTTATTGAGTAGACGGCTATAGGCATCTTGGAATTAGTTGTTGATGATCATACACATCACATGCCACACCCTTTGCGTGCTTTGTCTAATACCTAGTCATCTCAACGCTCGTTTTTTCCATCTCGCCTCATAACTTGATCGATATCGACGGAATACAGAGCCCGGACTAAAGGTCTGCGAGATGGAGGATGCAAACCTTGATGAAACTATAGCCGAGCATGCTGCAGCCACAGAGCCAGATGTTCAGATTGATCAGACGTATGTTACCCATCTAGAGGATGAATGTATATCGAGACGCAGCTGACAAGCAAACCTGAACTAGCCGTTGGTGGCTCGCCTCGGCGGCTTTTCCCATGATCGCGGGCACCCTGGGTCCGGTGGCATCGGCTTTCTCCATATGTGCTCTCGTCAAGCCTTGGCGACAACATATCCTCCCGGGATCAGACATCACGAAAGCTGTCTTCATTAATGATCCGTCATGGCTGTTAGCTATCAACGCTATCCAGCTTGTCATTGCTGTCATTGCAAACTGCTTCCTCCTGCTCAACATGACCAAGAGAGTACGCTTTTCCATCGCACAGCCAGTCACCATTGTTGGTTGGTACATATCATCTATCCTACTCATCGCCCTATGTGCCACAGCGAGCGGCCCACTGCTCATGCAACCCGAAGCTGAATATGTCTGGTCACAAGCCTTTTATTACGGTCTATTTGCTGCTATCCTTTATTTTATTGTCGCTTCTCTAATGGTCGTGACCGTCTGGGGAGCACAGGCAGGACATTACCCTAAAGACTTCGAGCTCACCATGAGTCAGAGGACCCTCATGCTTCAGACGATCCTCTTTCTTGGATATCTGCTTCTTGGCGCGTTGGTGTTCTCTCACATTGAAGGGTGGCTCTATCTCGATGCCGTTTATTGGGCTGATGTTACGTTGTTTACCGTGGGCCTGGGAGATGTGGCCCTCCAAACTAAACTTGGCCGCGGCCTTATGATCCCTTACGCTTTGATCGGAATAACTACTCTGGGTCTTGTCATTGGCTCGATTCGCAGTCTCATATTGGACAGAGGCAAAAGCAGGTTGGATGCTCGAATGCTTGAGAAGAAGCGCCGTCGAATTGTTAGACGCCTTATGCGAAGTAGCAAAGGCAAAGTCCTCGAACCTATCTCTGAGAAAGATACCGACTACTATCCTGAACTAAAAAACGAAAATTCTTCGCAGATGTCGCCTAGGGCAGAATTGGAACGCCGTCATGATGAATTCCATTTAATGCGCAAAATTCAAGATCAAGCCTCGACACGCCGTAGATGGACGGCAATGGGAGTGTCAACTAGTACCTGGGCGGTACTCTGGCTTGTAGGCGCAAAGATATTTCAAGAATCCGAGGCTCCATATCAAAACTGGACCTATTTTGACGGTATCTACTTCTCTTTCCAGGCGATGGTGACCGTAGGATATGGCGACGTCACTCCGGTGTCGAACGCCTCAAAAGCATTCTTCGTCTTCTGGTCACTTCTTGCTTTACCAACCCTAACAGTCCTCATCTCAAACGCCGGAGATACTGTTGTGAAGGGAGTCCGAGATGCCACCGTGCTGCTTGGCAATATTACTATTCTCCCCGGAGAGCGTGGGTATAAGATGGACATAAAACACTTTCTATCAAGACTGTCATTCGGCATCGTATTTGCTGAAGAGGCGATCCACGAATCACCGCCGGGATTCCTTGGCGCCGCTCAACCGCATTCTGACGAAGATAGTGACGAAGATAAAGAGGGGGAGGATGAAGGGGAGTCGATAGAGGACGAATCATGCTCTCCAGAGCGCCAGAAAAACGATGAAGAAAAAGGCCGTACTGCTCCTGACGTTTCTCCGGACCCATCTTCGGCAGAGTCAAGCCGCGCACACATACAAAACAAGGGATTGTCAAAGCCAAAGGCTATCAAGGAGACAGCCCAGAAGCTCGAAAGGCAGAAGATGAAGCCCTCAAATTCTCAGGGCATCCCTGATGAATTACCAAGGACTCGTGCCGAATACCGCCTTGTGCTCATTGACGAGATCAGACGTATATCGAAGCACCTGCAACACTCGCCGCCGCGGAAGTACACCTACCAGGAGTGGTAAGTTTCGACTTGACTCTTACATATCATGTCAACCCTTCAATACCCCGAATCCCTAACTTTTGCAACAGGGCATGGTTCCTCCGTTTGATCGGCGAAGATGAAAGCGACGCATCCACACACCGCAGGCCACTCAAGAAATCAAAGTTGGCCGACGACGCGAAAGATCCCCGACAACCCGGCGGCGACGGGGACAAGGTTGACGAAAAGCCGAAGTGGTCGTGGGTCGGTCATAGGAGTCCCCTCATGGACACGCGCGAAGAAGCTGAGTGGATCCTAGACAAGCTCAGTCAAAGGCTACGAGAGGAACTGCAAACCGCTGTCGAGGAACGCACCGCTGAGGACGACCTTGAAGTTGATTGGGTTGAGAGACGAGGTCGTGATGAGAAGAAGGGCAGAGCTTGAACGCCAATACGGTTGTCCTTCGACCGGGAATATTACATATTCTGTCGTTGCGTATCTGGCTTTGGGCCATATTTTAGAAACGGTGACGAGTTATTACAGAGTTGTCTGATTATGAGCGTTGGTCATACTTGATTAGGCTTGGGTCTTGTATATGCATATTATACCCTCTCATACACACGGGATCTACGCGAAAGGGCTTTGGTAATGGCGTATTTTCTCCTTTTATGTGCATCCAAAACCGCAGGATATGACCTAGGTACTTAGATCTGCACATATATATCACCGGTAATGAAAGACTTGACTAAAGGAGTGACTTGTAGTTGGTGAATTATGAACGAGCGGCTACCTATTAATATCTATGGACTTTCTCTAGGTAATAAATAACAAGTATATGAAAGGGGGTGTAGGTAGTACACCCAAGCGAAATGAAAGTTGGTGATGGTAGAAGATTTTAGTGTATCCGAGGGAAACCCTGATCGGCTGCGTTAGCCCTCTGTCTTTTTTCTCTTTTTCTTAATTTCTCTTTTTTTTTCTTTTTCCTTTTCCCCTTTTTGTTTTTCCGGGGTAGGAATAATATTCGTTATAATCTCTGACCAGAGTTCATTGACCATTAAGATCATTACTCGTCCGCGTCATCCAATTAAAAGCGTGTCAGCTCTCGTGTACTTATCGGTCAGATCACCTCCCCCGTATATTGTGAAGCAAGGGTCAAGGCAAACCGCCGTCTCAGCTGACGTGAAGTGGCCTGATCCTCGTCCGAGACCGCCATTCTTACCTGCAACCGTACCACAATGCACGCACACGTATAGCAACTTCGCCCCCACGTAAACTCAATCATGCGTTGGTAGTGTATAAGAAAATAAAAGCTGAACCTTAGCAATAAATACCTTTAAGGCTTTGGTTAAGATACTTAGAGTTAAAGTCAGGCAAATATGCCTCACAAATACTCAGGGAACTCGGCGCCCTCGGCCCATTTGGTCCTGTGTCACGTTAGACGTAGTGCTCTTTAAAGAAGCTTCATAGGGAATTGTTAAAGAGGGGAAACCACCTACTTGGGTACCATCTGTTCCTTGGAATAATGTAGGTCGCCCCAGTTGGTAGTATGGGAAAAGGGGCATTGATCACCTCTCGTGCAAGGCGATCGAGGGCAGTGGTGAGATAGATAACAATCATTATCTGTACAGAGAGGTCCTTGGGGACATAAACTGGTCCGAGCTTTGTAACGATGAATAGCCACTTCCGCGACCGTGAGCTCTACCTCGTGCTCCTTATCGCAGTTCACGCCTCGTCTGCACTTGCCTTTGAGATAATGGTCGTTGCAAAAGACTAGTGGCTTGATAGCCTGAAATTTATTTTGATACGTTGTCTGCGCTGGAGTCCGAGGGGGATGCTGGGTAGGAGGATCTAGTCGATATTTATCCTCATTATAATACGCATATCTGGGTTCCTTTTTGGGTTTTGCAAGCTTTACGGTGACATTTTGATGATTGGCAGCACCGCCCGCCATAGCATAGCTAATTGAGGTGCCGCCATTGCCTGAAGTAACAACATTAGATGTGCGACCGAATGCTTGAGACTGAGCTGGTGATATATCCGGCGGTGATGATACTGATTGAGGTCGCTCGATTGCGGCTGGGCTGATGCTATTTGTAACTTGAACCGGAGACGCTGCTACAGAGCTTGTCGAAGTGGCGGACTTTCTCTGCTCTTGTGGCTCGGGAGAAGCGGAGTCGGAAGAAATAAGCGCAGCCTGTATTGCTCGGCCAATCGGCCCTGGGGTTAACTGAGTAGGAGAACGGCTTCTGAAAGGGAAACCTGGGGGCCCTCGCTTGGTCTCGTTGTTTAAAGGCTCAGATCGGAAGACACTATCGAAACGGAGAATAGGGAACTCTAGGGATCTGAAGATTGGCTCCGCGGGTGTAGTCTCGATTAAACGTATCTTGTGTTCTGCATCACCCGCATATGGACGAAGATCATGAAGATAGCCACTGTCATGACAGCAAGCAATAAATATCATCTGACATTGCGCATTTTTGTAATAATGATCAAGTAGTCCTTTACGTCAGTGTTAGTTTAACAAGCCCTCGTTCTTTTCTTTCAGTGCCAGAAGCGTCGAAAGAACTCACTTCGTATCTTAGAATCCGCGTTTTCTTTTCCTTTGCCAACGTTGATGAAGTCACAGTCAGCGTAGCTATTGGTGAACTGTTCAGCAAATATGCGTAGACTTTCGTCGGTATCGATGACACCAGAATATCGAAGTGACCTAGCTAGGTCGTTGATATTTGCATAGACCCGGACTATAATAGGTATATCGTGGCCAAAGCCGGCCTCTTTCACAGCTTCTTTAAGTTTCCAGGCAGCTCTTGCCGCACCCTGCTCATGATCACGGAGAAATTCGTCTCGAAATTTTGCCCCATCGCCATCAATAAGTACGACGACAAAAGCTCCACTATTCTACAGCAAAGGTCAATATGGTAGGAGCTCAAGTACGAAGAAATAATCTATATTGACGTGACAGGTTCGAACGCACAAGTTTTGAGATCAAGCGTTGCATTTCTCCTTCGAGAGTTCTTGTGCTGGACTGATAATCCATTCGGGACTTTTTTTGGTCATCCAAATCGAGCTCAAGTTCTTGTATTCTTTTTGCGTCATTACTGATTTTCTGAATCATAGTCTATCACAGATGTCAGCCGCAAGCCCTACACGTCCAGGCAGTTTGACCATATACGGCCACACGCGCTGATCGTCAGTGGTAACGGTGATGGTGATACCAAGGCGAACTCACTTGCATAAGATTATCTCTCTCCCCATCTAACTGATGATAATACTGAAGCCGAGCCATTACCTCTCCGGCGAAGCCGGCGGGTTCACGCCCGTTTACCATCCCTGATAATGCTGACATCTAGATGAATGAACTCCCGGTGCCTGATTCGGTCGATTGAATATAAAGAACCAGAGCCACCTAGGAGCTGAGATGCGTATAACAACTCGGCAAAGTAGAGGATGTCAATTGTGAGGGTGGCAAACGAGAAGATAGATAGGCAGGCAACAGCTTATTTTGGGATTCAGGTTCAATTGAGCCAAAACTCGGCCGTGGTCAGGTATCTGTTCTTCCGAAGCAGAATATGAGAAGAAGAAAAGTTAACCGCAGTTCAATATGAACTGGAGGCCTCTTGTCACTGTCTGTGCCTTTGATTCTAGGTATCCACGACAGGAGCGCGCTCGTCAAACAAGTGATGGGAATCCAACAAATAGCTGACTGATGTAGAAAAGTCCTATACATGCGATGGCGAAGCGTAATTCCTAGGTAGCCTGAGTGCCACCTACTACATTATGTAGGTAGTAGGTAGTACTTGGATGCTGCTGGCAGGTTCTTTTCTTACTGTAGGTACGTAAGTGGAGCAGGTAGTAGCTCTCTGATACTTTTTGCGCTGGGCATTTAATGCATATTCCCTGGACAGTGCGTTGTCGCGCTAATATCCCAGATAGGCCCAGGTGCTGCAGGTGCTAATTCACCTCCTTACATTAGCTACCTACCTACAGATTTACAGTTCAGAGCGGGGAGAACACCCCACGTGACTTAGGTACCAACGTGTATAAGTACCTGATGCTGACGGGAAAACTTAGACCAGAGAGACAGCATAGATTAAGAAGGGTCGGCGACGAAGCCTAAAAAGAAACAGTAGATGGGAGTCGTGACCGGTGAAAGGGCAGAAACTACCCCTGCTCGGGATCGAGCTCGCCAACGACTGGTCTGTTTGCTGAGCCTTCTTCCGCAATTTGGGTCGATGAGGGGAAACGTGCATCTGCACTTTATTTCGAACAGCCAATAAGATAGAAAACTCCAACAATGTCTTACCCTTGTCGGCTTGTCGGTACGTTCCGTCAAGTGGCTGAGGCTGTACCAAAATTGGTGATCACGCAGTGCTAAAAAGGCTGGAAGGATACCTACATCTGATAGATGATTAAGCTTCAACAGGCGGGGAAGCTATGTTAGCAGCTGTAGATACTCATCACATGAAATAGGCTGTCGTCTGAATAGTCATATCGTTATCATAAGTCAAGAATTTGAATAGTCATTTCTGAAATAATAAGTGATCATCAATCAACATACGGTGTGACTATATTTATTCAATATAGCAACATGAAACGGGTTCGGGATCTGAATCAGCATTCTACCTATCTAGCCGTCGTAGAAAAAATCATGTGTAACCCCGCTAGTGGCATAATAGCTAGCCAGCCTAAAAGAACAGTTATGGTCTAAGACATTACCATCTAGGCGCTCCCCCTTCCACCATAGGTGTCTCCACCGCGTTTCGATCAGCGAATGGATCATTCTCATCTTCTTCTGCAGAATCATCATCGGTCTCAACGCGGCGTGGGGGTGGAGACACTGGACGAGGCGAGATCGAGGGCTTGGACTGGGCAGAAGGCCTAGGGGGTGCTGAGCGACGGGGTGAGGTAGCACTATTAAGATTCAAGCTAGCCATGCCAGTGATGGGGCTCGACGGAGAGCTTGGTTCTGTCGGCGACGTTGACTGCTTGTGTTTTTCGCTGGCCACTAATGGTAAGTTAGCATTGAGAGACCATCGTGACTAGTCGAAGAACCTTGGGGTCACTGACTGCGGTACAAGTGTGCCTGCTCAGCTAGTTCGTCTTCAGAGTCACTATCTGCATCAATCGACCGGTCTAACTGCTCGAATGTCATCAGAGCCACAACGAGTTCATCGTTGGCATGTAGCAGGCCACCAAGCCACTGCTCATCTTCGACGTAATGGATCTATTTCTGTTAGCCGTACCCACCCTATTAAAAGGGCACGGAAACGGGGACACATACATAACGTAAAATTCTTCTTCTCAGCCTCTTGCAAGTCTCAAAACGCTCAACGGCTACGGCATTCTCAGAAATTCGCTCCCTCTCTCTGTTAATACTCTGCAAAGCATTGTTGAGATTCGTTGCCGCGATGGAGGACTCAGCAATCGCAGCCTTCATGGACTCCTTCTCGGCTTCTAACTTGAAGGGTTTGGACTTTTTCCTGCCCTTGTCTTTCTTCTTCTTATCTTTAGAAGAGCTCGAGAAGAAGGCTCCGGAGCCAGACGATGATCTTGTATGGCTGTATGATTGGATAGTTTGCGATGGTTGTGGATATGAGACAGGCGGCCGCGAAGACGAAGCCTGGGAAACTTGTTGGGGCGGAGATGATTGGTGCTGCTCTGCCTCATCTTCCGAGTCACGAAATGGATCTTGCTCCGTCTCGCGAAGCACTTTCGATTTGTCCTGAGTGACTACCTGTTTTCGGCGTGGAAGCTCCTAATGAAGGCAGTGTTAGCCAATCCTTTAGCTCACTGGTTATGAAGTACTGACCTTGTATAGCATGGCAACGCGCTCCAGACCTGGGGTATTCTTGTATTCGGCTGCCCAGCTTCGGAATAACTCAGAACACTTCTTTCTGACATCGGGATCTGACAAGTCCGAAGTGCCGCAGACTCTCAGACGTTCAAGAAGTGGCTCGTCAATGAAGGTGCGCTGAAAGCGCGGACCGGCATTCTGGATTAGGCCGTCCAGAAGGATGAGTGCTCTGATCTGGCGATGAACGCTTCCATATTTCAATTTCTTCCTCAAAGCACGCGCTGCTTCGGCGGGACCAGATGTTTGTAACTTAATAACCTCAACAAGGTCGGGGATGCCACTCAAGTCATCTTCGTCGAAAGTCTCACTGGTAAGCCGCTCAATTGTAACTGTGACAGCCGAGTATGGTTTCTTCTGCAGCGCAATATTAGTATCAGGCACATCGATTGCGCTGCCGTGAGAATTTCTTTCTGTCTGTCTACATTGCAGGAGTAAAAAGGAGCACATTAAGGGTCGGCGCGCAGATAACGGGATCTCCTTGGAGAGGGTGGACCTTACCTGGGAGAACATTGCGAATGTAAGGCGCTGATTAGGCTGGTGACGTCAGGTTTCGAGCTTACCCAGCGGGTTCCAATCCAGATCGAGCTTCACTAGACGGTACGGTGGCGGTCGCCTACACCGAACAGGCGCCGCAATACTGCGAACAGATAAATAAATGACCGTCAGAAATATGGAAGTTGTAGACAATTGGGGTTGCGCGGCTCTATCGCCGAGGGGTATTATCGCGGGGTTCGTACCAAGTAACCTAGCCTCTGTGTTGGTTCCACAAGCAGCTGGAACTGGTTACCTTTATGAGGACAGCATAGGAGAATGAATAATTAAATGCTTATGGCATTTCATCCCATAAACCTGCTTTCACAGACCTCAGCCTGGATAATACATACCAAACGCGCGAGCGAGTACGTAAAGTAGGGCAACTAATGGACTCAATTCATGCAGTCTCATACACCTTATTGGGCTAACTTGGACACATTACCTAGTAGTTAATTGGCATGAATATGTACCTAATGTGCGCCCCTATCCAATTAAACTACGAAGTGGGAACATCCGCATCAATGGGGCAAGTCTGCTTTAATGCATATTTGGAGAAGTCCGTGTTGGGGGCCGTGCCTGTTATAGTACCTAAGCGTCTAGTCTAGTATACAACGAGGCTGCAGAGTCGGAAAGCACAACCTCTACTGACATCGCGCCTGCTCATACTTCCGTAAAAGAAATTCTTAGATAAGTGCCTAAGTTAGGTGATTTCATAGTAGAAGCTGGATTTCTCGAAACTGGAAAAAGGTGCGTTTGCTAAAGCCAACAGCACGCAGCTAGCGACCTCTGGAAGTATTCGTTCCAGAACTCTATAGTCAAGTTGCCTTGTAGGATATCGACACGATCATCTTGTGATATACCTCAGGTATACCTACGGCATAAATTATTGGCCCTCTACTACCGGTGAACTCTAGAATTTATTCCAGGTACTTTCAAGGAAGCATCCTTATCTAAGAATATAGCATCCATCCTCTTTAAACCCCGAAACCTATCACGATGGACGCCAATAGTCTGCCACGGCGCAATGAATCGGCAAAGCAGCCAGCTCTATACTCTGAGCTTATGTCTTCGAGGTGACGTAAGGCACATTTCTGATTGAATGTGTTTACTAACGATGCCTTCAGCGGCGCCGAAATCAAGATCTTGTCGCCAGTCTTAAATGCCTTCACTCCGATCAACCGCCAAAGGCTTATGAATACACAGTGTGATGAACATCAAAGCATTCCGCTCAGCATTTCACCAAAGACTCTCAAGGATGGTGCTAACGTTGGCCAAAAACGGATAGCTGAATGCAGGAAGACGTCAGTTGAAAAGAGGCCCAAGATAGCAGGTCGAGGTAATTATCCCACAAGTACCAAACAACTTACGATTACACCAACACAAACGCCAAGCTCGTTCTACTCATTGAAAGTGACGAAACCGGTAGGCAAATTTCAAGACCAATCTAAAACAAAAGAACACTACATGGAATCTCAAGAGTCTTCTACTATTACCGTCGGACAGTTCACACCTCAACCTACGTGCAACATATCTCAAGTTTCGTTGAATCTTCCAGGCCCCAGGATTCCTCACTCAAATGACTATAACCACTTGACTAAAGATATCGCCATTAATAGAGTTTCAGGGCCAGGGGCTATTCCGTATTCAAAGGAGACGGGTTTCAAAGGCGCTATGAATCTTTCTGATCGGATGGGTTTCTGCAATGATGGAGATACCTCTTGGAAAGTAGCTGATGCGATCCACAATACCGCTACCATTGAATACTCGACCGACTCGAGCGATGCGTATCCTCTAGATGACGGGATTGTAGATGATGACATCGTCCAACTTCTTGTTGAAACCTCTGGCTCCGTGGAAGAAAAGCATATACCACCCTCCAGTATACAAGGATGGGACCATGAATCTCGATCAGCTGCAGAATATGATCCAAGCCTGAAGTATTCTCCCCCTGATTCAGAAGAAGCCGAGATGAATATTGCCAAGACGGAGCGAATACATTCTGATTGGCAAAATGAAGCCTCAGAAGACCTTCTGGATGAGGATGTCGATTGGGATGCCGTGATGGTTAATGTGGACGCAATACAGAGAGATATATCAATTACCCCGTACCCGGAGTCATCAACTCCCAAGCATAGAAACGCGTGTGCAGGGAAAGCCCGCGATTTAGGCCCTTATTCAAATGGAGTAAGGCCTTTGACTGCATTTGTGCGCCCGCCTTTTCCCAATAAAGTTCGAGATCGACCTTCCGTCCCCGGAATGTCCTCTAACACGCTACTTCGCACTTGCTTCCGAATAGATATGATGACAAAGCAGACGACACACTGTTACAATCACAAACAAGACGTAGTATTCGAACTTTACGCCCGCGTCACATATTCGAGCCGTGAGACATTGGCCCGGAGGCAGCATTTTCAGTTCGTCGACTTATACGAGGACCGGGAACCGTACCCGGCTGCCATACTTTCAAACTGGAGAATGAGTAGCCAGCTTGATAAGGATAGCTCGGCGTTCTTGGACACCAGTAGCGGACCGCGGCTCTGTTGGTGTATGTGCAAGCCAATGAGAGACTCGAAGGCCGCGATCGGTTGGATTTACAAGGTGCTAAATATCAGAGAAGTCGACCAAGAACAGCTTCACTGGGCAAAGAGAATCATGTGCGCAGAATCCGAGAAACCATCTCCAGAGACAGTCCCAGCTAAACTTTGACGGCTACATTTTCTTCTGATGATAAATGCTATTTTCCCGCCACCTCGTTACTGAAACTCGCTAATATCCGCTGCTGGAAGCTAGATATGCAAAGCGGAATCTTGGGCTAAAATTGATGCCAGAGCTTATTTAATCTACCTATAATTACAAGCTATAATTGTGATGGGAATTATCTAAGAATTCTCGCGAGTTTCAGGAGCTCTTTACGTTAGTTACATAGCCTAGCTGTGGCTTATCAATAATCAAAGCACCTAGGTATTTATAATGACCTAACTAGCTACTGTGGGACAAGAAATGTTTACATGTAGTTCATAAGTTCCATGTCAGGTTCAACTACGCATTTAATACTGCCAAACAGACTATGCAGATGAATCCCCCTAATACGAATTATACAGCATCATAAATAGAAAAAGAACTAAATGACCATAGCCGCTATGATCATCACATGTCTGCATATTATAGACGTGTCAGGATATCTCGTATGCGCATGCTCATATATATTTCTTGAATTGTCGCATATGCTTAAGACTGGGTCACGAATATAGATAATTATACGAGCTACGACATCTCAGCTGACAGTTATTTCATGTCAACTTGGTACCATGTAACTTCCTGAGGTAAAGGCCAGACTTGAACCCAAATATAAGTCTGCAAAGAGAAGGGAATTCATTTGGAGAGAAAGTTATGCATGAACCTCTCACTAGCTGTGTGGACTTTCAAGGCCTCTTGACAAGGCTCTGCTCCGACGATATATCAGTCCTATCTTGTAATAGTGGTGGTGGGACTGTCATCTCGGGGCAGTGCCTTGCCTGACTCCGTAAAAAATATGGATGCTCGTCTAATCGCCTGTTATACAAAGGGATGTAAATCCCCTTCGTAAGCGATGATGACTACTCCTATAAATGTGCGTTTCTTTGTCAACGGGGCGGTATTGCGACAGGTAGGATTGACCTGTTGCCTGGACACGCAGGTGGTCAAAGACGAATGCTTATGAGGTGTAAAACGACGTTAGTCGCGGCTTCACTTTGCATCTGTTGTTATAAGCAGGGAGAGTTTCCTCGAGAGCGAAGTTCGAGCTCTAACTGTTGTGGGAAAATCCATGTGCATTGAGGATAAGATGAGAGTATATGGGCACTGAACTATCTAGTCTGGTTCCTAAATGGTATCGTATTCCGAGCAAAATTACGCAGTGCCTCCCTGGGCCGTAGTATCCGGCGTATCCATGTCTTTCGAATTCCCGTGAGCCGTGTTCATCGATGTGGAGCGCATTCCGCCCACCAACCGACAGAGAGTAGCAACAGCTCAGACATTCCCACGTTGTAGCACCACTGTGTCTTTAATATGACACGTATGTATGAGTAGAAAATGGATTAGTATAGCTTTTGATTTAAGATTTGAGATCTGTAAGATTTTGTTTGGCATTAGGCGTTTGAAAGGGGTTGGGTTTAAGAGCGGAGCTGAAAGACACAAATGAGAAAGAAGAAATAATGGGGCATGTTGTCTCGCCTGTAAAAGTTAGATCCTGACCTCGCGAACGAAAGAGTTGAATTTACCTAAAGCGATCAAACTCAAGTTCCTTAGCGTGGAGGATGAAAGGCCATAGGAACCCGTGACCAGGAATAAAAAGGGGCAGCCAACGTATGACCACAATGATTTCATGAAATCTTGTCCCAGGAACCCGACGCTTACAGCAGTGGCTGTATTTTCTAGCGTGTCGAGTATCTCATTTGTAATGTTTTGTGCTTGCTGTAGGATATCCGTGTGGGTATCGTACTTGCTAGCAAGCTTATCGGAGATATCGATGAGTCGTTGCATGCCCTAAAGAAGGAGGTCAGACGATGGGAATAAGATACTGACATGATGGCTTACTAACCTGCTCTAGGTTATCTTGCCTGGATTCTAGATCGGAAGATCGTATGCGAGTAGCCTCCTAGCCACCGGTTAGTATTTGTATCAATTCTTTCGTTATTCACGAAGTTGCGCTCACTATGTCATTTTGAAGTGCTGCTGCCGCCGCCACGGCCGCTGCCATGTTGCTAACCATGATATTCGTTTCTAAAGATGCTTGTCGGCTCATGAGTTGTAGAGACTGATCATGCGTAGCTGCCGCCTCCGCATGATAATTCAAGGCATCCTGCAGTATTGCCTGCAGCATTTTCTCTAAGTGTTCTGCACTCTTTACTCCGGAAATGATTTGATAATGGGATTTCTGAGGTCGGACGATCAGCTGGGTGCGCATAGAGATACATGTAGACATACGCACCTTAAGTCCTTGGAGTAGGTCGCGTGAGAGCATCTGGTCCGCATGCTCGAGATTATGTTGTAGCTTTTTGAGTAGCGGTGACAGGCTTTCGATTTTATCTTCTACTGCTTGAGTACGCAGATCGAGATTGCTCATTCGTTGTTCGGTCTTCACGTCAACTTCATCGGCGAGGCTTCCCATTATCTTTGTAAGACGTTGGAATAAAATAATGTTCTGGGCTACTATTTGTCAGCGAGCACGCACTGTCACAGGCTGGTCACAGGCTGATTACGTTACCTTTATCGTTTTCGACCCTGGCGGCTTCACAATACCTTAGAGCTTTGTGTTTATAGCTGACCCAGGTATTCCACGCAGAACCCGAGGCCCCAAGACCAGAGAGACAACTATTAATCTCAGCAGATGTGACGTGTAAGACAGCGGCATCTTGTATAGGCAGCTGGCTCAAGGTAGACTCTTGGAACTTGAAGCACTCTGCGGGAATCGTGAAGCGCCCTCTTTCCAAATCGCAAATTGCCAGACTCGCGGCGTAAGCATCGATGAAGTCCCTAATTTTGCGGCCGCTATCTGTCAAGACGGTAGCTTCATCTTTGCCCTCAAGGAGATGGCAATTATTCACTAGTAAGCGGGCAGCAGTTTGGTGGCACAAGGGCTCGGACTCGAGTTCCTGTAATTCGTGCAGCGCTATTTCATATAAGCTGGGCTGCCGTGCACTAATTCGAAGTAATTGCGAGGGCGAGTTGCCGGACTCTAGGATTGGAGACTGTTCTCCAACTAGACCTTCACATCAGTCTAAGCAGACGAGAAAAAGGGTGCTCGAATGATTACCTGACGCCGTTGTCGTTCGACCGCGCCACAAAAGGGCGGATGTGGCATTGGTGAGCACAAGGAGGGATATCAGCAGAGCCCGAATGCAGGCCAAGGTACTGCCGTGTTTGCCCATGTCTAAGAGATGAGATGAGAGAAAAAGATCAAGGGAGGCACATTCAGGAGAAAGGGAAATAAAAACGCGGGCGGTTAGTAGGTAATATTTATATCTACCTGGGTAGACATGGGTAGACCTCGGTAGGTGTGCCGGATGCTGTTGCTACTATGGTGACTTCCTCAAGCGGTAGAAAGATGATCACTACCTAAGAAAATACCTAATATAGCATTGCAAGGCATGAGAAGCGCTCAACTTGTGGGATGCAGAGAGTGTGCTGGATGCTGTTGCCGCTGCGGTGACTTTCTCTAACGGTAGAAAGATGGTCGCCACCTAGAAACTACCTACCTAGGTAGCAATGCAAGGCATGAAAGGTGCTCAACTCGCGGTCAAGTGTAGGATATGCAGTTGCCGACATGGAGTTGAGCATTGGTGATGTAGAGGGCACCCAACTTGAGAGGAGGTAAGGGTTATTGTGCGGCTAGATTTGTAGGTTAGGTAATGGCATTTCATTGTATTAAATATGTAGGTACCTAACCTGTCTACTTAGGTACGTACGTATCTGGCAGGCGCACATGGTGTTACTACTACATAAGGTATGTACGCAATAGAGAATTACATTTACCTATAATTGACGTGTCTGTGAGGATCTCTTGCTATGTAGAGAATCAAGGCAAGAGCTATACCTAAGTTGAGATCCAGGAGGTGAGGTTTGGAAATATCGGGTACTTGCATGGAAGCTATGATATAGTGGTAATCTATTATCAGTATATGATAATGTGCAATATTATTAATCTACGCGATTAACCGTGCATCAATTTTCGGCGCCAAACCAAGTATCTAGCTCTAATCTTCAGCATCCGAAGCTCATAACGACGTTCAGTTAGGCGTCCAATTGACGTCGTCTTGCGCACAATTAAGATGCTCGCACCTAATCGAAGCAAGGTGCTAGAGAAAGCGGTCTCGGGCGCCGCCATAACCCTCCCTGGTTTCCTCGTCCCAGCCTTCCAGGTCTCGCCGCGACGACAATTCTCGAACACAGCCAGCAGATCCTCAAAGCTCGGTCGAACGCCGATATCGATTCCTCCCGGTGTCGAGATAACTATCGGAGAGCCGAGAGCGAAGAAAGACCCCACGACATACCTGAGGATAGCGAAGCGCACTGTAACTGTCTCGGGACCTCTCGGCAAACTCGATCTGGAGATCCCCCCTTTCCTCAATATCCACCATGACCTGGCAACGAGCAAGGCACTTCTCAGCATCGAGGATCAGAGTCTGAAGCAGCAGAAGGAGATGTGGGGTACGTACTGTCCAGGAGAACGATGCGTATCGGCGCAACGTCAGCATGATCGCGAGCGAGAGAGCAGCAGTTACTGGTCAAGAGATTAACATACGAGAATAGGGACGACATGGGCATACCTAAATCGCTATATCATGGGTGTATCAGAAGGACATACCGCAATTTTAAGGCTAGTAGGAGTCGGATACCGAGCAACTGTCGAAGAACGACCCAAGAAGGCGCAATATCTAGGTCAGAAGTTTGTGTGTCTCAAACTCGGCTTCACGCACCCCGTCGAAGAACCAGTACCTTTCGGCGTGAAGGCTAGCACGCCGCAACCGACGAGAATTCTACTCGAGGGCATCGACAGAGAGCAGGTCATGTCATTTGCAGCACAGATTCGCAAGTGGAGGCGGCCTGAACCATACAAGGGCAAGGGTATTTTCGTTAACGAAGAGACTATCAAGCTCAAGCAGAAGAAGATCAAATGATCTATCTCTCTGCTTATCATATTCGCGTATGGTCTGGTGCTATCTGGGAGGAACCCTCCCACTCTGCCTTCTATCTGTACTATATACAACCGCATATGTATACCCGAGTTAGGCACTAGACATGTACCTTTTATGTATCCCCTTAAACACCGTACAATGTTTTTATTCGATCCCAAGGACATCTTGCACAACAGCAAGCACCCGACCATGGCCGCTAGCGGGTGCGGCGACCACACCCTTGTTGTTGGCTAGCGTTCTGCCTATGCTGAAGTCTAGTCGCTTGCCGTGAATGTCAGTGACAGCACCACCAGCCTCTCGGACGATGAGGTCTCCCGCGGCGTGATCCCAGATCTTCTCTTGGTATGTCGCGCTGACGGGTAGTCGCAAGTAGATGTCGCCAGCACCTCGGGCAATCGAGGCGTACTTGGCCTGCGAATCCATTCTCACACTAGGGTTAGTGATTCCTAGCTTCATCGCGATCTCGGCCTGTTCGCTGTGAGACGAGTGACCGGCTTCCACACTCTCACAGAAAGTAGCGGCAGCAATGTCCCTAATGGCCTTCATGGAAATCTTTTGGGATGATGCAAGTGTACCCGTGGTCAAGGGACGGCTGACGGCACCCTGACCTAATACACCAGAAAAGAGGCACCCTCTACCCTCATCGGTCTGGCCTGACTCCATGCTACCAGAGAGAGGAGCAGCGTCATCGACGGGGAGGTTAGGGCAGCCCAGAACACCAACCTTGACATCGCCATCTACCATCAGCGCCAGGCACACAGCGTATTGTCCGCCGCGGAGGAAACCTTTGGTGCCATCGATAGGGTCGATAGCCCATATCCGGCCGCTGGCGCCACCCTTACTGTTTCCATAGTCGATGAAGGTGAGCATGTCATCCTCGCTCTTGATAGCGCCGCCAAGCGCCGCCTCCGCACCGGCATCGGACAGCGAGGTGCTCTTCACCAGGTCCCAGATGGTAGCGCGGAGGTTAGCGTCATCGCGGAGCTGGGCGGCCTCCTCCTCGGCGACGATCTCGTCCTCTGGGAAGTTGTGCTTGAGAGCGGCGATGATGAGAGCCTGAGCGCCGAAGTCGCCGATAGTGACGGGCGACTTGTCGTCCTTGGACACGGTGCCCTTGGCCTTTTCGTGGAAGACCCGCTTTGTAAGGATCGCGGCCCGCTGGACGGCTAGCTGGGCTATCTCAAGCTCTTTGGTGTATGACGACATAGCGGTTGAGGTATTGCGTGATGGAAGGCTAAAAGGAGGGCTTGTGGTAGGGAGTGAGGAGGGGTGGAAGTGCGAGGCGAGACGGCTAAGGCGGGGCAAGGCGCGGGTAGACAGCAAGATAGCCAGGGCTAAGATGAGGGCGGAGTAGAGGACGAGGAATACCGGTCTTGGGTATGTCTGTTGAAGTGATCTTGTCTTTTTATTTTCATTTGTTCTGCTCTTCATGCCCCTAAACAGGTATTGGAACGAAAAAGCTGGCCGTGTAATAGAGGTGCAAGTGGTCGGCATTCAAAACCAGTAAGCCCGACTGGAGTTACCCCTCCAAGCGTCTCAGTCCGGAGAACCAGGCACCTGCTCCGCTTTTACATAACCTAAAATGAAACAAACTTGCGTAACTTGAAGTAGGTAATTAGTAAAAGATAGGTAGGAACTTTGAGTGAAGTCCAACGTAATTTAGCGCAAAGATGCAGAATCAAGACATAACTGTAGCCACAGGCCATCCGGCTGTGCCAGGAGACCTTTCACTTGATCAGTCAATGGCTTTCTACCTCATGTAGCGCTTTTCGGAACCGGGCTACTGGGTCAAGCACATTCCCAAAGGGGAAATGTCTCACAAGACATCGTTAACAACTTTGAGTTATCAAACCTCCAGAGCGCGGGGTTGCATTATGGTTGTCTGTTAAAGCCTATCTCCTACACTCAGTTATTGACTCTACTAAGTGCTATCCTATTCTCTCTCCATCTACTCCTACCTACTTAGTACCTACTACTGACCAAGCTGTATTATGGAACCTCAATCCGAACCAATCGGCAGAGATATAGTCTCTCAAATAAACGCCATCTTTCACGAAATCTAGGCTTCTTACGATGCTGGTACACCAACTTTTACCATACGGAAAGTTGGTGAAGATCTCCAGCATTTTCAAAAGGGAGAGCGGAACGATGGTGGAAAGATTATTATCAAGGGGGTCAATGGCCTCTGAGAGTAAACTAGATATTGGGAGGTGCGAAGTGCTAAGATGACAGCACGAAGATTTCTTCATCGGGTTATCTTCTCTTTGTGCTAAGACTCTCGACATCGTAGTCCGTTATTACTCGATCAAATCTCTTACTACGTTTACATTATCAGACCTGGATGTATTTGATCCCCAAATTGGGGTACCTCCCGATGCGGATTTGCACCGCTACTAGGCTCCTAACCAATTTCGATGACAAGAAACCGCTTGCGCCACCTATAAAGGCTTCACCACGTGTTGAGCCATCGAGCAACAATGGAAAACGAGCCAACACTTTCAATAAAATCGAAATCCCTTTTAACTAAGGTTATCGCACTTGCATTACGGAGCTTTATTGTCATGTCGCGAGTAAACAAAAGTAGCTTTTGCCAGCACGCGCTTGTTTTTGTCCTTTTCTTAATATTAGTTGACCGTGGCGTTTCCTTGACATCGTCCGAGAAGCATGTGCAGGACCCTGGGTACACACAACGAGGTAAAGATTTAATACATACGGCTGGATTAATAGCTCGAGACGACCTGGAAGCATTGCTAAAGTTAGATGAGTCTAGCGTGCTTATATTTATCGCTGCTGATATTCCGGTGGTGGATATTGTAGCAGATATATGCGGCCCAGGTATCATCATATGGAACGATAGAGAAGGCTTGAATCTGCCTTAAAGGTAAGTCGCTCATGTTTCCCTGAGTACCTAGGTAGTCTATAATGTGTATTTTGATATTGAACTACAACTATTTCAGCTTATAATTATTCTTAACCTTAACTCATGCTTTTCACTTGTAGCATTACTTTATAGTCCAAGAATAAAAAGGATGATCGAGAACGATTATTCAGAAATTTGCTTTCCCCATCACAAGGAGTGCTTTGGTAGTCTAAAAATGGTAAACGTCAATCAAAAAATCTACTCAAGAAAGATGAACAGTAAGAATGAATAGACATAAACATGAAAGCAATCTATGGAAATGATCTAGGAGGTAGTGAAATAACGGAATAAACGGCAAGTAGACTGTGTCCCCGCCTAGCTTTGAAAAACCATCCTAACAAAGACTCATTTCAACACGGATTTACGGAGATGAGGATGAAGTCCCATTGGGCGGCGAATGAAGATGCGGAAAAGCGCTTGGCGAATAGGGTTTACTACTTATACATGCAGATACTATGTTGTTCAAAACATATTCCTGACTCTCAGTCGGCAATGATGAATCAGGTATAGGAACCTTATCTAATCTGTCAGAGCTGGAGCACAGCTGCCACAGCCACCTATGTAGGTACTAGGTACCTCACAGGCCTGGTCGCCCTTCCGACGGTAATGGCAGCCGAAAGTAGAAATCAAAGAAAACAATGTCACTCGACCTAGACAATGCGGTTAATTGCAAGGTGATATCCTAATTTGACTTTAAGATTTACGTGTTCTTGCTGTGTCGTAGACTCTGTTGATCTTTAAGTTTAGAATGAACTGAAATTGCCCTTTTACAGTTATTGTCGATTGAACCGACCAGACAGTACGACGTTCCTTGTCACGGCGCATTGTGTCTGCGCTTAGAGATCACATTCCATTTGCCAAAGAACGGCCGACGCTTGGGGCTCGCCCGAGCGGCCCTTCCCTTCGTACGACGTTTCGGTACCACCCATCCATCCATCCATACACACCACACACAAACGAGCACGGCGTTACGCTCATCTTCAACTCAACCTTGACCATGAACGCAACCAAGCGAAAGTTCAACACTCTCATACAGGGCATCGGCGCCCGCTCACCTCAGGTCTCCAACCTAGACGACGACGGACATGCCTCAAAGCTAGACGAAGCTGGCTCTCCTTCGCCCTTGCGCCAACTATCCAAATCCATCTCGACTCCAGATGCTTCAATCAGGACTACCATGCCAGCATTCAGCACCCCCTCTCCCAGCGCCGAGCTACTCAGCAAACGACGCCGCGTAGGCGCTCTCGAGGTGACAAGTCCGAGTCCGAAAACAGGCACCACTAAAGTATCCAATGTGGTCTTGAAGAAGTGGACGTCGTCGACCAACTCGTCCACGGCACAAAAGGACGCATGGAGCGAACCGCCAAGATATTGCCCCAGCGACCGCAATGAGCTCATCAGGCGTCTGGGGACGTTCCAGGAGCTTACGGAATGGACCCCCAAGCCCGATCAAGTCAATGAGATCGAATGGGCGAAGCGAGGCTGGGTATGTCAGGGCAAGGAGCGTGTGCGTTGCACGCTTTGTCACAAAGAGCTGGTCGTTAAGACGAACACGAGGACAGTCGACGGCAAACAGGTGCCCGTGATCGCGGGCTCGGATGTAGAACAGGGGCTAGCCAAGAGATTCGCCGAATTAATCATCGAAGCACACGAGGAAGACTGCCTCTGGAAGAAGCATGGCTGTGATGGTAACCAACTACCTATAACCCACCCGCAGGCTCCATGATCATACTGACAGGTCTACAGATTCTCTCCTGAGGCTGCCTCTCGCTGTGCCAAAAGCCGCCCTCTCCTCCTTGCGCGAACGCTACGACGATTTGTGCACTCGACCATCCTTCCTTCCGTACTTCTTCAATTTACGTCTACCTCCAACATTTGATCTTCAAGCCGCCAAGTCTCAGCTTCCACCTACCTTCTTCACAGAACCTCCGCCTCCAAGTACAAACCCTTCGGTGCCCAACGACGTAGCTCTTGTTTTGGCTTTAACTGGCTGGCAGGGCCTTACACATCCAAAAATTGGTGCTGTTCCTAACTCGGCTACATGTGGAACCTGTCTGAGGAGGCTGGGTCTGTGGATGTTCAAAAGCAAAGAAGTTGATGAGGCAACGAGCGAGGTTATCGTTCCCGCACCCATGGATCACCTCGACCCTATACGAGAACATCGGTTCTTCTGCCCTTGGAGGAACGCGACGGTGCAACAAAACCCAGGCGCCAAGACTAAGGATACCAAGACGGCTTGGGAAGTGCTAGCACAAACTTTGAAAAACAATGCATATCTGCGCCAAGAAGCTGAGAAGAGTACTCGTCGAACTCCATTTCACCGCCCGGCTGCGTCGGTTCCAGGAACGCCCTCCCGAAATAGAAAGCAGGATGGCGAAGGAGAGATTCCAGCAACACCGGACAAACCCGAGGATGAGGAAGAAGATATGGCCGCTAGGGATGCTAAGGACAAAGAGAGATGGGCAAAACTTAGGAGAGTTAAGAGTCTTTTCGATACTAAGGGCAGGAGAAAATCTCAGCGAGCATTAAGTCGTCCCGGTACGGCCACCAGCCCGGCCCCAACCGCACATTCGAGACATGAGAGCGTAGCAGGTACGCCGTCAAAGAAAGTCTAGAAATCCCTGCGCCTCAGGGGATGCGATTCGGGCGCGTTCTCCCAAATTTCCGTCGAATTGTAATAATATGAATCACGATACCCTTATTTATTTTTGCCCTTTAAAGCACTACATAGCGATGCGCTTTACTATAGAATGTGGCAATTCCAATCTGGAAGTATATCGTTGCGCTATCTCGCATTTACGGCATAGACAGTATGCATGGTCGCTGATACTAGACAATACCTTAAGAGCCCACGAGGCTTAGTTTCTCATAACACACCACTTAACATTCTACCTATGCTACCTAACCTAGCCTACCATCCCAACTCTCTGGCTTACGAATCCCCTAGCCAATCCAAACTGCTGGACCTGGAGCTGTGTACGAGGTCGGGATGGGATAGTACGACCAGCGTAGACCAGGATCCGTAGCCTCATACGCCCCAGGAAACGCGACCAAAGGCCCCGGAGTCCCGCTTCCACCACCCGTGACCTCGATCTGCGCACAGGAGAGGTAGATCTGCGCACCGCCTACTGACTGAGCCTGATGTAACGCGATGCTCTCCACACGCACTAGGTACTTGCCGCTCGGCACATTACTGGGAATGGTGAAGGAGACGGACTTCTTGTCTATTTGACGTTCGTCAGTTCTCGCTTCTCCTCTACTAGCCTACTTGCTATCTAAAGTATAATGAAAAGGTAAGGGAGAAACGGAAATACATACTGTAAGCAGGCCAGGTACTCTCACCACTACCCATCGGCGGAACAGCAGTGATGCTCCCAGCCTTGAACCATACATTTCCCGCAGGATCCCACGTCGTGACGTCCGCGCCGTCAGGCACGCGCGCCATATAGAATTGCACGGGGCCGAAGTGCGTCACTGCGCTAGCGGCTACGAAACCTAGTTCTTCGCCTGCTGTTACTGTTGCGAACCCACTGGCTGTTCGCATCTGGTAGCAGCGCATGTCGCCGCTGTTTACGTCTGTCACGCCCGCATTGCTTTGGTAGTTCTTCGTCTGTCGCACATTTACCCAGTCTGCGGCGTCCGACTGGCCTTTTACGATTAGGCGTGGGAAGTGGTCTGCGACGAGTGGTTAGTTCTCGTGTAAGCGGAGAGACGTCGTGCAAAGGGCTTGCTAAAGCTTTCTTCGTTTGGAGATAGGAAGGACGCACAGTGGGCTTCTGCTGTCGCTGCTAGGAGCAGCAGTGATGTCCAGAACTGCATCGTGAGAGATGTACGTATGTGTGACGTTAGCAATACAAGGCCTGGCTAGAGACGGTACGAAGATCAAGATCAAGAATGTTAGCTTGACTAACGGGCGTGACCTAGCCTCCTATCTATATCTGTTTACCCAAGGAAACGGGCGTGGGAGGTGCTGGCATGCGACTATAAAGCACATTTCCCTTCCATCCTATTGCTTCCGCATCTAAAGCGCCTCCCGCAAAGCAAGTACCGGGGACTCCCAACTCCCTGATATTTGTGGTATAGCAGGCTGGGACGAAGGCGTGTGTGATCCGACCAATGGTTGACGCCTCGGCTATATTCAGGGCGATCATGGGTATGCTTGGCTGGTGGGTTTTAATCTGGCGGCTAGACGTGGCAGCACGCCTCGGTAGAAAGGAGTAAGAGTTCAACAGACTATCCCTGGATTGCTGCAATGGTTCTATTCTCGTGTGTGTTTGGCTTGGTTGCCGGTCTAGTCACGAGGTCCGGCAGGTGTTGTCGTCTTCGTTTGTAGAATACAACACCATTTTCTAGAATGGCGCAGTGGTACTCACAATCACGATGAATACGATATATAATTCGTTGATACTTGACGATTTATGTTTGATATTTTCTATATTTTGTAATACTACTACTGACCTCGTAGAAAAATTTAGAGCGCATCGTATCAGGGCACGTTACCAACTCCTTAACGCCGCCGCTGAACTCTCTAGCCGCTTTGTGCATGAACTGAGTCTCTTTCTGATACCCGCGTTCCTGCATGACCGACATCAATATCGCGCGCCCTAAATCCGATCCCAGGAATACGCGTTTTCAGCGCCAGACTACTCATGACGACGCTGAAGCTGCTCAGGGCCATAGCGAGACTAGCCCACACGGGATCGAGCGTAACGTGCTTCCCGCCAACTTCGACGGCATACAAGCAGCCAGCGGCGATGGGGATCGCAATGAGATTGTAGATGAGGGCCCAACCGAAGTTGAACTTGATGCGTCGGAAGACCTTCCGGCTGAGCTCTAACAGTGTGACCACAGATGTTAGGTTGCTGTTGACCAGCACGAAGTCCGCGCTCGAGATGGCCACGTCGCTGCCCGAGCCGATGGCGATACCTACGTCCGCCATGCTCAGCGCCGGCGCGTCATTGATGCCGTCGCCGACCATGGCTACCGTGGCACGCCGACTGAGGTCTTCTTCGGCATCTCCTCGACGCGCTTTCAGCGTCGACTGAAGGTATTTGATTTTCTCGAATTTCTGCGTGGGGAGTACCTCGGCGATGACATTATCTTCCGGGATCCCGATGCGGAGCGCGACCGCACGTGCCGTTATGGCGTTGTCTCCGGAAAGCATCCATACATCGCATCCGTTGGATCGAAGAGAATTGATGACTGTGGGGGTCTCTGGCCGGATAGGATCGGATATCGAAAGAGCAGCCGAGAGCGTATATCTGGCGTCTGTGTGACTTGGCTTGGTGGCGATAAGTGCAACGGACTTCGCTTCCGTCTTCCATATTTGAAGCGATGTGGTAGCAGCTGGTGGAATTGTAACCGAGAAATCTCGCATCAATGATTCGTTTCCAACCAGGATAGCAAAGCTGTCGTCTTGCGTGTCTTGCGTATCGCCATCGCATAATGCTTTAAGCCCCCTTCCGGGTATCTCTTCAACATCAGTGACAGTAACAAGCCCAGTTGTTTTCGTCTTGCAATAGGTCACAATAGCCTTTGCGATTGGGTGACTGCTATTTTCTTCGACGGCTTGAAGTGCAGCGAACAGACGGTTCTTTTGCCCAATACCCCCATCAAAATAAGTCTCGGAATCGGTGACGCTTGGCTCGCCACCAATCGTTAAGGTACCTGTTTTATCGAAAACGATGCAGTCGATGCGACTTGCTTTTTCAAAGGCTGCACCGCCACCTTTGACAAGTATGCCATATTTTGCAGCAAGACCGCCGCCGACGAAAATGGCGGTCGGTGCAGCAAGAGCCAGGCCACAAGGACAAGCAACAATGAACACCGCAATGGCAAATTGCAGAGAGAAGGGAACAGGGTCATTGATGGCCAGCTGATGATTGGTAAGGCCAATGGCTAGCCACACGATCCATGTGATGACCGCAATTGAAGTGATGACGGGTACAAAGTAGGCAACGAGAGCATCTGCGACCTTCTCCATCGGGGCTCTCTTTGTTTGGCCCTCACGGACCACTTTGACGATTTGGTCCAGCATCGATTGTCCCGCCGTACCTGTCACGCGAATGAGGATTGGTGTACCTTGGTTCATCGTGCCCGAGAAAACCTGATCGCCGACGCCTTTTTTGATCGGACGAGACTCGCCAGTCAAGCTTGCTTCGTCAAATGCGGTGTTGCCTTGAAGAACCTCCCCATCGCACGGGGGAGAAGCTCCATGTGGAACACGTACAGTGTCCCCAAATTCCAACATGTCAGTGCCCACAATTCGATCGGTTGTTTTCCCGGGCTTGGTCTCTTCTACCAAAAGAGCCGTGGTAGGTCGGAGCTTGCCTAGAGCGTCGACCGCATTTCCAGTCTTCGACTTGCTGTACGCCTCGAGAAATCGACCTACGAGAAGGAATAGGGTGAGAAATACGACAGAATCAAAATAGAAATCTTTGTCATCTATCATGTGGAGGTTCTTGGCCGCCGCAGCTATCATCTGAGCAACCGACGACACGTACGCAATGGTAGTACCCAGGGATATTAGCATATTCATGCTTCCAAATCGATAGAATCGTCGTAAAATAGGGGCTTGGCTTCCTGGTCGCCATAAAGACCATATTTCTTTGACAGTACGCCGATGGAAGACGTCGGCAGCACAGAAATATACTGGAGTTGCAAGAACAAAAAGCGCTATCTGGGCGCGGTTGATGCCGGATACCCAAGGCTTCATCAAGTACTTTTTCCCCGAGTTACTGTCCGAGAGGAGGCTCATATAGATAATGCCAATTATAAAAGTAGGAATTGCGATGATGAGTGTAAGTAGCGCACGGACAAATATTTTTCTCTGGTGCTGAGCTTGGATTCTTTTTGCCCGTTCTTCGAGAGTAGGTGGGTGATAAATGGATGCCTTGAAAGCTGGGTCGCTTGCCTCTATCGCTGCTAGAATATGGCGAATTGTGAATCTTGGTACCTGAGGGACATAGGTGAGTTCCAGAATGGGATATTGAAACGTAGCACGGCGATTGATTCGTATATCATGCTGGAAGCCGGCAGCACTAGATGCTACACGATCACCACAATGCGGGCAATAGAAACCGTTGATACGTATCTGTACTGTGCGTTGATGTGCGACTTGCTTGTCGTTCTCGTCGCTGGTAGCACTGACCTGGTCGGTATGGGCGTCGTATCCAAGATCCTCAATGATCTCAACGATTTTAGTAATGTCTTCCTTATCACCAATATATTCCACAATGGCACTATTGGTAACCAGATTGACGACGGCCTCCAGGATCCAGTCCTTTTTCTCTAATTCACTTGTGATTCCGTTCGAACAGGCGGCACAAGTCATCCCACTGATAGCTAACGAGGCCCTCCAAGATCTAGGGGCGCTGATACCATTGCTAACAGTAGCAGGTGAGTGAGTAGACGTAACAGTAGCCTGCGCCAAGTTGTTTTTGCCAGTGCTAGAGCCTGCCAGTTGACTAGTTATGTCAAATGTTGCACCCGTTCCGGCCGGATCTTCCTTCGCTCCATCCGTTCGACACTGTTCGCAGTTGTTGAGATGTGCTCTCGCTCTCACCTTCTCGGCTATAGCTTTTTGCGGATACGTAAGTCTCTTGAACTTCGAAAAATAGTCTCCGGCACCATCAAAGCTATTCAACAACTGAGCATCTCCACGGATGGGATTGTCTAGAAGGTTGCCGCCATTCTCTGAAGACACGCTGGAGACTTCGAACCCGGCTTCTTCTAATTTGGAGGCCATCTGCATGATCGAGACGGCAGAATCGTGGTCGACGGCGACGCAGGATGTGATGATGTTAGGCGATACCCATCTCACGCCATCCAGCTCTTTCAGGGCATCTTTAATACTGGACACACATGTGGGACAATGTATATTGGCAACTAGAAAGGTGGTGACAAACGGGTGTAACGGCACTGACGGAGCCATGGTGGATGAGCTGTGCTGTCACCCGACAGATGTATATTGAGCAGTGGGTCTTGAATATTCAGTGACTGAATAACGATGAGGTAAGACGATTTCGCGTTCTACAGGTTTGGGAATACCAGAGGGACGGAATCGGCGGGTATTGTCCACCTGTAGTGATGCACATTCAACCGCAGATATGTATATTAAAAGCAGGGTAGTAGTGCAGAAGAGACGAGATGGATGATATAGGCTGAAAGAAAATGTGATAGGCTTCGGGTACCGGTGACGCAAACCTAAAATATCGTGCCGGGGAGTTTGAAGAAGTGATGATAATTTGCTGATTATACTTTATTCTTATAGTTTATAGTGTGCAACCTACTAGTGAAGACAGTTGCTGAATAACATGGAAGGGAATAGAAGACCAGACAGAATATGAGGATCGGCTCTGGATGACAGCGAGAGAGAACGAGACAAATGTGCTGGGTGCGAAGAGATAGCAAACAATCGAGAGATTCACCAATATTTATTATTATTCAAATGGTTGATAGAACAGCTTGACATACGCACGTACCTTCTCCGTCGCCCACGACGCGCAAAAAGCGCAAGTCTCCATCACGCACAAAAGGCGCAACTCGCCACCCCACATTAGTCGATAGATCCAATGCGATTGAACTTTATCGGAATATCGAACACACTCAAATGCAGAAATTAGTAACCTTCCATTGTCGGCGTTGGGCGCTCTCATTTTCTCGCAAACAATGGCCGGATCGGTCACCGCCGTCGGCAAAGACGTGGATTTCAAACACGTCACAGCACATAGGAATAGGTCATTCGGCTATAAAGCATCTGCGGCGAGTAGTTAGAAAGTATTAGTCGTTAGAAACATGAAAGCCGTTCGTCTGGCTGTTATTTGAGGCGAGTATCTTGCAGTCAATTGCGGCTTCGGATTTGGAACCAATCCCGGACGAAACGAGTCGCACCACGGCGTCCATCGTCTGTCATGTGTCTTGGGATTGGCATAGAAGCTTAAGAATGAGAATCAGTGCTTCAAACAGGATTAGGTCATCGGCTCATCACCCCGGATTCTTGGTCATATTGTGAATACACCACCAATCATAGCCAGCCACCGGCCCGATCAGGGGTAAATAAAGAACCCACAGAACCTCCGGCCTCGTCGCGTGTGCACGAACGGAACAAGTTGAAGCGGCCAGAGACAATAAGTAAAACTCGGTCAGCATAACACAAGGTGGGACGTGGAGAATTTACCACAAAAAAATACAAAGCAGTGAGTGCTGTTGGTGAGTACTTGCCTAACTTTACATATCCGGTCCCCGGAAGGAAACCCGGAGGTTTCCATGCCGAGTCAACACAGCCACGTTCAAATACAATAAACCCCATGCACATGTGGGCGCTGTGGCGACCGGTCTATTGTAGGTACCTTTGATCTCAATACTTACATCAAAATCATTTAAAGATAGAGTAATCAGCATACTTACATGTTGACGAATTCCGATCTGAAGACCTACGAAAGCTCAGACTGCCGCAATAGCTGATGGTCCTAGAAATACATATAATGACAGACCAAGGGTCTCCCACCAATCACACAAGTCATGATTGATAACGGAGACCGAATTACGCAGCTATATCGGCCCTTGTTAGAAGCCATGATATTGAGAACGCAGCGAGAGTGCGCGAGCAGAAGGCAAACCAATGAGTATTAATGCTAAACAGTCACGGCGTAGTCTTAAGGACACAGGATGCGGACTATAAATTTATTTGTTGGTCACGATTATGGAAAAGTGAACAAAAGTCGATACCATGGCTGCCTAGGTACACATAAAGCCGGCTAACCGTCGTGCACGCTGTCCCCTCCACCTCTAGAGAGTTATTGGAGGCCGGGAGGACAGGAAAGTAGCCTGTTCAATTTAGGATATTTGCTCATTTCTTGCAATATCCGTTCCTTCGCATCTTCATCCAAACCGAGCTCGTCCAGCTTGCGCTTCGGTGGGGGGTTGATTTGAGCCTCCTTCAACCACCACTGAGTCCAGACAGCGCCCGATCTGGAACCTTCCAGCTTCCTTAAGACCCTCTTTGTGTAATTCTGGAGACATGGGAACTTCTGGAGGGAGACGATCATCTTGCGGAGAATCCGAAAGACCTGGTCAGGGGCCGCAGCATCGGCTAGCTTGCTTTGATAGACAGGATTATCCCCAATGACATAAGTCTCTACGCTAGCCTCTAACACTCTGCAGTAGCCCTGAAAGACTTCATCCCACTCGGGGTTCGGTAAGGCGTCAATTGCCGATATGAAGGCGGGTGGTTTGTCGTTGCCGATTATAGCCTGTAGCTCAGAGGCCAACTCGTTCGTGACAGTGGCCAGAAATGGATCCATTGGAGGCTTGCGAGGCACCTGCCTGGCAATAAAACTTATTGTTGCAAAGCACCTCTCGCAGACGTGCCTTAGCATCCATTCGAGTTTAAACCCAACCTCCGGGTCCTGCTCCTCAAGGAACTTTCGAAATGAATCTTTGACCCTAACGAGGCGTTCTTGGCAGAGCTCCAGGAATCCCGGCGTTAAGTAGACGTTACCAGCAGGCCATTTGGATTCAGACGACGTGGATTCGGATCCAGATGACTCGGAGTCGGACGATGAGGAATCGGATGTATCCAGATCCATGATTTAGACGATGAACAACCAGTGAATTGAGATAGGTAATTAAGATGTTAAGTAAACAGAGTCGGAATAGGGATGTGAGTTAGGCAAGAAAATATAGGTAGCAGGATAATAAGCTTTGTCCAGCGGACTTTTAAGCTTGATCGGCTGAACAACTGGTGCTGCCCTACAATTCTTGTCACTATGGCAGCAGCAGCAGTTAATTGCCAGAGTGACAGCACAGTAACTCGTAGGCGGTGAGGTGCCCAGTCTCACACATAAGGAGTTATGAAAGACAAAGCCGCTACCATAACCCGATATAAAGTGGAGCTGGTGGACAAAAGCACAGGACCGAAATCAGATTAAATACGAGAACGTTGCTGGTGAACAAAGGAGGAGACAAAACGGAATAGATCGTGAACCGGGACGGATTGCGAACAGAGACCGAGACAGCGAATTGTTCGGGTAACTATAATGAAAGGTCGGAAAGTGGTATCCATAAAGCACCCGGGACCGGACTGTTTTTATCTGGAAACAGTTGGGATAGAGAATTTTTCACGGTGCGTGAAAGGAGACCTGCAAGCTTCTATGAAACCCTTCAAAGAAAGACAAAATGGAGAAATAAGCTTGGTAGATAATGGTACTATGGTTGAGACACGATCATGACCTGTACCATCCATTTTCAGCAAGGTAGGCAACAAGGCCAGAAGTCAGGATGACAAGCAACTACCAGGACCCATTCACAACTAGGTTTGACCTGGCCCGTCGGTATAAGGCGATCGAGACGCGAACCATACCTTCCTTGTTTAAAAATAATGATGGTTGGCGTACATGGAGTAAGGAGGGTGTGCTGGCGCGGTTAGTGGTGGAACACCCAGATTTGGATAGTCAGTTAGCAGCAACCGCGGCGACCGATTTAACTGAAGCAGTGGCACTGCGAACACAAGCCAGTACGCATTTTTGAGTCTACTATTGCTTGTCGGCGGCATGAAAATTTCTGCATACTGATGCATTTAAGAACACATAACATAATTAGCGTAAGCAATAATTTCTAATATACACATTTACAGTGGGGTTATATCCGGATCGAACAGCAGCGGCACAGAGACACTGGGACTGGATTAATATTCTTCAACAAATGATCGATTTGCTGAAGTCAGATGATGAGACGTCTTCTGTTGGTGGTCGTGTGGACGCTGTTGACGAAATACCTGACATCGACACACTTACCATTGGCGATGACGGGGAGGATAAGGAAGAGATGGAGAAGGAGATCAAGACGGAGGTGAAGGAAGAGGTGAAGGAGGAGGTGAAGGAGGCAGCGCCGATAGTGACGCATCTGAGGTCGAACAAGAAGAAAAATAGGGGAAGTAAAAAGAAGGGAAAGAACAAGCAGGGGAAAGAGGAGAAGAAAGAGGAGAAGAAAGAGGAGAAGAAAGAAGTGAAGAAGGAGACGAAAAAGGAGGTGAAGAAGGAGGCGAAGAAGGAGGAGAAGAAGGAGGTGAAGAAGGAGGAGAAGACAGAAGAGGACGAACAGCCGTGGTGGATCACAGACTTTGATATTTACCTCCAGCAAATGACTAATTGGCGGGAGACCATAATGAATTTATGGAAAGAGGCCATAAAGGACCAAGATATGATGCCCCTAGCGGATGTCTGTAAGTAATCATTACCCGGAAATTGAACGAGTAGATGGTATGTAAGGAGCTGACACTGACTGGGGGGGCTGCAGCGCTTAATTGTGCGATAACATACATTAGAAGAGAGATGCCTTTGATGAGGGAGATTCATCCAGAGTTCTTTGAGAACGACGGGTCGTTCAACGCCGATGTCCTAGCGTACTTGGCGAAAAAGGAACCAAACGGGATCGGTGGCGACATTGCTAGAATTACTCAGCTCATACAAACTGAAGGGTTCAACAAAAAATTACAGAGGTGCGAGATCATAACTAGACCGATTAATAGTTCCGTCACTGATATTGAACGGTACAGGTTTTTAGATCTGGCCGGCAGTCGCGAGAAATTCCATGGCGGTTTTTGGATGTTTGCAGATGTAGCAACCTATCAGGACAACCCACTCGCCGAATGGATCGACGATGTAATAAAGAAAGACGCGCGCGTCAGGGCGCATCCAGAGATGATTTTTTGTTGGATGTTGGTAACAGACTCGATAGACATGCTAAACGATGAAGACCGGAAGAAAATCACGGGACGTGCAGTTGTGCGGGTGACCGAACTGCTAGCAGAATTAAGGAAGCTCGAAGTCACTTATCCAAAGGATGTTGTGGACAGTATAGCTTTCATGTTTTCTGATAGACTAGACGCATGTGAGTGAACTCTCGAGAATCATCTTCCTATCTCGGCAAATCTCAATAGCGCCTTCTGAGCATTTACCAGGCTTGGAATGATTGTAACTGATTCCGAGTGTCGCAGTCACCAAATATGCTCTCGAGCAGGACAGTGTCCCGGGCATTGCTCTCATCCACACGTGGACAAACTATTGTACAATCATGATGAACACTTATGCCCTGGTAGGAGCGCCGGCGCTGAAGAGGATGGCGCTGTTTTATGAAGCCCAGGTAATCTTGAAGCGCACAAAGAAAATTCAGGCATCGAGGTTCCTTGAGCGATTTTGTAATCGATTCCGCACACGTCTCTATGCCTTAGGCGAACGCCCTAAAAACGAGATGCAGTGGAAAATTGAAGTTAAGGCCTGGTATGATTCATGGTTCGATAAGGATTCATTTGAGGACATGTTGTTAAGAGAACCAATTGCAATAAAGAACTATAGGACCTGGGTGGGATGGGTAATCGAAAATGAATGGATAACGCCGAGGGAAGATGGATTTTACAGTACGCTCCCCTCTTTGGTCTCCTTTTCTAAGCATAACCTTCACTATTTAGTCTCAGAATCACCCACGCGAAAACTTTTTACTAGTTATAAGTGGCAATTCTAACTTGTTGATATAGTGCCGCCAGGTACTAAGTCGTGGTGGAGAGCCATTTCGGAGAAAGTTGAGAGCGACTTAAACGAGTCCTCCATTATGGATCTCTATAACCGGGTTCACAACGCCCATCCAAACAAGGTGATGAATGATACCATAGGTAATCTAGCGAGTCTAGATTGGAAGAACACGAGGGCCAGGGCAATGGCTCAGGTCGATAAGATGACCTTCTCGGTTGATTGGTTTAACGGTATCAAATTGTGAGTTGGGTTAGTAGCCGTGCTGCAGCTGGTGGATGAGCTTTTCCCCTTCTTAGTTTTGCGCCGTTGAAAGAGTGATAGTGGGAGAATTTGGGGTACGTTGTATAATCCTAAGGGTAATATGGAATATACATGAAAATTTTGAGCATCTAAGAATCCCCCTTATATTTTTGTTCAATCGTCTAAAGATGGATGGAAAATGTAATGACCGGGAATTCAGGCTTCCTTTATACGTATTATGCACATATGTACCGGATGTGTAGTAAGTCCGATGCTTCCGTGAGCAAGTAACCATGATAAGCGGATATAATTCAATACAGACGTCTCTCACACAAGGCGAAATGTATCTTCTTGACTGACAATCAACCTCTAACCGTTAGTTTGTTTGGTCGAGCGAGGCTTCAAGGGCAGGGTAACCAAAATAGGAAAAACCAGCACATAAAGTCAGAGGGGGAAGCAAGCCTTGGCAACTTCTTATCTCCGCAGACAAACCACCTCTTAACACAAAGCAATCGTTACGCTTCTACATTCTACCATTTGGGCACATCAGAGAGAAAGAGCGCTTGAACGACAAATGATATTGGGGTATCTAATACTCTAAAAATTATTAATTATCAAGACACTGGCAGTCCTCCACCGCCACGCGGTTACCTATCCACCCCGACAGTAATGTTGGACACCGTTCGGATATCGTGGGACACTGAAATAAGGTTCCCCACGATCGCTCTAGAGTGAACCCAAAATGGTCATCATTTATTACTCGATTCCGCAGATCGCGAAGAAGTTCTTGATTGGCTTCTTTCATCCTGCGAGATGAAACCACGAATTGGCCTCTGTAGGTCAGGCTAATATCTTGACAGGTTTTGTGGGGATTTGACCGGTCGAATATGTCCCGCAAGACCGCGCCATCCTCGGTCCAACCGGAATGGTCGTTGCATGTATCGCAGCTGGGACAGAAATTTCGCACATGCGATAGTGATAAGAAGCCTGTCTCTTCAACGAAGTAATCCTCCAGCCGAGCTTGGAGATAGCCCGGCTCGTGCGGTTCAGCTTGTATGAATAGGGTGTGGCTGGCCCAATCTTGCTTGCTCTCTAGCACGTGTGACAGGTATGTATCTCCCTCTCGTCCAATATTCTTCAGCCGTCTAATGGTAAGGCCACTCTGAATCGGGAAATTGGTCTCAAGCTCCGTTTCGTTCAGGGTCCCTTTGTTGTACACAATCGTCCTGACCTTACGCCCAGCGATATTGGGAAGCTCAAGAGCCAGCTGCGCAGTTCTGACTACCTGTTCAACAGGCTCGTCGTACCATGCAATTACGATATCCAGATCCCAGGATCTCCTTCCGGGCTCAGTATAAGGCGCTGCAATCGCGCAGTAAAATACAAGTAACAATGCGAGACTCCCTAGGATAGTGTTCCATGCTAGAGAAACATGGCGTAGCGAGAAGAATCCACCGGCGTAGGTAGAGCCGGGCGGGTACATGGCTTCCATATCCTCAGGCGTCGGGCTCTTAATCCGATCCATCGACTCATCTCGGACTTTGGAACTAGGTATGGGGATGTACGATACTTCCTCACTTGCCCACACAGCCGATGAGTTCATCCAGGCGACATCCATTGTCGTCAAATATGCTATTGCGAAGCCGAACCACTGAGCACCTGATGTCGTAGATGGCCGGTGCTGCGTCAAACAATTGTCGATCTCAACAATTGCTAGAACTAGCAAGGGGAATATGGGGCTACCAAAGTTAAAGTCCATTTTTGTGTGGACTGTTACTTTTTCTTGTAGCCATAAAGCGAACTTTTTCATCCTTGTTTCACTCACTAGTGACAGGGCGCCAGTGATTATACTGATTATCACCCCTGAAACTCGACCTTCTATATGAAAGTCTCGTCGGTTGTACCAACCCGTCACAGCGAGTAAAAAAGCTGCTAATGGTAGGCAGACACCAAGTCCGGCACAGTAGGCGTCCATGTTGATCGTGCCAATAGTAACAGGGTTCTCTACCAACCCACTAAGCCAAAGGTGCCGTGCAATCGCCATACAGACAACGGCCACGAGAAGGAACTAGAGCGTATGGTTAGTGATGCGCCTCTGCCTACAGTTACGCAAGGACAATCGTACCTCGATACCTTTACCAACCAGCCAGTTCTCATTCCATAATAAGAGTACAATACATAGGAAAAAGGTTGTGGTGGATAAAAGAGCGTCAGCAGAACGCTGCTTGCCTTGCAGCCATTTCCCTGTCCGACCCAAGACAGTTGCCCAGTCAAGGCCCAGCAACATAACACCTAGCGTGGTGTTCCTGTTGTGAAGAAAGCTGTGGTAGGTGAAGACAAGGCCGACTGCAACTGCAATGGCGAACAGAGCTTGCCATAACCGCGAAGTCCAGCTTTGCGGCCGTCCCTGTACGGTGTTTGCGTCGGCGGCTGCATCACGGCGGGCGTCAAAACCTTCAATCACGAGGGCGACGGAGACATGGACCAGCAACATGAGCAACGGGTAGTGAAAACCATTGGCGAAGAGGTGGCGGGCCGTGACGATGCTGGTCGCAACAGTGAAGACACGGACGACATGGTGGAATTGGAATGATTGTGTAGACAGAGACATGCTGGCCGTGGTTGTTCCTGGCGAGAAATCCCATGGAAAGCTGATATGGCCACACATTGGGCAGCTTCCATGATTCTGGGTTTTCTTCTCTACTCTTTTCTCGCCCCAGGGTGAGTGAGTGAGCGAAGACGTGTCACGATGTTTTTAGGTGTCTGTCGTACTTGTATCATGGATCATTTCTTGTCAATAAAATAAAATAGGAGTGGTATGATGACAGTACCTGCTACGGTAATAACACGCGCTGGCTTGGCTGATGTGGCTAAGGCCCCTGAACGAAGCTAGTCGCACCAAATGACCAGCATTGTTGCACTGCACTGCTGATCGTTTCGAAATGAGCACCAATGAAAGGCGGATACCGTACCTGCCTTAGGTTCTTAGGTAGGCTGGCTCGCTAGTCCTGTTCCAGTGTAATGCATATCGTGTAGGTACTCTGCGAGGTCGCTAACAGAAGGTCGTAGCTGTCTTCGCTGTGCCCTTAAATGGCTGCCTGCGCCTGGACTAATGCAGCTAGCCAAACGTTATGTGGTTGCCTGGCAATTGCCGCGTGCGTATGCAGGGCCTTGTAGTTACGGGGCCTTGTTACAGGGAAGAAGGAACATTCAATGCGCTCAGTTGGAACCAGCATAAGGCCCGAATCAGGTTAACCTGCCGTGTATCTTGGGGGGGCCATAAGCCCGTAATAGCATATTATAACCTGATGGAGTAGAACGAGCCAGTCGAGCCTGTGACGTACTTACGTTGATGGATGGATCCTTTCTCATCCATTTCCAATTTTTACATCAGACGCTCACATCAGAACTCACATCTTTACCACTTTTTCACCATTTCCCGTGTTTGATCTTCGCCTATCTTCCTCCCGCCAATTCGCACAGCCGCTGCCGGTCAATGCTGCTGGCCGCCGGTGGTATGCGGTCATCATCTCATCATCAATCAAGGGCTGTAAGCCACACACGCGTCTTACGTCGAGACGTAACAGCGTAAAAGGGGGGGAGTTTGACTTTTCGCTGGGACACAAGATCCTGCACCTTTAGATTACTTAATAAAGAACAAGTCAGGATGATACAAATAGTATGTGGGGCGTCCTGCTGTGTCCCTGCTGTGTGTTCTGGCCCTCGTAACTTTTTGATAGCGTGCGCGGTAGAGGTTAATGGTACCCGGCAACCAAGAGATTTACGGAGATATCACAGGGATCTCGTAGCCATCGGCCCCCACCGAGTAAAAGCTGTACATACGTACAGTAGTAAGTACTGATCACTGATCAGTACGTAAATGCTTTCCTAGCCCCAAGTGAGATCTCACCAAGATGAAACCAAGGTTTTGTCCGCCACTTTCGCATTGGTGCCGAGACCTGTCTGTGCCTCATGAGATGCCGCAGCAACTCCTCTACCAGTATATGTCGCTAAGTATGTCACACTGCAGAGGCTCCGGCTGATGAGTTTATGACGATCATAAGTGGCGCTTGGAGGAATACGCCGTAGCCTTCTTGTCGCCCTTTCAGCTGTATAATTATAGCTTTGTATATGCAGGCCCAGCAGTCCGCAGGATTGCATTTTACGTCACAAGCGGTTCTCAATCGTTGCACATGTAATGCCAGACGCCGAGGAAGGTTGAATCTCAACGTTCAGTTGGACGCGTAAGTTCACGAAGATCTAACTTACTGTTTGTTCGTCTAATAGTTAGTCAATGGACTAACCAATTGATGTGGGTGCGGGTAGGTGAGAGCTAGTCAAGTAGGTAGCTGCTGTCCAGCAAGCTGCCTTCGTTCCATCAGAATTCTTTACTTAAAGCGAGCAAGGCTCTTGTGCAATACAGTGTCGACGATATCTCCAGAGACAGTGTTGTGGGTTATACCTACTACATCCGTCGAGCAATAGTTTCCAATTTCATGGCAAAAAAAGCGGCAATTGTCTGGCATAGTCATCGCGCTCGCCTGGGCTTGGAGGCACGTGCCGAACGTGTCACGCCCTATAAGTACTTGGCAGTTTGTCTCTACCTTAGGTAACTTGCCCCGATTCCTGGTCCGATAAATGGCGCCCCTTCACCGCCGGCTAGCGATCACCATGCCTAAATTTTATTTTGCTACAGTCACTATTTTGGATGATGAAAAAAACGCTCACAGAGGAATATCCCCATCATTCTATCATATCTCCATCAAAATATAAGTTCTTACTTATCTAGCTGTACTTCATCAATGCTGCATCAAAACAATCTCCGTCGGCCCGATTTATAACAGATAGCCCAAGTATACTCTTGCACATCACGATAATAATGGGCGGGCGTTCACAATTGTCAATTACGAAATGTGAAAAACTATTTTCTCCTGCCAGCATCACAATGTGTATCACTTATGCCAGTCCACGAGGCGACTATAGCTTGTGGCCAATAGGATTCGGACCTGACATTCAATTTGTGTAAAGCATTATAGTGCTGCACTTACAATGTGGTTCAGTTACGGTTACAACATCCGTACTACTAACAGCATTCTCCTTTACTTAAGGATCGGTTGGTCGCATATCACACGACCAAGTTAAGAGTGGGACTGTAACTTTGGTAATCTCCCAAACTGAACGAACATATCTTACAGCTAACAACTGACAATATTTATAGACTTAAGAAAGATAGGCAATCAAAAATGCCGAGTCTGGGGTTTTCTTGTTCCATTATAGCCCGAATTTCCGTATTTTAAGTATGGATTACGCCGGTGATTTTAATCATCTGGGACACTCAGCACTAGCGATATACCGAGCCAGCTATCGAAATTTAGTGAAGGGATTTCAGAGTGAGAAAGTGTCAAAAGATATGAAAGAAATTTCAAGCTACTAGGTCTGCTGCCTTTCTGCTCCCCTTTCCGAATAGGTCAGGCGATACGAGAATGAGTGCGAGCAAGGGGCGAGAATGAGGCTCTCGCATATCTAGATCGCCGTCTGGCCGAGGGAGGGCTAGACCTGTACATACCCTTTCCTTGGAAGACTTGTTGCGATTTGAACATCTTTCTAAGCCACTGTTATAGGTTGACACGGGAATCGGTCTTGAGTAAGTCGAGTACAAGCGCACATCTCTCTTCGTTTGAAAGACGCTCGAGACGCGCAGGAGGAAAACCACCTTGTACGAGGTCAACCGCATAATAAGCAGCTCCGAATTGACAGTAGAGCAAGGAGCTCCACGGAACTATGCCGGAGACTAAGACAGTGTATGCCAAGAAGAGCCAGTACATTGACTCAAAGCCTCACAGCGTCACGAACCTTTTGTGTCTCAGATGATAACAAAACGTCCCATACAGCGGGTCTTGCTTCTCTACATGGGTTGGTATATGCAAACCATTGCAAGAAACGAAATGTAGATATTGGTGATCTGCCAAGTTTTCATCCTCTCGTCTCGTTGTAGGTTCCCCAGTGGCAGCCCGTTTCTAAGGAGGCGAGACTCGTACTAGTTAACCCAATCAACGCCCCTCTAGCAGTTCATGCAGATTCTAGACACGAGCTTAAGCGCCCAGAATTGCCCATCCTACTCACGATTCCCTAATGTGCCCATGTGCATGTCGTATCGCAGTAGTTCATTTACTCTACCATGATGAAAAACAACGTGGCACGACTGAGCGAAAATCTCGCGGACGTCAAATTGTGGAGAATCATTATCAATATAGGTGGTCGTAGAAGAGGGCTTTAGGCAACCATATTGTCACTCTAGCTATCTTTGAGGGATTAGCGTCTCTAATAACTGCTGCCTAATATGCAGTATCTGCTCATCATCACAGCTTAATAATCATACACCGCATGTCTGTGGCTCGAAAATCACATCGGCGAGCAAAACAGTACCTTGTAACATGATGATGTCTTGCTAAATTCAGCGTTACAAGTCTTGAAGGAAACAAGTGGTTTGAATGTGATTAGGCCAACCAGCTATACTATCTGTGAGCGCTTCATCTTCGCCACTATTATAAATGACCTCAGTTTCTTCGTGTCTGGCTAGGTGTTTGATTCAATGCCTTACATGTATTAATCTATCTTCCAAACTACTTATTGGAAATAGATAGTTCTTCTAGAAATTAAGGGCAAATAAGTTTTGGGATGTTTCAGAAACGCTCCCAAGTCATATCTAGAGGTCTTAATTAGTTGGATGATAACTACTGCATTGTAATAAGGGGTTCACGTGGGCCATATTCTTATGTAATGTAATCTGCATCATTTGATTCCTTCTAAAGATGCTTGGGGCATCATAAGCACCCTCTGTGATAATTCTTTCAATGAAGGATCTCCGTTTGAAATAGATGGCACGCTGTTTCAATAAGTTATTTGCCAGTCTAGATTATAATCAGGAGTATACGAGTGAGCAGATAGAATATCACAGCCAAGGAGCCCCTAGGTATCATTGGGACTGCAACTATCCGCAAACCAGGGGCCAAATGCCGCCAATTTAGTGTCAAAGTTCTACAAGCGGCGAATCGCATGATAAGCTACCCTTATTGCTTTTCGTGTTTTTCCGATCCCGATAATAGTAATCCGGATCTGAACAGGCAGCGCCAAGCGAGCAGGCCAGAAGCTCTCGTATACTTAGATCTGGATCGCCGTTAGGGCTAGAAGGGAGGACCAGACTATGTAGCTTATTGTGTTATAATATCAAACGATTTCCAAGCCCTAGATCACCAGTCTTTGCTACATTACTTGAATCAAAGTTTCTAAATCTAGAGGGCTCTAGCCAATCACTTGTATATAAACAGAGTCTATTAGTTCACACCATGGAGCTGGTGGCTGTGAATTGGTAACCCGATAATTGTGATGGATAGTCAATTCGAGAGCCACGGGTGTTGTCCAATATTCCTCGACAAACTCTTTTTCATCTGTAATCACAACGAGGCTGACGAAGATATTCTACACGGTATAACTATGAAACGATAACCATATAGATCGAACCTGGAGGGGTGTTACAGTTCTGACTACTGGCAATTCTAGCATCGACTATTGTTATTGCTCAAATAGAAAGACTCCTATCTACATAGTTAAGATTACATTCTGTCAATACGGGCCTTGGGTCCTTGCCCGACGCCCGTGGCTTCCGAGAGATAATCCATAGCATCTTGTGACAAGGTGTGAGATGGTGATGCAAGCTATTCACACGTTACTATGGTGCTACAGAAACAGCGTCACTTTTGACATTGAATATATAATATGGGACATCGAACCAATGAATGGGAATTATCATGACTTCTAAATTGGCTAGTGTGGTTAAACCCGGCAATTCAGAGCGAACCGTCTGAGAGCAACAAGCAGCTATCTTTTATCAGATCCACGAAACACCTTTGTATCACTGCATATAATCATTTCACTCCCCCTAAATGGATTCTTGTCCTGATCCTTACTTTGATGTGCCGTCTTGCTAGTCTCCGCAGATCTTCAACTCTCAGTAAGACGACAACCCTCACTCCATGAACCATCCAATAACTCACGAGTGCCATGAGACTTATCGCCGAGGGGTATATCAATGTCTGCACAGATGAAGCTGCCGGAAGCTCCGACACATAATTAAACATCTCATGTGATATATCTCAGGTCCACTATTTACTCCGATACTCCGGGCGTTTAGACGTCATTTGTTTTCATATATGAATGAGACCCGGTGTTATATTCGAACCATTAAATCCTACACTGACATGCACCATCTACTTACTATCATTCGAACTAGCTTTTAGACTTCTAGTCGTTACTAAGGCCTATACCTCGCAACTTCACATATTGTATATCGGAACATAGGATATCCTTGTTTATTATTCCACGCACGATGCTTAACGGAGCTTGTATGTGTGGCGCGGTTAAGTTTGAGATTACAGGAGAACCAGTGGGAACAGTAAGCGCTCTTACAAGACGTGGCAAAAATGAACATCTGATTGACGATCTTGCGAATCACCGATTAGATTCTCTGTCACTGCCTTCCATGCCGCAAATGCGCCGGTGCAAACGGGAGTACCAACTTAGTTGTTGACCCCAAAGATGTACGTTATTCATCGATGTGTACAGACATCGTCCGAAGATATCCTGGCCAATCATTAATTGCACGAGTAATAGTTTCATCAAACAGGCGAGGTCCGAAATTGGACCCGCAAAGGCGTTTCGGGGCTGGATGTTGTGTACGATTTCTGCGCCACTTGTCCTACGATTGTCGTCGTGAGAGCTCAAGTCATGGGCGGACAGCTGATTGTGAAGACGGGACTATTGGAGTCGGAAGCCGATATTAAGAGATTGCCGCCTCAGGTCGAGCTGTTTGTCAAGGACCGGATTGATCCGTGGTGTGAGCGTAATAATGATGCTGTCCTGAAAGAGGCGATGTGAGCAGCGGACACCGAAAGAAATTGTATAAAAAAAGGAATCAGTAGTAGCGAAATGGTAGGTTTATGAGCGTTACATTCAGATCGAGTATTTTATGAGTGAGGTGGGGAGACTTTAATAGATAGATGATCAGGATGCTCGTGTTCTTCCATTGTTTATAGCACGTGGAGTACCACAAGGGCTAGAGTACTAGGGCTTGGAAGGGTATTCAATATTGCAATAATTTTCTTGGGCATTAAGGAGGCATTGGAGTCCAAGATCTTCTTTCGAGCCCAGCGGCGAATCTAGGGTTTTTATACACGAATGGGTTCGCTTTGTGCGAACCAGATCACTCTGGATCATCCAAATCTAATAACTCTCGACTATCAAAATTAAGTAACTCTAGATCTTCCGGATCAAGTTTAGATTGCATTTATCGTGTTTTCTTAAGTCCACGATAATAGCAAACATGATGAGTCACTCCATGTCACACGGACCAGCCTTGGGCAGGGTAATGCAACTACCCGTATACCAGGGTTTGGTTGGCAATATCCCGTACTTAATCTGCAAGGCGTATCTATTCTTGGATATCGACGTGGCTCACTTATAACAAGGAGAAGTCAGGCCCATGTAACTCTTTACAATTGAGCAGGTCTTCCTATAAAGGTGACTTAAGTCCTGTATCTTTTGAGCACAGCTGCGGGATCTTGGGTCTAGTAAAGTTCTGAAACACGCCAGAAGAGACTCGAACCAATCTCATATATCACAGATCTTTTATCAAAACTACAGATGTATTTACCGATGTGTTCAAATTAATTTCTAAAATCTACAACCTAGTTCATAAGCTTTGGAGGGTTAGCAGGCATAACTAGAGTTATCAGGGTACGTATCACGAGAACTCAACAATGTTACAGAAAATCGTTGAGAAGACAGCTTCACATTATTGAAAATGTGATGAATAAAAGCTGTTCACAGAAGGAAAATTGGAGCAGCCCCTAGCTCTGGAAGTTCCTTCATGGTTGTATTGGCTGCCTGTTCTATGCCTTGGCGCGAGTGTGTCTGCTAAGAACAATCCATTTAACCCTGAACGTCATCACAAGCGCAGGATAGGGGTCTGTCGATGCGGGCCTTTCCGTATCAATCGGAAACGCTATGTTGAAAGGTTCTTTATCTGATTGCCGAAAACGTTGACAACGGGAGGAGGTTGGTCTCGTTATATCCTGTTTCTCTTTATTCACACTGTCGAACAACTGTGTTATTGACCAACTTAATAAAGTAAGCATAACTTAAAGATCGAAAGTCAACAAGGAAGCGAAAACCTCATCTAGCGTTCCGGCTGATGAGGACACGAGATTAACCCGTCCAATTCAGCATCCGCTTGGAAGGTGTAAAATCCGCCTTCACCTCGGTTGGAAGATGAATCCAACTCCTGCTGAGCACCCGCGAGTATTCCGCTTCAACCACAACCTAACGCGGGATGTACCCGTACTCGCAAACGAAGACATCAACGACTTCACCGCCGTCCTCAAAGGCTTAGCTCGAGGCACATACCCGCGACAAGATGCAGTGCCTAACGCGTTAAATGCGTACAACATCACACAGACCGACCAGAGGAACGCATGGGCATACTTCCACGACATCATGGAAGTTCAGGCTGCCGATGCTCAAAATCCAGCGCAAATCTTACTAGATGCCGGAGTGATCGCTGATCTCAACACGCCGTGGCAGAGCATGCGCCCCAACGATCCTCAGGTAGCTGGGAATAAAGCCAACTATCGTTTCGTATGCTTCATTCACAAGCATCGCATCAATACGAGATATAGTGGGCAGAAGGCTGTGTACACGATCAGTATCTGGGACCGGGAGGTCGGTACTAATCTCATCGACTTGTAGAAATATGCACAGGCTGACTCCTAATGTTATAGTTTGAATGGATGACTTGGCACGACATGTATCCCCACGAGCGTGCCACGCGGCGAAGGGACATTGAGAACTTTTGGCAACTTGTCAACGCACCAGGCTGCGCATTCCTACAGCAACGAGAGGTTTTCATGAGAACCCGTGTTCGGTGGCGCATGAGCTACCACGCCTGCGAGAAGATGGAGGCGGCCCTTCGCGATATCATAGCGCCTCGGTTTACGCTGTGGGCGGTCATGGCGATTGGTATTTACCACATGAATAACGGGAGCACTGATCGCCACTGCTATCTCGTGCCGGACGAGTTCGAGGTCTTCGCTGGGTCGGAAGGCAACTTCCTTCCTAACATGTTTGTTCGTCTGCTTTGGCTTTGCATGAGGTCACCTAGAGAGGGCAAAGAACAGGACTGGGATGGAAGCACGGATGCTTATGAGGGCAACGACGAGCTGAAGAGATTCGTTGAGCAATTCCGCATCTTAGATCGATTGGCTGGGATGAAGGCAGATGTAGGGAAGGTGGTGAAGGGGTTCATACAAGAGGGATCCTTGGACTGGTTGAGAGGGGTGACATGGTTCTTTCCAGCTCTGCGTATTCCCTCTGATTGAGGTGTCAGAGCTTGAGCTCACGTGAATAACGGGAAGGACATGGAAAAATCGGACACTTCTTGCTGGAACAGATATTCACAGAATATCACGGGAGCATTGAAACCTGTTAGATAATTGCTGAGCACATGCAGTGTGTATTGAGAATGGACGTAGTCATAGCCTGTAACAAGCTGCTACCCATTTGCTACGTGGTGACTTGTTCATCTAGGCTTGAGTGTCACTTAGCTGCTGTTGCTACTCTTGCTGCTCCGACTGCTGTTACTACTGCTCCGCTTGTGACCCTTGTGCTTCTTTTCTTTCTTATGTTTCTTACCTCCATGTCCACCCACGTAGCCCGCGACACCGGCGGGTATATATCCAGATGTCCCGCCATGTGCGTTTCCGTAGCTCGCTTTACCTCCGAGGAATTGCGTTGCAGCCGCCATACCAATAGATCCAAAAGGACTACTACCACCACCACCACCACCAGCCTTGCCGGCTAATGCCCCGACAAGCATAGAGCCAAGACCCCTGTCACCCCCCGCTTGCTGGCCACCGTGCTGGGGAGGTTGGCCTGCACCATGCTGCTGTGGAGGATAAGGGCTGCCGCCTTGCATATATTGATCAGCCTGACCGTGGGAAGGGTAATGTCCCTGAGGTGCATGCGGGTCGTGCGGTGGCTGGCCTTGATATGGCGACGGGGAGCCGTACTGCGGCGGGCCGCCATAGGGTTGCTGATGAGGCGGGTAGGGTGAATGCTGGCCGGGTGGAGGAGCACCGTAGGACTGTTGCGGAGGGTACGGAGAATGTGATGGAGAAGGACCACCGTACTGGTGTTGGGGCGGTGGGTACTGGCCGTGACTCTGAGGAGGGTAGTGCCCTTGAGGCGGGTATTGGCCCTGAGGAGGATACTGGCTTTGAGGAGGATATTGGCCCTGAGGGGGATATTGGTGGCCCTGAGGGGGATATTGGTGACCCTGAGGAGGATAGCCTCCGTCACCGCCGCCGCCGCCGCCGCCGTAGTACCCTTGGTTAGACATATTGATGATGGCAACAAGGTGGAGGCTTCGATGGCGTGATGTACGACTCGTGAGATGATCGATCGTCTTTAGTAGGTTACGCGGCCAGGACGAAAGATGACGCGCACAAGCAAGACCAAGACCTGCGTCTCTCCAAGATATAGGGATCAGAGAGCGGGCGGCCTCAAGTCATGCGAAGGGACAAAGACATGGTTACACTGGATTCACATTGAGCTGTCTCAACTCCGATAACCCCCTCAGAAAGGACGGAGAGTCAGGTATCGCACTGCTTGATTGGTTGGCTTTGTGTTAGTTACTGATGGCGGGTTGCTGCGCCCCAGAGGATTGGGAAAGCTTAGCATGACGATTTGTATTCTCGGCGTCTTGGCAAAGGGTTTTGAAACGGGCTTTGTACGAAGTAACAACAGTAGGGCATTTGGAAGGGTGATACCAGTTGGGGAAGGAGGGGGGAAATATATATCCGGAAACGGCCTTACTGTGGCTGGAATATCTTTATACAACGATTTACCATTTATAGACATAAGTGTGCGCATAAAGGGGCTTGTTGTGGTGGATAGTTACATAGGTACCTGGTAGGTAGATTTGATTAAACTCCCAAGGTTAACATGTACACAATGCACTTTTGAGTTGACTCTCGGTTCTCATAACATCTCTTGTCGGCGCTATAAAAGGTAAGATTGGTTTATGTTCTTTACTTGCACGTTAGTCAATTATTAGGTTAGTATCATAATATGGATATATTCGAAACAGAAGCTGTATGAGTCTACTCACTTCCAAAAGTGACTCGCTTGCTCTTTGTAAAACTGTGTGTAAGTTGTCATCTCGAATATGAACGTTAGCAACTTTACTAGCAACCACAATTCATTATCCTAAATCACTGACCTGAGTTGATCGGACCGTTACACACATAACCATCCGATTACCTATTGGAGATCTTCAAGGCTTAGGGTTATATTTATACGCAACTCACTCCGGACCTGATGAGTACACAGGAATGTAGATCAACCGGTCATCCTTAGGGTGACTAAACAACGGAGCCACCAAAATGGACATGAACGATTCCATTATCCGAAATTTTTAAGCTCAAGTCTGAGCAGTGTAAAAGGTCAAGGATTTCGTCTGATTCTTGCGGTCGTGTTACCCTGACAAAGACCATTTAACCGGCAAGTCCACGTGGGGCAGATGATATTTACCCGTGGAGAAGCGAGTCTGAAATATAGCCAGATTCGTCTTCACGAGCACACGCAAGCAGCTACCTGATCCTTGCCTCGTCTCTTCTAGTATGAGTTTACGTTCGTCATCAACAATCGATATTTATGCGTGGCCTGCAACGGCCGCGGTCAAAGCTCGCATCCGCAAATGACCAAGATCAGCGCAGCAGTTTCAGATATTGATGCGCTTTTCGCTAGGATAATGATATTGCTGGAAAGGACGATGCGCCAACCTGCAGCCGTTGAACCTGACCGAGCTGGGTTCTAGGAGATAGATGATCGGGGAATCCTCCGGGGTGTGGTGGACGATCGATTTACACGGCCCGGGTTAGCCATTATTATAAAGTGATGAGAATTATATAATCCCCAGATTGCCGTGCGTCTTGAGTTTCGTGTACGAGCTCATCCCGTCTATCTGCTGGACCTCGACGAGCTAAGCCAGGAAAACTTACTTGTCACGTCCCTCGCAACAGAGTCAAGATGAAGTCCACGACAGTTCTTCCCAACCAGCCGCCGTCGCGACCGCAAAGCCCGTCGAACAGCGCCAGGCCTGTCTAGGCGTGTACGTCTTCGGGGCACGCGAGACGACGGCCCCAGCAGGATATGGCACGGCCGGCGGTCTCGTGAACATGGTGACAGCCGCATACCCCGACAGTCAGGCTGAAGCTGTCGTGTACTGGGCAGGCACAATGCGGCGGCATCGACTACGACAGCTCTGCCAATCAGGGCACGGCCGCAGTCATATCAGCCGTCAACGACCTGAACAGCAGATATCCAGAAACTAGCATCGTGCTTATTGGGTATTCTCAAGTACGTTGTCATACACATCTCAGGAGGACATAAAGGGAGGAGCAAGCACATGGCAGAAAGGGGGTTACGACGGCCTCCAAATAGACGGATAACTAGGTAAGCCTCGGTAGGCGAAGATTGCTAACAGTTTCTTTAATCCAGGGTGGTCAGATGATAGACAACGCGCTCTGCGGCGGCACAGGACAGACTCTCTCCGGCACCGCTCTCGCAGCCGTAAAGGCCGCCATCTTCATGGGCGATCCGCACAATGTCGCCGGACTACCCTACAACGTAGGGACATGCACAGCCGGAGGGGTAAGCACTGGCTTTCCCCCACCTCCTGCCCGCTCACTACTCCAGAGAAGAAGAGAGTAACGTCGTATACTAACATTTGCCAGTTCGCTGCCCGTCCTAGCGGCTTCCAATGCTCGCCAGCCGACCCAACAATAATCAAGTCGTACTGCGACGCGGCAGACCCGTACTGCTGCAATGGCAACGACGCCAATACGCACCAGGGATACGTCACCAAGTACGGCTCCCAGGCCCTGGCTTTCATCCAGTCGAAGCTTGGTTGAGATATTGTAGTCTATCTAAACGTACTCGCTTTCGCTCCATTTCAGGTAATTTCACTAAGTGCTAAATATCACACTGATAGAAATGACAAAAAGGTCTACAAATATATGTCTACATTGCTCGCGATCTGAGCTTTCTGTCCTGTGCTCTACAACTTGGCTGGCTTATTGCGACAAGTACGAAAACAATACAACATATTTTGTACCTAGCAGTTCGAATAAGAATATTCTGGTAGACTTTCATGTAAATGGATAATACATAGTGCTTCAGAGCAATTGGTACATAGAATTAACAGATACTGTAACAGCGAAAGAGAACTAGACAAATCGGGTATCTCATTGTGATGAAAAAAGTACAGCCCAACCCAACACCTCCTCCACCCAGCCTTGAATACCCCCACGATAAATATAGCATGATCAAGTATTTTGCTTGCGCCGCCAGGAAAAAGTCTAAAAGCCCCATTCGTGTATTCCTTACTCCGGTACCTCATCCAGTAGATATCTCTTGCGCAAAGCAATTTGCTCCGGCCCATGTTTCGCCTGCAAGCGTTCCATTTCCTTCGCTCGCTTCTTCTCCTCTTTCGCATCGGAGGGAGGTTCGTTGGAGTACACTAACGCAAGTGACTCGTCATCGCGTTGTGTCCAAACCCCCGTGGTCCTCGGTGGGAGCGGCTCTCCCTGTTTCATCATCTCCATGACTTGGCCGGCATTGCCGATTATCCAGCTTGTGGCTTTCAAGGAACGCAGAACAATGCTTTTTGAATATCCCAATGAGACAAAGTGATCAATTATATCGTCAGGCGTTTCCTTTAGTGGAGTCGGTCTCCGATGAGGCTCAGTCTCGGGAACTGAGGCAGATGATGGGTGGCCATTCCGTAGAGCTGCTGAGTCGGCGGGACCGGAAGATTTGGAGACCCATGATGCCGGTAGGGTTCTTCGCTTCTGTTTAGCCCGTGGGGTGGCAAGTGGCACACGAGCGCTTCTAGTAGTTTTGCTGCTTTGTGGTATATCGTCATCATCAGAATCGTCCGACTGGATGGGAATTTGAGTTCTGCGACGCGGCGTTGGGGTAGACTGCATAACTTTCTGATGAGATGCAGGTAAAGTTCCAGTAACACCTTTTGCTTCTGGAGATTCGGCATATTCTAATAGTAGTTGCTGTGACGGCGTGTTCGCCTTCTGAGAGTCGTTATCGGAATGGCCTAGGGCCTCGTCAGTGTCGAAATTGAAATCTTGTGTCTCCGGCTCAAGCCGTCGTTTCCGCCCTGGTGCTTGAACCGGCAGATCGGTGAGTCCGTCTCTCATCTCGTCGTCTTCCTTGTTCCTAGCACTTAACCGAGTTCGAGTTTGAGGAACGGACTTGGCGATCCTATAATCATCAAGGGGTGAAGTTGTTGGCGTCTTGTCAGGGCCACTGGAGGATCGTAAATTCCATGTTTTAGTTATATGCTCGGGGGTGGATGGGATCTCATCGCGACGGTCCAACCTCCTTCGCTTTGGCGATGGTTGTGGGAAAAGATGTTTATGTACTGAACTGAAGGCAGAGAGCGGTCTCTTTAATGATTGACGTACTGGAGGAGATGATGGTAGGGGTCTTTCCGATTCTGCGTCCGTGTCATCTTCATCCGGATCCTCTTCGTCGCTGAAGTCATTGAAACTCATCATGGCGTCAGCGAAAGGCGCCAGGTGCGTTTCATAGCACTGTTGCAGCTCCCCAGGAACCGACTCGATTGACACCCAATCAAAGCCTAAATCTTCGGCGACTTGTTGCCAATCAAGCTCAATAACCTCTACTTTCTTTGATCTAACTGATTGCCAAAGGTCCCAAAGAGAGATGGCCTTGTCCGCAACACTGGGGATAATCCGCCTGTCAGTAATGCCACTGCTTTCCAAGAATGTGTTGTAATCGCGAAAGAATTGCTCCTTTGTCGTAATTGTTACCCCGATATTTGGAGGTTGGGTGATACCAAGTTTTAGTGAAGGGGATGAATAAATCGATGCATTGTCTTTGGTTGGTGATTTCGGATCTGGGGGCCTTTCGGATGACCTAGTTCTCGGCAAGGGCGGTAGTGCCACGTTTATGTTATCGTCCTCGTCGATGTCCCTTTGAGTGGTATTCTCAGGAGCAGCGTCGGCAGCCGCCCTTGTTGCATTGAGACTTTCTCGGTTTGTTACTGGTGACAGTGCACCAGCCTCGTCTCCAGAATCTCGAGTGTGCTGGTTTTCTTCGTTATCCGCAATGTCATCTTCGTTGTCGCTCAGATGCAAGCTAGCCTCTGCTTCCCATTGAGCAATCTGATCCTTGTGTTTCCTTGCTACATGGTTCAAGGCGCGCTCTCTCCACGAAGTATAGGTCCGTTGAGGAAACTGTCTATTATTAGAGACGGGGTACCTAATTAGGAGCATATTTTTACTAACCTCGCTAGCTAATTGCTTATATGGTTCGTATCCCTCCCAGGCTTCAAGGTTCTTAATCGCATGATGTATCGTCTCCAGAAGGATATCATCTTCCTCAGCGGTGAACCGCGCTCTTGTCCCAGTAGGCGAGCTCTTCCCATCAAAACCTTCTTGACGGGGAGCCACCGATGCTCCTTTTTGTTGGGGAGACCTCTCTTCGTCGGAGATTGGTGGGCGACGAATGTGTTTCAGCTTTTTGACCCATCGATCTCGCCAAGATTGCCATGTATGATGCGGGTGCTTCAAGAAAAGATTAGAACTGAGGCGGAATGATGTGATGTATAAGAACATTACCTCGCCCGCAAACTCTTTGTATATGTTATTGCCATTGATACTTTCACCTAAGCGCTCCATTTCATTCACAAATTTCATCAACACGTCATCATCCTTCTTTGTAAACTGAGTCTTGGTGGCTTTGGGTCGCCTTGAGGCTGATGCTCTGCAAACATAGTTTTCCTTTAGGCCAAGGGAGCCCTCCCTGACAGCATCCGCGATGAGCTCATATGAGTACGAGCCAGGTACAGGATCCTTTGCCGGATTACATATGAGCATATCGGCGTTTTCCTCTTTTGGGACTATTGTGCCGCCATTTTCCTGATGTGCGTTAGCTTTTGATATCGCGCAAAAGACAGTCGTCATCCGTACTTGTAATGTGTCAATATAGAATTTGCGAAGGGGAACCAGCGCTGATATCCAAAATTTGAGTCCTCGGAAAACACCCGCATCCACATCCATGCTCTCGGCAGTATGTTTTGGGGCAAGGATGCCGGAGTAAGTGATCCCCGGCGCAGACATTGAGGTGTCTCTGTTTACAAGCTGCCCAAGACGTGATAGACTAGCTCGCCTTAAACCAACCAGTCGACTTCCTATAGGCCTTCAACTGGCTATTCACCCACAAGACTCGTGCGCGCAGAGTTGCTGATGTTTATTGTTATTTTTGGTTGGTGAGGTGCGTTACTCTCTTTAGTTTACACGCTGGGGTGGCTAACTTAATGCAGCCGGCCGTCAAGGGTGTAACGTGTGTCAGTTCAGTTATTGCGTAAGTTTAGAAGTTTGCTGTCAATATTCAGAGCGAGATGCAGTTGGGAGAAGCGTGATTGGGCATAGCCATTATTAAATAGTCTCGAAATAGAACGAAGGGAGAACGCGATGATGAAGGCAGTCGCAGCATAAGTCTCGTGAATAAAGTTTCACAAAGACGCGTGATGCAAGATCGCGATTGCCTACTTGGGCAACCTGCACGTGGCAGATTGTAGGGTGTCTATGTAACAAACCAGTACAATGCTACTCATTAGCAAATATATCTATATGCTACAATCGGGATTTACTCTCTGTACGATTCTCCACACTATTGCCCTACGACAAGTGTGTGTGCATTGCTGATCAATTACCGACCTATCTTGACTTAGCCAGGGGAGGACACGAATCACTCACTGGTAGTCAGTAGGTGTCTAGGCTGTCTCATTTGCTTGCTGTCTGCATTATAACGACCTCCGCGAATTTGGACACCCTGAAAGTCGGTGTTTTCTTGGTTGAGCCTGTAGCGTGGCCGCACTACGGTATTTATCTGTAATTACGGTCAGCGTCAGCGGCACGGATTTGCCGTGCTCCAGATGGCTTTGTGTCGGTGTCCAGTGACCCGGTCAAGAGCAACTCTTCAACCGAAGATACACAAGCAACCCGCGATATAGCAATATAGCGTTGCCTAATTATTCGCGATGGGGCTCATCGCCAAGGTAGTCGTGGGCGTGTTAGCCATCACTTTCATGACATTTGTGGCCTTCTTCGGTCGGCTTCCGGCGCTAAGGTAAGTGAGCCGTCCCCTTCGTTGCTTTCCGAGCAGTGTCTCAGATCGATGGACTGCTGCCATGGCTTGTCAAGAGGTCACCCGCCATCACAGCCCGCATGAGCCGCATGTGCCTGAGTAATCACTTGATACGAAGAACCTCACTGACGTCATTCCTTAAGGCACACTCCCATAGCTTGGCTATACCGAGCCATATGGGTTTACATACCTAACGGTATCTTGGCAGTTGACCAGGCTCTCACCGGAGGCCGCATCATATCATCCGCGGGCACGTTTGGGCATTATGTCTGGTATGGGCGACACCCGACCGTGTTGATCTTCTATATCTTGCTGTTGTCCGTCAGCGAGTTCTTGTATTTGCCAGGCGCATGGCCGCGAATGAGTCGCTTTCACCAAGTCGTCGGTGCGATCGCAATTATTCTGCCCTACATATTCTTGTACTTGGCAGCGTTTAGTGACCCGGGTGTCGTCACGGCCGCGACGCATGCGCGTTACATGTCGTTGTACCCATACGATTTCACCCTCTTTCACCCTGGTCAGCAATGCAGAACTTGCCACGTGCTTAAGCCGCCGCGCTCGAAGCATTGCGCGGTCTGCAAGCGCTGTGTCGCTAGGCTCGACCACCACTGCGTCTTCATCAATAACTGCGTGGGGTACGGGAACCAGCACTGGTTCCTGTTACTGCTCCTCTCCACTGCTCTGTTGACGACATATGGCGGCGCATTGGGACTTAGCATGATATCGGAGAACGCGCGGGCCCGCAGCAGTATCTTCTCCCTGTGGAAGCATCCACAACAGTCGTGGCATCATTACTTCATCCTCCTCACCTACGGTATCCAGTCCGACGTTGGTGTGGGGTCCGTGACTCTTCTAGTCGTAATGACCTCGCCCTTGGTGTGGGGTCTGCTTGGCTATCACGCATACTTGATATACTGCGGGACGACAACCAACGAGAGCATGAAATGGCAGGACTGGCAGGTCGAGATGGACGACGGGTTCGCTTTCCGGCGGCGTCTACCCATCCCGCGAAACCGACATCCTAAATTCGAGGCGAGCTGGACGCGATGGCCCGTGGAGCCGGCCCAGATCCTCGTGCGCACGGTAGACGGGGAGCAGCCGAACGACACCTCGCTTCCTGGTGAGGGTTCTTGGGAGAGAGTGTGGCATCTGCGTGACATTGAGAATATCTACGACATTGGGTTCTGGGATAACCTTGTTGATATATTCGTCCCGAACCACTCGTTTCGGGTGGAGGCCCAGTCGGATCTAGAAAGAGGCAAGAGGAATAGGAAAACCAAAGCTTAAATGGGCTGATCCAAATGCTACTACTACATAGATTTAGAAATGTATAAACAAACTTGCTTGTTCCAACGTCGTCACGCTGGGTTTGTATATAATGTCATTTGCATATAGATACCTTTGAGGAGTTGGAGTTCGTAATATTTGCGTATAATGATCCAGATGACATTGCTGACACATACATCTATGCTTCTCAACATGTACAATGTTATACACTACCAATACAATGCCGCGCAATATTCCCCTCTCTACCACGACCCGTCATTTCGCATAGAGTGGTCATGTTATGCCTCATGCCGTAGCTTGGCTATAAAGCCGTGTGCGACAATACTTAGTAAGTCTTAGAACATCGTTAGTTTTTCTTCGCCGGGCCCTGTCTACCAGCCAACCCGCCAGACGCATTGAACATGGCCTCGAATTCGGTCACATCGATAGCCCCATTGACATTGTTGTGAATACTTGTCTCCTCAATTACGGGCCATTCGTTCTTTAAAGCCGCCTTTGTCTCGTTATCCCAATTGCTCGCGGACCAGTGCCTCCGTTCTTCGATCTGCAACCGTTTGTTGTAGACAGCGCGCGTCCGACTTGTCTGTTCCGGAAACCGCTGCTGTAGTCTCCATACTTGACGATCCCTTATTTTTCTTGGCGATGCCTTGAAGAACGTAGGGCATTCCTCACGCTCCTGCCACAGACGACGCAGCTTATCACGTGGAGTGTCGGCTTTCAATGTCTTCAGAAAATCGTCGATGATAAGCTTCAACTCGTCTGGTGTTGGCTTGTCGGACATTCGCTCGTTGTTCCGGATTGGTGTGCTGTGAAATGCACGAACGGGTGTCCTCCCACGCCTGGACCGAAGCCGGGGTCTCGGACGTGTGATAATGGGGCTACTGTGCTGTGCCTTCGTAGCCTGTTCAAGCTCTGCGAATGCGGAGTTGCCCTTGGATACGTCAGGCGCGGTGCCTGATGAAGAGGGCGTGTCCTGCCCCGTCCCAGATGATTTGACGGCGCCTAATTTTGTTTCAGAGATGCTACTTTTGCCGGAAGCGTACTGCAGGTCGTCAAATGATATCATCTTGCCAGACCACCGCTTATTTCTCTCAACATTCAGTCGGTCATCTTTTATGAGGCCGGCTAATCGAGCCACAGCTAGCCTCGCCGTAGTTAGTGTTGATCTTGCCACTGCAGAGTCTTTCGCTCCCACAGCAGTAACATAGACGTCTTTCTCCCATACCCAGTTACCGTCTGTGGACTGAGCTTCGATGGCCCGGATGCCATCCCACACTTTTGTGCACGTCTCTCGTAGCCCCTCCAGCCCCTTCCTGACTTTATCGGCTTTCGTCATGACAATGGCCGTCTTCAACTGAGCCTCGCTGAGAAGCTGAAGCAGGTGAAAGTCAGAGTCCTTCGGACCCACTTCCGCGTCGATCAAGACGATAGCGCCCTTCACGAAATTTCTCTTTTTCAAGTATAAGGCGATGTTCTTTCCCCATTCTTTAAGCGACGCATGCCCATACCCAGGCATGTCAACTAGGTGGAATGTGTGGGTCGGAATATCCTCATCTTTGCGCTTGGAGCCCTGATCCTGGAGCTCCTTTATCGTCGGGGCCGGACCGAAGCCATACGTGTTAATCGACCTCGTTTTGCCGGCCTTGGTGCTGACGTGTGCTAGGCCATTGCTCGAACGATTGGCGAGGGCGTTAACGAAGGAGGATTTTCCGACGTTGGAGCGGCCCAAAATGCACACCTCTGGTACGCGCGTGTTCTTCCGCAGCTTGTAGAAGTCGGACTCGGCGTACACGAAAGCTGCCGGGTTCCTGATATACAACTTTGTCAACTCGTCCTCCAAGGGCTGACCGGGCGCTGAAGCCAATGACGATGTCTTGAACAAGTCATCAGGGGTTATCTCGGTGATCGCAGACGTTCGAAACTCGGGTATGAGGAGGGCAGCGACCTTGGGATACTTTGCTGCTGCGTATCTGAAGGTGGAAGCGGAGAAGCATCGGTTCTGGCTCCATCGGGGTCTGGATGATGTTGGTGCGAATGCGCCCAGCAGTATTGGCCGGAGCGCTGTGGGCATTGCTAGGAGCGCTTTGAGTGGGAGTGATGTCGCGGGCATCATCATGCAAGTAACGCTATCGCGGATACATTTCGGACCTTCGAAATCTCTGGTTTTGACCAGCAAACCACCATGACCCTCCACGAAATCGTCGATCCACGTTCTACGCACGCTTCTATTTGCACGAGGAAGCTCCGATAACATTTTATCGGCTCTAATTCGACTAAGTCTTATCTTATCTTACTTATCGCACCCCACTGCTTATCTCACTTGGCGGCATCATTTAACAGGTACCAGTTGGCTCATTGTCGCCATCTACCGATGTGTTATTTGTGCTGCTTCTAAACCAGTTAATCTTTAGTACGCGAACCAGATCACCATGTCGCAACCAGCACGATTACGCTCTTTGTACCGGTCCCTGCTACGGGAGCTACCACCCCGGCCTCTCACATCAACGAATTCTAGATCACCTCTCCACGAGAAATTGCGACAAAGCTTCTCCAACGATGTCTCGAGAGAAAACGCCCTTCTTCAGGCCGAGCAGTTAATGCACTATCTTAAGGCGCAACGTCAGTACACTACCTTATTAGAGCGCTACAATCCCGGCATGAACATGGAAGAGGAGGAGAGGATAAGACTGAGTGCGCGGAGGGTCGGCATGAATTTGCCCCAGGAATACGGCAGAAACCAGGTCTGATAGTCGGTGATCGCGGACTCTGCGCCTGACGCTCAAGATTAGACACCGCGGCTCGCTTGCTACCGCAGGAGCCTTCTTGTTAACTTGTGGATCTCTTACCGTACTGCACGATCCTGCAATGCAGCAGGACAAGATACCTCCAGTTGCGATTGGAGTGTAGCCCCGTTACGTTTATTTACACCAGTGAAACAGGGTAAATGAACCAAAACAAGAGATCCCAGCGAGACACGCAAGACAACACTACAACCTTGTATTATGGACTGAATGTATAACACTATGTGATACACTTATACTAGACGTTGTCATGGTTGCATCTAATGATCATGTCTAGTACTGCTAATGAATACGTTCAACTGTCGAATACAAATAATATTGCCAACCTTTGACTATTACGCCTGCAGGCCCAAGTATTATCGTCTAGGTATTAAAATGTGGTGCACTGCATGTACTTGCGGTACATGTAGTTAAAAGGTGCGCATATATATTGCATTACGCGGTTAACGGTCTAAGAACCATACCGGAGCAGCTTTATTTGTACACGGGTCCCAAGGCATGTCTATCTTCTATACATACCTGCCCTAGGTTGCTTCCATTACTTTGACGGAAGGAAACCTTCTACAGGGCGAAAACCTTCGGTACGCCCCTGTTATCGAGCCAGTCCTAAGTAGGTAGCTATATACTGTAAGTGTGCGTCGTTATTATTCTTGCCCCTGCGTTGGTGCATCTTGTCCCCGTTGTTGTTGAGATTATGACCGAATATCAAGACTCCTATATTGGTTAAGCATCAATGTCACATGATCCATGTCACATGACCCATGATA